>VYXD01011153.1:622842-689070 GCA_013397195.1 Hylia prasina | reverse complement strand
TTCTCCATTCTAAGGAAACTCCAGCTTTCCTTAGCAGATACCTGTCTTCTAAACCAAGACACCTGCCCACTGATGGGGAACATGGCAGCCGCCAGTCTCCAGGAGGTTTCATGGAGATTCCTGCTGGCTGGAAGGCACACTGCAAACCTGGCAGCAGTGTAACCTCCAGGCAACTAAAAGCCTCAGTTGCACCAGAAAAGAGTTTGCATCCCACTAGTGAGAAGCAGAAGGTATAAAACTGATGAGTTACTGATGTCTTGTGATCCTCAAATAGCAACTGGGGACCTCAGATCACTGCCAAGGCATCCTTTAACCTTTTCAGTTCAAGAGAGACTGCAGTGGCTAATTATAATTACAATTTTGAGAGGTGAGATTCAATGAACCCTGCACCCTCCCACACATTGCTTTTCTTTCTATCCTGTAAAAATAAAGTTAGGAAAAAATCTCACAATATCACAGCTGTGGCAACCTGCAGAACTTTTTCTCCAATCTACACTACAAAGAGATTGAAGAGGAAAACAATAAAATAAAATAAAATAAAAATATAAAATAAAATAAAATAAAAATATATTAATCATCTATTTACCTTCAAGTTATGGTAACATTAAAAATAGAAACCTCNAAAATAAAATAAAAAATAAAAATAAAAAATAAAAATAAAAATAAAAATATTCCTTTTTTAAGGCATACTAACTTCTGGGAGATGGCCTCTCTTCAGCAAAAACATCAGCCAGGAAGGCACCGGGAGCTCGGTTTGTACTGCAGTGCATGAATCCATTCTCACAATAGCTAAGAAAAACAAACAGAGCTTGTATTTAATGAAACAGCATTTAGCTTTCATTCCTGCTGATTTTCAGTCAACAAGGAACTGGTCAGAATACAAAACTACACCTCAGTGGGGCTGAGGTGTTGCTCTTCATCCACTGTGTCTACCAACATTAAAGGTAAACATTCTTTTAGGGAGTTGATGGGATACAGTGGATGGCAACCAGGCTGCCTGCTGGCCCTGTCCTGCTGGATCCAGTGCAGCTGCACAGGGATAAAGCTAGGCAAGACAATAGTCAGCTTTGCTGTGGAAAGAGGTAAGGGACCACCTAGTTCCTGAAACTTGGGATTTTTGTGGTAGAGAGGAAAAGAACACACTGTTCCCAAAACTGGCCCTGCCCAGCAATTGCATTCCCACTCCAAGTGTACTGCTACTCAATTTAACAATTAGAAATGTTTTTTTAATACTTGTATCTTTGACAAGAGGTAATTAGGTTTTAACAGTTAAGAAGTATAGTGCAGTACATTAAAGTGACATTTTAAAAGCCCACAAAGTAGCTATTGTCAGTAATTAAGCTCCATTTCGAACTGGCAGGAACTGTTCATAGAGCAGGGCTTAATACTGAGTAATTCTGAGTAAGGCAGGATTTGACATTAAATGGAGAGAGATACAACTGCAAAACTCTCTATTTGGCTTGCTGGAGGCAAAATCTTGCCTTTTCTTTAACAAGTTTCAGTGGATGCACAGAAACTGACCACTTAACAACTCAAGCCATCCAGAAATTGGCGCAACTGTGTGTAGGGAAGGGTTACAAGCAGCACACTTACCACACGGAGTAGTGATCCGAGAAGACATCCTCTGGCTGGAAGATCTCCCCATCGTAGTAACAGGAGCACTGGGACTTGGGCACGCACTGCTCGTGCTCATCCAGGTAGTGCCCGGGGGGACAGTAGCATCCCTCCAGGCAGAGCTGCTCACAGTCCTCCTCCGGGTAGGACAGGGACCGGCACGTCTGGTTGCACGGCGTCCCACACTGCTGGTACACCTGGCCTTCAGGACAGGCCATTGCTGGTGAAACACATGAGGGAGAGGAGCATTTGATCCAAATCCAGCTAAAGGAAGAGCTGCCTAAAACAGAGCTGGGATTAAAAGCTATCTGCTCAATTTGCTTGTCAATGGAGTGTTACACCATCCCTCCTTAACTGCAGCACTGGTGTAGCCTAAGGCACTGCTTACATATATATACAAACAAAACCTTACTAAAGGAAGTTCCCAATAAATGTCAGGACTGGACTACACTGCACTGTGATGGAAATCCAGCCACAAAATTTCACCCAGAATATGAAACACAAGCTCTGCCCATTTTCTGCCATTATCTGCATCACTGTCAGGATAAACTAATTGAAGCTCTTCCGTACCTGAAGGGAACCTACAAAAAGATGGAGAGAGACTATTTACAAGGGCCTGGAGTGACAGGACCAGGGGGAGTGGCTTCAAACTGAGAGAGAGGAGGTTTAGATTGGATGTTAGGAAGGAATTCTCCCCTGTGAGGGTGGTGAGGCCCTAGCACAGGTTTCCTAGAGCAGCTGTGGCTGCCTCATCCCTGGAAGTGTTCCAGGCCAGGCTGAATGGGCTTTGGAACAACCTAGAATAGTGGAAGGTGTGCCTGCCCATGGCAGGGGGTTGGAATGACATGGTCTGTAAGGTCATTCCATGATTCCACGCATTAGGAGCATTACAAGTGTCATGTACATATTCACAGCTCTCTTCCTTTGCAACATTTTTAGGGTCTATTTGGTCAAAATAAGTAAAAAAGTAGTAGAAAAATACTTCTATGCTTTGGTAAACACGAGTGCCACAATACTTTACAGTCTCACATCCCAGAGTACTTCTGGGATTTCTATGAAAACTGGTGCAAATAATGAAGTAATTTAGCAATCATGGAGCCAAACCTTGATACTAACCATTTTTTATGATGAAGTCTTTTATGCAAAGACTAATTATGGCCTTTGGAGGCATCTTTGCTTCTTTGTTTATAAAACATCCACTTCTACAGGGCCGATTTTGAGGCATTCACCTCTGCACACATCAGCATCAGCACTAGGTGGCAGCTATGACAACACATTGCAGAAGACAAGAAAAACGAGCTTGTTTTATCAAGAGTTTAACAGGCCTCTTAATAACCAGGGTTTACACTGTCGTTTGTAGCAACTTTCCACAACAAACAGTTGTAAGGTGATGAGGAGCAATGAACAATGTTCAGGGAAGCAGCTGCAAATGAAAGTTGGCACATTTGTACCTTGCTAAAACTAAGATCACAGGGTTAGAGAGAAAGCCCTTCCTCTTGTCATTCCTGCAGAATGATGTGATAATCCCTACTCTCTTCTAGCACACATCCCTGGGAACTCTGATAGCCATGGAATAACAGGATGGGTCTGCAGCCTCAGCCAGGTGTTTGCTGGACTAGCAAAGCAAGGCCTACATGCTGACCAGTGGCTCGTGGTCACCTTCACAAAACTCTTCTGAAATGATGAAATATTCCTGCCTACTAAAGAGAGACACGGTTGCACCAGCTTCTTTTGAGGCTCCTGAAACCCCATATGTGGGAGTGTAACACCCTAAACTGAAAATATGGCCCAAAAGCATCTAAGGTGACTTGAACCCTTCTTAAGAGCAAAAATCTCCCAAGTCTGGGACTTGTGCCCAAACTGCTTAATGCACCTGTCACAACACAAGAAATGTGTGCTCATCAACAGAGCAAATGCTTCCGAACTCTGGACTGGGCAGAAGATAGACTCATTCACTGTTACAGGAGTCTTTGGCAGCCATTGACAAAAAATGTACTTCTAATTTACATAAACCTGATCTCTGCAGTAAATCAAACCCTGAACAGGCACAGCCCAGGGCTGAGGACAATCTTAAAAATAACTTTTATCACTAAAAGCACAAACCAGCAGGACAACCATGAGGCCTCAGCCAAAAGTATTATTTGCCACACATGAACCCCTGGAAACATGGAACCGGTTTGGCAGATTTCAGATGGGTATATCAGTTTATGAGTTTCAAGATTCAAAAAAAAAAATGAGATAACTGAGCCCAACATCCTGCCCTACTTTCTAGGCAGTGGTAACACCCCTGTCCACAGGGACAACTTTGCAGATCCCTTTCTTAGATAAAGCTTTGTAATACATATGTGGAAATGGCTTCAAGCTGAAAGAGAGCAAGTTTAGATTGGATATTAGGAAGAAATTCATCCTTGTGAGGGTGCTGAGGCTCTGACAGAGGTTATCCAGAGAAGCTGTGGCTGCCCCATCCCTGGAAGTGTTCAAGGACAGGCTGAAAGGGACTTGGAAATACGTGGTCTAGTGGAAGGTGTCCCTTGGAACAAGATGGTATTTAAGGTCCCTTTCAACCCCAACCATTCTAAGACACTCCTTGCCCATGCATCTCCTAAAATTTTAGGAACATCCTCTGTTTTCCCAGTTATGCTTCCCAATGCTATGCTTACACTCTACATCCCAATACCCTGCAGCAGCATCTATCCCTTCCCAGCAGCATCTGCTTTTAACAGGAAAAAGGCAAGACAACTGACCTGGGAGAGGCCTGTGTCTGTATGCTGTGTAATACACAGCCACTAAAAAACCCCATTCCATTACTGACAGGAAAATGAGAGGAAAAGGCAAGGTGCGTCTACTCCCTGTGGATGTCTCCTATAAAACCAAAATAGCTCAATGAAGCACAGCCTACCCCAGGAATAAGATGAGAAACAGTGGGAAAGCATTGGGAAAAAAAAAAAAAAAAAGTGTGTTTTCATGGAACAGCTCATGCAGCTTTTGTGGGCGGGTTTTGAAATCAGAGTGAAAGAGAAACTACGACCAATTTCTCAAGTAACACAAGGTGTGAATGTTGCCACCTCTGGGTGAAGGTGTACCCTGCCAGGACTAGATTTAACAGAGCTTCTCCACTATGCTGAGGCCCACCATGCACTGTAGCCATCCTCAAATGCTGCTCAGAGTCTGTCCTCAATTCCCTACTCCAGCACTCTTGGATTTATCCTATTCAAACCCTCTTACAGAAGGCATGCAAAGCCACCAACTGACCCAATGGGCTTAGCAACATGTCCTAAAATCTGAAGGAAAATCTAGGGACCTGTTTACTGATTCCCTGTGCCACAGAACAATATACACACAAGACAGGAAAACATAGAAATATTTGGGATGGAAAAGACCATAAGGTAACTGAATACAGCCATTAACCTCACACTGCCAAGTCCAGCACTAAAGCACGCCCCTAAGTGTCACATCCATGTGGCTTTTAAACACCTCAAGCCATGGTGACTCAGCAACTTCTCTGGGCCGTCTGTGCCAGTGCTTGATAACAATTTCCATGAAGAATGTTTACATAAAACCTAATGTGAACCTCCCTGATGAAACCTGAGGCCATTTCCTCTCCTCTTATCCCTTGTCCTCTGGAGCAGAGGACTCCCAACTCCCACCTGGCTGCACACTTCTGTCAGAGAAGAGAGAAGAGAGTGAGAAGGTCCCCCCTGAGCCTCCTTTTCTCCAGGCTTAATCCCCCCTCAGCTCCTCCTCATTCAGATTTGTGCTCCAGAACCTTCCCCAGCTCTGTCCCCTTCTCTGGATGTGCTCCAGCCACTCAATGTCTTTCTTGTAGTGACAGCTCCAGAATTGGACACAGGATTTGAGGGGTGTCCCCAGCAGTGCCAGCACAGGGGACAGTCACTGCCCTGGCCCTGCTGCCACACCATGGCTGGCACAGCCCAGGTGCCATTGGCCTCCTGCCCACCTGGGCTCCTGTCCAGCCGCTGTCCCCAGCACCCCCAGGGCCTTTCCCAGCTTTCCAGCCCCTCTGCCCCAGCCTGGAGCTGCAGGGGTTGGTGTGACCCAAGGGCAGGACCCAGGACCTGGCCTTGCTGAGCCTCAGACCCCTGGCCTGGGCCCATGGATCCAGCCTGTCCAGATCCCTCTGCAGAGCCTTCCTGCCCTCCAGCAGAGACACACTCCCACCCAGCTGGGTGTCATCTGAGAAATGACTGGATGTGCTCTCGATCCCCTCACCCAGATCCTTGATAAAATATTAAATAAAACTACAGGCCCAGCTACTGAGCCCTGGGAACATCACTGGTGACCAGCCACCACCTGGGTTTAACTCCACCACCACTCTCTGGGCTCAGCCATTCAGCCTCAGTTTTACCCAGTTTTTTACATGCAGCTGCACAAGAGACACAGCCCTTCACAGTGTGGCCTGTCTGCTCCTCCCTTGCAGCGTGAAGGGATTGGCTCCAGTGCTTATTCATGGTAAGCTACAGGGGTAGAAGTCAGGTCTTAAATAATCAAACTGCAACTAAAATAATGTCAGAGATAGGGGAGCTGAATTCACTTGATAGCTTGACACACAGCAGAAATGCTGTGCTACACTAATGACTTTGCTCCCTGACACTTATCCACTCCAAATCAAGCAAACAGGCTCTGTCAAGTCATTCCCCAAGAAACCAAATCTCTGGGGATGAAAGTAGGGTGGGAAGACACGTTCAGTGCACAGGGCCATCAGCACAAATTACACAACCTGCACATTCACATCTCAAGCCCATTAGAAAAGAGGGATTGCTCTCCTTCATGTGACAGGAGATGTCTAGGGCACCAGGATTATTTAATGGGGGCTGATGGATCTGCAATCAGGGAAATCATCACTTTGTAAGAGCACAAAGCTCTCTGTAATGCACAGAAAGGAAGAAGCAGCTCTGCACTATTAAAGATTAATTGTGAAAATTGACTTGTTCAATTACAGAAAGAGCAATGGCGCATTATCGCTGCTCGCTCTTTCAGCCTCCAGACCTGCAGAGTTCTGAAAGGATTTTTATTACATTACTGTTCCACTATCTGAACATTTACATAAACTAGGTAAAATATTATAAAAGCATGCAGCAGTTTAATATAAGCTGGGTTTGTTGTCATTCACAGCAAACACTCTCCAGCCCGCAGAAGTTGTGGTTACTGACCATGCAGACCCTACCAGGTTGAAGGCCGGAGACCTCTCTCTTTTCCACTTTCTACACATTCAATTTATAACTGTTTTTCCCACCTTCTGCTCGGGAAGAAGTGTCAGAACACATCTGGAGAGCTGCCAAGCACACATGCTTTCCCCCAAATTTTTCAATTGTCTTCTTTCCTTAATAACAAAGCTGCTCAGGAAAATGGAAAAACATTCACTTCACAAATATTTATGGGAAAAGTATGTCTGTGCTCAATCAAAATTACATGGCAATGGATTTTTTCCTACCACATTGACCTAACAGAGAAATAAAAGCAATGAAAAGTGTTGGATTCTTCTGCTCCAGCCTATTGGCAGTTTGGCTATTAATCTTGCCCTGGATAGGAGAGAGATGTCAGAGAGGCTGCGGTACCTCTGTTTTTGGAGATATTCAAAATTTGTCTGGACAAAACCTCGGGCAATTTACTGCTGTGAGCAGGGGTAATGCCATAAAGCTGCCAAAATTCTCTTCTGATACAAGTTTGTCTCGCCCTTTTGTGCTTCCTCCATAACGCCTGACTCACCTAAAGTCAGGAATCACTGATGAGGTCAGGATGTGGGAAGCTTGGGCCTCAAAAAAAGGTTGTCCATGGATTACTACAAATCACTTGGGAGATTCCTACCCTTGGACATTCAGAAGATTTCCAGGTGAGTAGCTGAAAATGGAAATTCAGGCAAAAGTTCTGTGGAGCTGTGTCAGATCACCACTTCTCTACGCCAGTGCTGAGCAGTCGCTGGGAACACCTTTTGCATCCTTACCAGTGTGGAGGAAAGATTTACTCTCATCATTTGCCATAAGGAAATTTGGGCATCTCATTCTAGATCTTTCATCCAACATTGCCAGAAAAATTCCTTCAGGATGAGGAAAATAAGTGGGTTGGAGCAGCATTGCACTTACGGCAGAAGTCGGGCTGTCTCCACTGGACCAGGACACTCTTCCTGGCACAGGCTGCTGCATAATTAGCAATGGCAGAGCACAGGCAATCCTTGCCACTGGAGCAGGAGCAAACATCAAAGCGGCAGTTCTTCACATAGGGAGTGGGACTGACTTCATGGTGACAAGGTTCAAAGGCAGGAGACATCAGAACTGAGCAGGAATCCTCAGCATATTTGGCTAAAAAGAGAAAAATGGCACGCTCACGCTGAATCCATCAGTCGAAGTGGGTTTAAAGGAAAGCTAGAGGAGCTGCAGTAAGCAGTTTCTCTTCCTTTCATCAAAGAAAAACCAAACCAAACCAAAAAAAGCCCACAAGAATAAAACAGGATCAGGCAGGCACCTGATCCTGATAGCACCATTGCTCATATGTCATGAGCTCTACTGAAAGAATAATGTTTCACTAGTAAAACAAATCAGGGAAAAACAATGCTTTTATATTCTGTTAGCACTATTTCTGGCACTCTAATTCCTTTCACAGGGCCTTTGCTTTCTGCTGCCTTTCTATATTTGCAAAATTAAACTAATGTTTGTTTTCAATTTTCACAAAATATTACATTTTCCTTACGAAGTCTGCGTCAATACAAGTCTCTGTGTGAGGGTATGTTTTTTGTTGTTGTTTATTGGGTTTTTAAAAACATATATTACTGCCATCCTGGTGGTAATGTAAGAAACATTAGCTTTTTCTCTTTTTCTTAATTTTTTTTTTTTAATGTAAATGGCAGATCACCATTTGCTGCACATGTTAATTTTGGGTAGAGTTCAGTACCTAAATGAGGATTGAGATTGCAGGGGTCAATGTCTTGTTTTAACAAGTCCTGGCAGTCTGCATTGAGCTTCCAGGAGTTTCCAAAGTCTTCCAGAAGGGATTCCACCATGCCAGAAGGTGTAAGAAAATCATCCCCTTGGTTCCCATCATAATTTCCACACAGCCCACACATCCTTTCAGAGTAGACTGGAGACACCTAAGGAACACAACATCAGCCTGGTCATCTTCCAGAACAGGTTACCACTGTAGGGCAAGATTTTTTTTAAGGATTGAACCATACACAATTTAATAGTCAAGAAAATTCTCAAAGCACATCAAAATACTACAGACACAATGCCATTGTACTGTATTTTCAAACTTCTAACAAAAATGCTACTATTAGTAGCAGCAGGACAATTTTTGCACAATACAGTGAATTTCAGAGGGCAACTAAGAGAAAAATAGCTTATGTTTATGCCTTGATCAGCTGTCCAGTTTAGTCTTTCCTTACTGTCCCCCTTCATTCATATAAATGAGCAGAGCAACAGTGGGGGTTGCATTTTTTTATGTAATTCCAATAGCTATTTGGAGAAAGAGACTGCACTCAGGAGCATTTCACATTTTAAAGGAAAATTGGATGATGAAGGAAATTTAAACAGGCTGTTTTATCACAAAATTGAGGCAATATTGGATATGTTCCCCTCAACACTGAGGACCCTGGATAAAACAAAGAATAAACTAAGACCCCTAAAGCTACCCCACATTAGAGATTGCTTCTGCTCAGAGGAACTTCAGGCACACTGAAAGCAGAATTTCCAACAATCCACAAAGCAGGTGCACTTTTTACCCTGTTTTTTTCCTGCTGCAAATCAAGGAGCAGCTGAAAGGTGACCCTAAACCTAGAGGTAAACAGGGAGAAATCTCCTAAGCAACATCTGCAACACAAAGGCACCAATACCTTTCATTTTAGTAGGAACTGTCAGTTTCTGTTAGGAGTAAAGCTCTGGTACATTACAAACACTCTCAACTACTCAGGAGCTTTGATGCTACATTAGCTCTCTGTATCCATGTGGTAGAGTGCTAGTTTAGGCAGGCAGCTTGCAGGAGTAACCAGTGAAACAAACAAAAAAAAAGGTAGAAAAATCCACATTTTTAAAGAAAACTGGTTTTCTCTATAGGCAAAAATAAAAACCATTACCCAAAAATATAACCTGATACTACCTCGCATTCAAACATGGGGGTCAGAGAATAAACATGAAGCATCAAAAAGAACAATTAGAGGATAAGTATTCTTACTCCTAAGAGTACTACTACTCTTTCACGTACTCTGCAGATGGAATAATGACTCAGACAAGTCCAAATTGTGGGACTGGAAGCTCAAGTCACAAATATCAGGTGGTCACATAAAGGGGAGCCTTCTTGAGGAACACAGAGGAAGAATTTTTGCCAGAACAAGGTAATGGAAGTGTACCACTTCCCCCAGTTGTCAGCAATACTTGGCAACAGGTCAGTCTACAAATCCAGCATAAAATAACTCTCCAAAAGTAATTAAAGAGATGCCTTAGATGCCCCACAAGGGAAGGAGCAGACAACTGGAGAAACATCCACTGCTTTTATGGGCAGAGGATCTGGAGCGGAAAATTAGGTTTGTTTTCAGAGGGACAAAAAATTTGCCAGGTTGTATGGGTCTCTGATCAGGGAGAAAAATACTTTGAAACTGAGGAAAGCCAAAACTCCTGAGATATTCAAAGGAACTGAAGTGAATTATTCTAAGCCCTAAAAGAACTTTTAGGGCCCTCGGAGCACAGAGACACAGGTTAAATCAAAACAACAACCACAAACCCACAGATGCTTTCTAAAATTATTCCAGACCTTTCTTATCTGTTTTCTTTCAACTCTTGAACTCAATTCTGAACTGGCTTTCATAACCCTTTGTGCTGTGCCAGACATGACATTTAAGTCAGATTTTGGGGCAGGCAAGGAGAATGCACAAGCAATGCCGTGGTTCAAGGACGGCAATGTTTAACACTCAGCAGAAAATCCCAGGAAAACTGGTTTTCCTGGCAAAACTCTCTGTGAGCAGACCCCTTCTACAAGGGGGGTTCAAAAGCAGCAGAGCTGTGGTTACAGCTTCCTTACAGATCATTTCTGTTATACCTGGCTTGGGTATTTCTACACTCCACTGTGTCTGCAGCACCAACAAAACCTAATTGTTAATCAAGACTGACTTCAAACATTCCTTACAGCAGAAGGAGCATGCAACACATCTCCTATGAGCTGATTTCTATTTCCTGGAAATTATGAGTAACTGTGTCCCTGGAGGCCTTTCTTCCCTTATTTTAAGTCATTCACATCCGCTGTTTTAGACAGGGCAGTCAAAGCAAATAAAAACAGAACTCCAGGTTGGAGAGTATCTGCTGAATGAAACACGAAACTGTTCATGGTTAATAATGGCTGTCATTGCACACACACACACACAAAAAAAAATTCAAAAAGCTACCAAGCTGCTGTAAGATGAAGTGTTTGTTTCTGGAATACAAAAGGACCTGTATATCACTCTGGGGGTAGCAAAAGAAAAAGGAATTTCTAACATGCAACACAAAGCAATTTCTGACTTCAGACAAGAAAATCGTTGTACATATTTGGCTGGAATGAGAGAGGGGGCAAACAGGCAGAAATAAAACAGAAAAAGTACCTTCACTAGGAGTTCTCCATGACCATCCCAGTCAATCTGCAGATCTTCCCTGTAGGTGAGGCGAACTGAACTCCTCACCACACGCTGGACACGGAGGGCACCTGAAGGCAAACACAGGGTGTCGGTGAGTTTTACAAGATGTAGTGACAGGACAAGGGGAAATGGCTTCACACTGACAGAGAGGCGGTTTAGACTGGCTATTAAGAAGAAATTCTTCCCTGTGGGGTTGCTGAAGCCCTGGCACAGGTTGCCCAGAGAAGCTGTGGCTGCCTCATCCCTGGAAGTGTCCAAGGCCAGGTTGGATGGGGCTTGGAGCAACCTGGGATAGTGGAAGGTGTCTCTGCCCAAGGCAGGGAGTTGGAATGAGATATCTTTAAGGTCCAAACCTGTGATTCCATGATTTCAAGCTTCTGGTTAAAAAATAATAATTTCAAAAATCAGTGATTTTCACAAATGTCACAGGTGCAGAGCAGTTTCATTTTCCTGATTTTAGAGAAGCCAAGTCAAGATGTGTCAGGTGCATGGAGCGAAGCTGAAATTACAGAGCATCTAGAAGAAACTGAAAGTGAGAGTTTGGCTAGAACCACTACCAAATAGGAGCCTCTGTGGCTGGCCAGAGTCAGCCTGTGTGAACACACCTTGCAGCAAAGGGATCTGTATGTCCTGTCCATTCAGTGAAACTCCTCCTCCGTGTTTCATTTTAATGATGCTGTTGTCCATATCCCGGATCCGGACAGAAGTGGAGCGAGTGCACACAGCATCAGGATCATCTGAACACTGCAGAGAAGGGAAAATCTGCCTCCAACATCAAGTTTTCACTTTCTTGGTGACTTAGTCCCAGAAGGAATTTTGGCATCTAATTTAGGAGGTGTTGAGTGTCACACTGGTTTTATAGATCTGGTTTCTGCATCCCACAAAAAGCAGGCTGGCAGCCTTCCCTCCATTATCCCTCTAACCACACACCAGTGGTAAGCTCCTCATCTCAGAACTTGGAAAGGGGTCTCTGGGTGTTCCAACAGACTCCTGAGAGTGACCCACAGCAGTGACCAGCCCCACAGCTGGAGCAGGAAGGCCACCTGACCCACACTGCCTGGGAAACAGGCACTCAGTTCACATTACCCGAGACTCTTGGGGTGTTTATTTTCCTGGCCGTGGGATACCCAGATTAGGAACAGGAATTGCAGGACCCCAAGCCTCCTCCCTGGTTTCGAAAGGGAAGTTTCAGTGGAAACCTGTCCTGCAGGTTCCCAAGCACTGATGACCTCAGAGCTGCACTATCAGAGCTCCCTAATGCAGGAGACAGTCGCAGGTGGTGAGAAGTGTCACGGCCCATTTCTCCAAAGCCTGCAACTTCCCTGGTGCTGCAGGACAGGCTGATACTCCCCTTCCCTCCTGTCAGTCTTCTGTCTCCGTTCTACCTCTCCATGCTTTCAGTTCCTCTCACGCCATCTCTTTCTTCCCCTCTACTTCCTTCAGGGTCTTTTTCAGTCTCCAAATTTGTTCACCTTTTCCCAGGCACAGTTGGCTGACTCATTTCACAAGTGTGTTAACCTCCCTGTGACAACCCCCTTCAGAGTCTCTGGCCCTCCCTGCCTCACTCCCTTTCCTGCCTCTCAGCAGCTGCCTCTCACACATCCATCGGGGGAGGCAGTAAAGAAAGTCAGGAGCTGCTGTCTGAGGACAAAAAATCATCAGCCAATCTGACTATATGGGAAGCGACACAAGCACTGCTCTGCCAGTGCACTCTCCTTGCTGTCCAAGGAAATGTCCTTTCCCCACAGGCATTAGGGAGGCACCAGCAGCCAGGGTGCTTCACAAGGGGTGCACCCTCACCTCTGTTTGTTTGTTCAGCTAGCAAAGAGTCAGTGAGAGCCCGTTCTCCAAACCTTATCATGAGTCTCCATCCCCAGGCAGGCTCCTGGGAATGGTGGTGAGGAGAAGCAAAACACTTATTAACTAAGGAGAAAGACTGCATCTGTTATTTAAGCTAATTATCTCATAGGGAAATTACTTCTGTTGGCCTGTGCATCTGCATGTCATGTCACAGTCCCACAGCCCTGCCCCCTCTCTCAAGACTGTTTGCAGAGGCACCAGCCAAGGCTGCTGTTACCTGCACCGTCTCGATGATCACAGAGAAGGAATTTTCCACACAATCCTTGGCAAATAAGTACTGGCAAATCCCACTGAAGGTGAAATACTTGTTGTCAAAGCTTTTGAAATGGGACTGGCCACTGACAGAGCATTCACCTGGAAAAAGCAAAAAGCCATTAATCATCCCAGGGCCAGTTGCAAGCAAAATCCTGCTCAGCCCCCACAAGCCTCTGAGGGGGAAGAGCAGCCCTGGTGGAACAGGTTGTACAAGGGCCAAGCTCCCCACAGACCACAAAGCACCAGCAAGATCCTTATCTCACTTGTTATTTCTGTAAGGCACCTCCAGTAGTAACAGAAGAACCAACAATAGCTGGGGAACACAGAAAAAATTGCACTCAAGAGCTGAAATTTTTGCCTATGGAAAAACCTATATTCTTTTGCTGGGATGCCTTAAATACCAGTAAGTTATTTTAACATAAAATACCTTATGAGAATGAAGAGCTGGAAGATAATGTGTGTGGAAATCCTTCCAAGGGTAGAATTTATGTTAGACTTTACCCTCATCTCAACTAACAGCAAGTTAAATATAATTCTGTAGTTAAAATAGCTACATCTACAGTCCTCACAGAATAATGTGAAAGCCTGGCTTGACCACCTTTCTACTAGAAAAAGGAGCTATTTAACCATATCAACATTTGAAGGCTTTGGAAAGTTGTGGCTTTTAATTTCCAGGAATCCAGATACCATAGATGGGATTTAGTACCCCATCATGCAAACACATGGAAAGGCTTCAATTCCACAGAGCTTGCAGAGAAAATCTTCCATGTGAGAAGACCATCACACTTAGAGATGATCCCATGGTAAACAAGGTGGGCAGCCTTTTCCTCATCCAGAACAAAATTCAGGTGCTGGGCCTACACTGGCCATGACCAGCCAAAGGTTGGAGAAAAGTTAAATGTTACAAGCTGGCAGGTGAGTTCCATGTGTTATTCTCTCTTCATTGCCTTTGAGTTCCACAGAAGATCTGTCTAATGAACATCATGTAGAAATTTCCCTCTTCAGCATATTATTCAGTGTTTACTATCTTAAACCAGCTGGTGCTAAAGCACAGATCCTGAGAATTCCCAGCCTTGCACAGCTCTGATTCACTCTAAGAGAAGTCCAGCACCTCCTGGATGTTTGTCATCCCTTGGAGTTTGATTTCCAGAGCATCCTCTACAACAAGGAAACAAGAGGAGAGTTCTGTAGCACAGGGACTGCTAGCTAAGAAAGGTCCCAGCCTTTGGCATTGCTCCTGAAAGGGAAACCTCTTTTCTGTGGCCAAGTCTTTTCTTATGGGTCCCTCTGTCTATTCCATTTGATGTAATGCACCCCATGAAATTTCCTGAAATCTTCTGCCTTCATAACTATCTCTGTTATGATATCAGTTTGAAAGCCTCTTGATAGTGCCAGCCAGCTCCAGCTGTGGATTCATCTTATCATCAAACTTACAGCTGGGCAATTCACTCCCACAATATGAAAGCAATCTTTCCTGGCAAAAAAGTTGGTCAAAAGAAACAGAACTACCTAGAGTTTATACGAGTACTACATAAATTTTCTGGATGCATAATTTTAGAAATATTTGTGGTAACTAACCAACAATGAAAATATGCTGCAATATTACTTCAAGCAGAGACAAACAGCACAAGTAACAATATAAATTTGGCTACTCTGGGAGGCTTTGCTGCCCTCCATATTGTCTCAGTACAGTTTATAGAGTTTTTAGCAGGCACATGTACAACAGCTGCAGGTACACAACATTCAGTCCTGAACAAGCCTAGCAGAAAACTGATTTAGATATATTGGCAGAAGGTACAAAAATAAGCTGCCTTTCTTTTCCACTTCTGTTCATATGGTACAGCTTCCCAGTTCAGAAAAAGGCTGCAATGCTATGTCGCATCTATTTACAAGCCTCAGTACTGGATTTATCTTCACTTCTATAATCACTATGAAGAAAATGTGGTCAAAGTTAAGAATAAAAATTTGGCCCATGGATTATTCATCACAGCCCAGAGAGCAAGGACATTAAATCTATAACATAAGGAAAAACTGAAGTTAGAAAGGCACCTATTTCTTGTTTGTAATCATGCTGCTGCCCATTAGCTAAAAGATGTAATGAATCAGCCTAGGCTGTGTTTTGGACAGTGAGATTCTCTGCACTTGGAGAGATCCTTAATGAACAAGTACAGGGGATAGCTCATTAAAAATGTCATCTCCATTTCGAATATTTGCATACACCACCCCCCATCCTCTTCTCTAAGTGCTGATACTTTGGGGGGAACGTTCTTTTGGTCTAAAGAAGGAGGAAACAGAGCATTGATGGGTCAGGCAAGTTTCATGTTACTAGAAAAAGAGAGAGTTTTTGATAGAACACCTGAAGACTGTAGCACTTCCCCTAATTTGTGAGGGTTGCACAGTCTCATCTCAACAAAAAAACACCAAAGCCCCCAAATCTGCTCTTTTCCTGTCCAGCCATAACCCCAGCCTGCATCTGCAGAGCTCCCTCTCCAATCTGCCAGCACCCATGGAAGGCAGGGCAGCCACTTTCTCCCTGGGGCTGTGGCTCCTTCACCCACAGCATGACCATGAGGCAATGATCATGGTCAGCGAGGTACAATGAGGAATTGCAGGTGGTCAAAGAAAACCAGGAGTGTTCTCTACCTGGAAGCCAATCCTCTGAACACACAGACCCTTATAATTGGCAAACTAAGTAATCAAAGCATGAAGTGGCCTTCCCACCAAACAAAGGATGTTTCATTGCTACACATAAACTACACAGGGCTATGTCTGACTTGTCTCAGGAGAACTTAAAAGTAGGACCCCAACTGGATTGTGCTGGAGAGAGCAAGAAAGAACAAAGATTTGCTTTTCGGGGTGAAAAAAAATATCTAAGTGGGGCATGAGTGGGAGTGATGTAGGCAAGGCTTACTTGTCAAAACCTGAAAAGAATAAAGCCAACACACCTGGGCATTCCCCATTGCTGCAGATCCACGTGCCACGTCGACAAATGCTAGGAAAGAGACAGTAGCAAGTTAGGCAAGAGCACATGGATACAAATCTTCTGTTGCACATTTTTCCCAAAAAACCTGAAAGCAGTCCCCTGTCCCAGGGAAGTTAGATCAGTCCCCAACATCCCTTCCATCTCCCATATCCTCATTTCTTAATGTATTCACCCCTTCTTCCCATCATGTGACAGCAACTGCTGGTAATGTAAATGGGTGTGGTTGCAGAACTCAAGGACTTCTGTTTTTCCCTGCCAAACCTCTGTGTTTAATGGAGTTTTCAGCTATATTCCACTGACGTGGAGTGAGTTCAATGCCTTTCTCAAGGTATATCTAGCCATACAACAGAATCACAGGGAAAAAATATTTGAAGGGACTACTAGAAAAGTCATTTACTACAATCCCCATCTCAGAGAAAGCAATGACAAAGCTGGATCAGTTTGGGGGTGAGGACCTTGCCCATTTGAGTTTAGAAGTATCCAAGATGAGGTCCCACAGCCTCTCTGAGCAGCTTTGCCAGTACAGCACTGGGGAAGGGAGAAGAATTCTTCTTTTTGTCAAAACAGAATTTTCTTTGCAGCTTCATAACCTGTCCATTGCTTCATAACCTTTTGCTGTTTGCCTCTGAGGAGAGTTTGGCCCCATCTTTAGGCAGTGGAAGTTCCCTCATTAGCCCTTAAACAAATCTATTCCCCTTTGCTGCTTCTTATGTCAAACTCCCCTACTGTGATCACCTCCATTGTCCACCACAAGCCTCTCAGCACTCCTTGTTTCAAGAGCTACTATGTTCTTCTCATTCCTTTAATCATCCCAGCCCTTGAAAACCATTTGTGGGGAGGCAGATTATTGAGGATGTTAAATGCAGAGTCACTGGAATGACATTCTCCACAGCAGCATCAAGTTTGAATAACAGGAAGCAGTAACAAAACACAAGCAATAAAAAACCCAGCCTGTCAGGCTACACTCATCTCCCAAGAGCACCAAGGTTGAACAATGTGGCCAAGCTCAAAGCTGCCAAGGACTCCAGGGAAAAAGACAGAATGCTAATGTCATGGTTGTGGTTTGTGTTCTGGGACACGTGGTGCATGTAATGAAAAACTTCAGATTAACAGGTTTGATGCACAGACCACCCTTCTTCTGCATATCATGGTCTTCACTGAGTGCTCCTTCTGTGCTCTAATTGGAAACCTCTGAGTAAAGAGTTGTCTGAACTCCTTGCACAAGTATGTCCACACTGAACACAAAACCAGATCAGAAACATGTGACTAATTCCCCTTCCTTTCTTTAAAGTGCTGGTTTTCCCCTCCAGTCTGGTACTCAGAAGTGAAAGAAAAAGCATGAGCCATGCTAGGAAGACTCATTAGCCCTGTGACAAGTTCCAAGGACGTGCCTTAGGCTAAGTCCTCTTGGAAAGAAATGGGGTTTAGAGGTTAAATACATGTAGGAAGTCAAAACAAAGACACCACTGCTGACACTACCCAGACATGGGAACCTGCTGGTCTGTCTTATCCACAGGAAACAGGTAGCTCTCTGCTCTTTGAAGGAGTGTGACCTTCATGTTGTTCTATCAGATCAAATATCCCTTTAAAAACAGAGCTGATTTTGCCTTTGTGAACAGCTCACTTCTTGGAAGGGGCTGGCAATTCCAATAAGAGAGCAAATCCTTTGCCAGTGAAAGGGAAATTTTTTAAAGGTACAGAGATTTCTAGAAAGATAATGCAAAACAGTCACTGACCAGTGTGCAGTACTTATCTACAGCAACCACACCAGAGCACCACAGGCTTTACCATGAGTTGCAGTCCTGGGAGATGGTGAAGCCAGGAGGATAATGTTTTCCAGAGTGGATGCAGGAGCAGTCAGAGCTTTCAATGCAATGTTCACCATCAAGGAGCAGACCCTCTGGATAGGTCAGGTAGCATCAGACACCCATATTACATACACAGGGACAGAAACATAAATACAATTAGATTTTCTTCTTCTTCATATGCTTTTCCAAGACTTCATATGCATTATTATCCATATTTAGTCACAGGCAGCAATAAAAAGGAATGAGGCTTGCCAAAAAGCTTCACAGGTGCAGGTGTCTGCTTTCCTTCTGGTGCTGCCTCTCCCTCAGACATGCTGAACAAAGCATTCCTGATGCTCCCAAAAAGGCTCTTTGCTTAGCACATCCTCAGGTCCAGAATACATCTTGGGACATAGACAAATCAAACACAACAAGCACAAAGTTGATAAGAGCTGGTCTGGGACCTGACTGTTGGAAAAACCATGAACTTCACTGGCTGCAGTAAAGGGTGCCCGCACAGGTCTTGTATTTGTCATAAGAGAACCAAAGATGAGGCAAAGTGGGGAATGAAGAAGCAAATTTGGACACCATGTAAGTCTAGCAGAGAGGATCTGAGAGAAAGAAGCCACTTCTGAACTTCTGCAGAGGCAAAAAGCAAAAGGGCCAGCTTCCCAACTTGGGTCCAGCCGCTGAGGTTTCCATAGTACACAATTATAATTACCTGTTCTACAGACAGAGTTCTGCATCCACCAAGGAAAAACAGAGGGACAAAAGAGTTACAAGGCTTTTCTAAGGTAGAAACTTGTCCTTCTATTGCTAATTTATAGTGCTTTCTATTCAATCCCTATATTGAGACACAGTTGATATTCCCCCATTTTCAAAAGAGCTGCTGTGGCAAAAAATTTGTTTTCTTGAACACTCCTCTCCTTTCTCTTTGAGGGACTCCTTCTAATCCCTAGCAGAGATTTTGGCTCTTTTCCCTGGCAGCAGCAGTCATGACTGACAGCAAGACCCAGGTACATCTCCTTTCTCCTATTCTTCCTATAGAGCAGCATGGAAAGATCTTGGCTGTTGAGAAAATCTTTCCAGTGAGAGAGAATCACAACAAGATCTGAGCATTTAAGAGTGCTGTGGCTCTCCAGAGAGCACAAGAAAACAGAACGCCTGCCTTTTTTCCTGGCAAGAGTAATTCCATTTACAGCAATTAATGTAACCATGAGGGGCATTTAACAGAGGGGAAAGGAAAAAAAAAAAAAAAAAAAAAAAGAAAGAAGACATTTGTCACACATCTTCAAGATCCTGTTTGCTCTTGGAATACTGGAGGGAAGCTAAGTGAAGATAGAATCCTCATCAAAAATCCCTCTAGTCATCTGTCAGATCCTCCTGGTTTTCTACCACACTCAGATCCAGGTTCTTCCCTTCTGGCTGTGCAACAAATAGCAGTAAAAGTTGTGAACTGCTGATTGTTATTCTCATGCCCTTTACCCTTTTTGTGGCGCTTCTGCTTCTCTGCTCCTCAGTTCCTCTCTCCTTAGACCTTTCCCATGCTGAACAGACCAATGCATCTACCAAAGGAAAAACACAGCAAGAGCCCTTGTGCAGCCAGTGGATTCATCTCCTTCAGCTCTCTCCAACACTTGCCAGACTGCATAAATACAGTATAAATACAGTATAAATACTGGATCCTTCTCAAAAAAATAACCTCCAGAGCCTGGTTAAATCACCTGTCAACCTCCATGTGCACCTTGGCAGGTCCTGCCACACCTCTGAACCTCCAGCAAGGAAGAGACTGGCAGCTGAATGGGAAACTACAAAACTCTGAATGCAGGGACTCCTCAAACGAGGCTGACATGTTATTACTGCCTTGTTTTGGAGAGCAAATCTCTGCAAACCTCCGTCACACTTGGCATCTTGTGCAAGGGGACACTAAACACCTCTGTGCATTCACAAAGCCCAGACAGGGTGAAATGCAGAGATAGTCCTATTCAAAACAAACAAAGCAGCCAATAAACAAAATCAAACAAAAAAAACCAGCTAGAAATGGAAGTATATGGAGCTTTGGAGCCAGGAATCAAGTTCTCCTGCAGTTGTTTTAAGTACAACAGACAGAAGTGGAAGATTAGCATGGCTGGGCTGTTTCCTTTACTCCAGTTAAATCTCCTGTATGGAAGATTCAATAATAAATTAAATTATTCACCTAAATCATGAAGACCTTTGAAATTGCAGTGCAAGCTCCACATGTACTGTTTTTCTGCAAGAAATTCCTTCAGAGTATTCTCTGCTGTTTCTTCCCCTAACTGCATTTGCTTTTAACCCAAGCAATTCAGAAGGAGTACATCAAGGGCAAGCAGTCTCTCACCAAGAAATAAAGGCAATTCTGGAATATTAGTTGGTACTGATTTTCACAGAAACATTTACTTTTTAGTTGGCTCTGAAAAATGGCCCTTTCATGGAGTAAGCATACAGGCACTACAGAAACTGGATTATTCTAGGGCATGGTCCAAGAAAAAAAGAAGTGTTTCTGACTTGAAGAAAATTTAAGGGAAGACACAGCTTTCCTTCTTTTAATAAAATAGGTAGCCTGACTGCCAAATGTTTCTCTGTAAATAACCCAGTAAATAAATTACCAGGGCAGCTGCAGCCATCAACACATTGTCCATGACACACTTCATTGATATTCAGGCTCTGGCAGGTTTTGGCACATGGGGATACACACTCCTTATATTCCATGCCAACTGGACATCTTGGCCCTGAAACAATTAAAAGAAATTAGAAATGCAAATTCCTCAATAGCTCTTAAACCAACAAATCCCTTTATTATCAAAGGTTGAACCACAGACACACAAAAGGTCATGTCAGCTTCCAAATTATTATTTCTTTTTCAGAAGCAGAACATTTTAGAAATATTTGATTTTCAGTTTACTGCAATATCATAATCTGTCAGGTAGCATGGTAAATATCCAGAGTTAAAACCAATTTGTTTTCTAATAAATTGAGTCTTAATAACTAAACCCAAGTGCATTAAGAATAATCAAACCAGGGGAGAAGTTTTGCAATAACATCTAAGCAATTTGGATAGACATGGTTGTTTTGTACCTTTAAGCCATGCACTTACTCCACTCATTTGTGAAATTATCCTGTTTGGTGTTTCCAGGGAGAACGAGGAGACAGTTAAAACTCTGAAATCCCATCCTCCTTCTTCCAGAGAACCACCAGCTCGGGATAACACCCATGCCCTGGTATCTCCATTGCTGCCATTATCTAGGCCAGGCCATTATGCAAACACTCTATTACAGCCATTCTTTCTCCTCAATGCATACACAACCATGCCCTACAAGACTGTGGGGGCATGGAGTGGGAAGAAAAGGTTAGAGCCTGCCCTTTCCAAGCAAATCCTCTGCTGAAGAGGTGGGAGGGTAACGAAGGAGCAATCTTGCCCTGGGTGCCCTGGGCTCAGGCACCAACTCACACTCGCACAGTGTGCCCAGCACTAGAGCCCTTCCCACACAGCAGAGCATTCCATACCTCCACCATCATCATCGCCTGAGAAAGCACCCTGGCACTGACAAAGGATGATAGAAAATTAAGCTCCTTGCTGTGGCAGCAGGACACTTCCCTCTTTCCTGACTCAGGAGATAAAATCAAACTGTGGCTCATGAATTCAAGGGTTAGAAAAGAGCTCTAAAGCCCCTGGGATCACAGAAAGGCTCATTTCACTTGTGACTTTTAATCAGACTTACAAAGAGCCCCAGCAAAAATGGGTTCTCTGGCTCACACCCTGAGCAAGGAGATGAGCTTTAATAGATCTCTTTTATGTCCTGATGGAAAGGTAATAAATTACTGCTAGAACTCAGACTGTACAACCCCTAGAACAAGCAGCTGGCAGCATCTTGCTGCCCTAACCACAGTCTGAGGACACAGTTTTCTTCAGTGGCCAAGAGCAGCATATCTCTACCAGAGAACCAAGTGTTGTCACTACAGATTAGACAGTTTACCCCATGAAATCAATTTACACAAACATGCCAAGGAAACTGTCCCTTCTNAAAAAAAAGAGAGAGAGAGAGAAATCACTGAGAACATGATAATAGTGAATGCTCTGTATTAAACCACAGGTCTCCAGTGGAGGTATCAGCAGTAGGTGCAAACATTACTTTCCCTCTATAAACACAATCCATCTCAGTCAGTCTATGCACTTCTTTGTTGCAAAACCTCAGCACAGATGCAATCAGGACCTCTGAACTCAGCAAAATTGGGCTAATAAAGGCAGCAGTTCAAATGCAATCAGGATCCCTAACCTAGACATAAATTAGCTTAGAAAAGGCAACATCTTAATTTCAAGACAATTGGTTCAAGCAAGTAAAGGGTGAAACAATTGTCTTTATGCAAAAATGCTAGAGAGCATTTCACAAAGATGCTGAGTTAAAAATACAGGCTGAAAATGTCATACATCTGAACCATATGTGAAATAGCACCTAAACATCCTAATCTATACCTTTGTGTATCAAATAAGCCTTCACTGCCTGTGCACATTGTGGTGGGACATGTTACAGCTCAGGATCTTCTTTATATAAAGGTCAAACATTACCGCCTTGGGGACAAAAACTTCTGGAAAAATGTGAGTGATGGAGAGCTGAGAGGGGGAAGTGAACAAAGGCACTTCCTATAATTGAACCAACCTCCTAAAAAAGCACCAGCTGCTTTTAGCTGCGGGACATAAATCTACAAGACAGGCACGATCTTATTGAGGATGAGCAGCCTAGGAATAAATCTGCCAGCTTACTGCACGAGCTCTCTTCAGGCCAGCCCTCCAAAATGACTCCGTGGTGAGCGCAGCTCCTGGCATACTCCAGGAAGGCGGGGCAGTGACAATCCACACCCTGGGGACAGGCACAGATGTCCCTTTCACAGAGGCCGACGTACGGCTCGGGATCCACTCGATGGTGGCACCGGGAGAAGGTCAGAGAGGTGCTCAGCAGCTGGCAGGTTTCCAGGATGTCCTACATGAGAAGTGAGGGGCAAAGGGACAGAGACAGAGCAAAGGGGACAAAATTACTTCCTATAGTCTCAGGAAGATAAGGAAAAACTCAACTTTTCCAAACACACCATCACCACTGTAGTTGAACACCATCACAGCTCTTATTTAACACCACCAAGCAGTTAATAATAGTCAAGAGCTAATAGTGAGCCATGCCCATTTATTCACCACATCCATGGGTACATTAATATACTGATTATTATAGAATGGAGTATCACATAAGGGATGTTTCACACAGAAACACGTCAGTCAGTCAGTGAGTCAGCAAAAGGATGGAGGCATTCTACCTCCTTTGGCTTCCCAGAAAAGAACTGGATGGTGTCTGGATCCCCAGGAAGATGCACACAGCAACAGAGGGGAACTGAGGTATGTAGGAAGAAAAACAACCAGACAATCTTTTGGATAACAAGAGACCAGTGCAGATGTCTGAAGGAAAAAATGAGCCTGACTGAAATCTCAGGAATGAAATTTGTTTTCCACTTCTGGCCACACGTTCCCATCGCTCCTGCTGGCTTGTCCAAAGCAAAACAGGTCAATTTAGCCCAGATAAATAGGAGAACAATAGCCCAGGGAAGAAAAGCAATTTGTTCTGCTCTTCTCCTGAGTTAAATCAGCATGGTGACAGCCAGTGTGAAGGGAGGACACCACAGGGAGATGGGAGGAGAGTATCGAGACCTCTTCTTTCAGACAGCAGAAACCCAAGAGGAAACTTAACTGGATGTGAAACAAAGCCTAAGGAAAACTTAGTGTCTGATTAAGTTCTCCAGGGGAGGCTCCCAAATAAACTCTTTTATGCACATAATGTCACATTCTAATGAGTCTGAGGTACTCAGTGCAACTTTCTGAAAGGATGGCACTGAGTTTACGTAAGTGAAAAAAGGATTTTCTGATCCCACCCAACCACAAAGAACATAACTTTGTTCTACTTGTCAGTGTTTCATGTAAGCAAATGTAACCATTTTGCAGGTGTTATACTCAGTGATTGGGGGGGCATATTCTTCAGAGTGGTTCACAGTTACAATTCATTACTTCTAAAAAACTTTACATCTACCTGAGGTGATAGCACATACAAGCTGCTGTGTAAAAATAAAATAAAAATAAAAATCACCTTGTTTTCTCATTTTCTGGGAGATGAAAAATGGAGAGCGAAAAAACCCACAGGAAAAGATCAAGATGTCTTCTCTGAATGGCAGCTGTGGTGCTTGTACAAGAAAACTGCTTTTTATTTTGGCTAAAGGGTGTTTTGTTCAGGTGATCAACTCAAGCTAGTACACGTCTGAGCCAAGACAGAATTTCTTGCTTATGAAAACAAACCAACCAGAAATGTCTAGTCCATTGGGAACGTATTCCAAGTTTAGCAAAGGGCTCAGGGAACAACCACATGTGCAAAGAGGTTTTGAGCTTTCTGAGAAAAGACTTAGGGAACTTAGAACACTGCTAACTGAGAGCTGGACCTGGTGCAAATCAGAACTTCATCTCCAGCCCGGAATAATTCTGATGCCCAGGCTGCACCCACCATGCTGAATCAGATGGGAAAAGAAAAGAAAAGAAAAGAAAAAAAAAAAAAAAGACTAGAAGAGGGGGAGCAGGAACTACATAAATGGTGGTTGGTGCTGCTGTAAGACTCACAGAAGTACAAAAAAGCTGAAAAAGTGCCCTAAGGGTGAAAGTAACAACAAGAGAAGCAGCCAAGAAAGCTATTAAAGCAGGGCTTGGAGATGAAGCTGATAAAACCAAAAGCGAGCTCAGAGCCATTCAGAGGATGAGGAATACAGCAACTCCTGGATCAAAGCCTTGATCCAGATAGTATCAAGTGCAGCAGAAAACCAGCATATGCAAAAATCCCATTTAGGGGCTGAGCTAATAAAGTTTCTTAAGGTAATAGCCTGTTAATACAACTCAAACAGCAAAACTCAGACTGTATATTCCACTAAAAGGAACATTTTAGATGGGAGTGACTTAAAAAATAAAGGAGATTACACACCAAAAAAAATTAACCCATTTTTCTTTTTCTCTAGCTTTTTGGTCTTGGGCTTGTGCACTAACAGCATAGCTAAAGGTTGAGCTCCACCTGATTATCTGGAAACCAAGTGATATATGTTGAAAAGCAACAAACAGTTCATTTTCTCTATGTAAAAGTTTTCTTGACATTCACATTTCATCAGATTTTCCAGTGATTTTATGCAAAAAATTATAGCTGAAATTTTCTCATCTTTCAGACATATTTCAACTATCATGAGAAATAAGCTGAAATATGGGTAAATCCAAAAAGATACAGACAAAAAGAAAAAAATCACGATGAGGGTATGGTCAAAGACAGGGTATGGAACAACCATCCTTGGAGATATTCAAAATGTGAGTGGACAAGGACCTGAGCAGCCTGGCCCAGGATGGCTCAGTTGGAAGCAGGGAACTGGACTCAATGGCCCCTTCCAACTTTAACCATTCTGCAAATTATTTTTATTTTCATTCCTTCCTTTCTTTAAAACTCACTGGTCAGGCTGGACTAAGAGAAGTTCTTATTCTTAGTTTAGAGGGCAGTGGTGAATATTAGATATTGGCAGCCTCAGCCACTGCTGTAACATTCCTGCTCATGGAAGCTACTCCACACAAACAAATATTTAAACCCAACGGACTGGAGAGTGAAGCCTCAGGCTGAAACAGTGCTTAGGGAAAAGGTGGCTGCAAAATTAAAATTAGCAGGACTGACTGCAGTATCTGAAATGCAGGTGAAGGTCATGAAATTTCTCTTTTCCCTTCTGCACCAGTCCTATTTTGATTGTTTCTTTAAATAGGTTGGGAGGGTCCTGGCACTGGCAGCTCTCAGCAACCGCAAGACTTGCTGACCTTCTTTCTGCCCCAGGCCCACCACACAGAGCTGGAGGTGGAATTTTGTACATTCTTCCCATTTCTGTGGCATTTCCTTCTGCTGCTGCATGAACTGCGTTTGTCTATGGCTCAACAATTACCATTAAAGAGAGAGAACCTAAAAAATAACAGAAGAAATCAAAGACACCCTCTCCTTCCCTTGAATTCAAACCCTATGGTATGCAGACACACATATGGTTTCTCCAGAACACTCAGGAAGGGTATATTTTGGTGCCACAACTGGGTATATTTCAGAAAATATATTCCATGGAGGAAGATATAGCTTCCCATCTCTCTGAATTAAAAGCATCCAAACCCAATATATTTAATACACCAAACACTGGCTGTATGTTTGAGCAGACTAAGTAACAACGGAAAGAAATCACTTCCCTTGAATGCTGATTAATCTGATGAAGAAAAATGAGATTTTAGATATAGTGGGCCTCATTTTCACCCATGTAATGTATTATTATATTGGGGCCTCAGATTTGGGTTGGAAGGGACATCAAAGAGCCTCTAGTCCAACCCCCTGCCATGGGCAGGAACACCTTCCACTAGACCAGGTTGCTCCAAGCCCCACCTAACCTGGCCTTGGACACTTCCAGGGACAGGGCTGGACTTCTGGACCTTTGCTGGAATTACCACTGACCCCAACCATGATGAATTACATTCCAAAGCTGAAAATTTCTACTTGCTTTCAAATCTGGGAATGAATGCTATTTCTTTATTACATATGGAAGTATTCCATGGGATAATGGGGGACCTGTTTCTTACCAGATGCAGTAAGAGCTGAATTGCAGCAAAAGCAGAAATAAGCTAAATTTTAATTTCAATAATTTTCACATCTAACATACTATAGTTATAATTTCCTAATACGAAAGGAAAAATTTAGTGACCTCTGGCCTCCACAAAACATTTCTCTTAGAGGTGAAATCCAGAAAATAAAGGTAATGTATAGGAACACAGTAATCAATTGCAATGCTTTAAACCATACACATTTTTGTTTTCAAGGCTGCCTTGTTGCTACAGTTTTCCAGATCATCCATTAATACTTTCAGATCCATGTTACCCATGCTGTTGGTCATCTTAGAGCCTGTTAAATTGCAGTACTTTGTGGAACAACCTAAGCCAGTGTAAAAATGGATCAGACAGTGCAGCAAGGCACCTTTCTGGTAACTAAACATCAGCTGCAGAGGGCAGGACATGGTAGGAAGGCTTTCTTCCTCCCTCCAATACTGCCCAGTTTGGAATGTTCTCTAGATTTCAAGGCAAGGCAGGTAATCACACTACGTGTGTGTGTCTTAGAGGTGGAGGGCAGGGAAACGCCCTGGCAACAGTGGGGTAGGAGTGAGCTGGTTCAAGACTTTTCAGCTGACAAGCAGAGCCATTAAACAAGACAAAAACTTGAAAATATTTTTTCAACGTTTTTTAGGATTTGAATAAAAAGGAGCAGCAGGGCTTTCTTATTCCACTGCATAGAATCATACAGTGGTTTGGGTTGGAAGGGACCCTAAAGATCATCTCATTACAACCCCACTGCCATGGGCAGGGACACTTTCTACTATCCCAGGTTGCTCAGAGCCCCATCCAACCTGGCTTTGGACACATCCAGGGATGGGGCATCCACAGCTCCTCTGGGCAACCTGTGCCAGGGCCTCACCACCCTCACAGCAAAGAATTTCTTCTTAATATCCAATCTAACCCCGTTCTCTGTCAGTGTGAAGCCATTCCCCCTCATCCTGTCACTACAATTCCTGCTGAAAGAAGCCACAAGACATCTCTCCAACGATGCTGTTGGCTGGGGAGGGGGGCAGACAGAGAGGGTAAAGAAAACCACAGACCTACCCACTGTGAGGACACTGGAGTGGGAGGAATGCCTTGAAGCAGAGCTGTTGTTTCCCTCACCTAACAGCTGACTGCCTGGCAGGGAGGGAGGCTGGGAGGCCAAGGAGATTTACATTCCTGAAGCTGAGGCAAGCAAACAAAGCACACTATTAAAAAGCCCTACATTCTTCAGGAGGCACTTGTTTGGCCAGACTTCTATTAATAGTGCTGTGTTTATTCTTACACAGTGAATAAATTAAAGCAATGTTAAATTCTGTGAGCTTATGAACTCACATGAGAGAGAATAACACTTCATTCAGTTTGTGGGAAAGAAAATTTTATCCACAAAGCATCAATATTTAACAGTATCTGTATAAAACCCAAATTAGTTGTACTCGACCCATCAGACTGGATTTCACCCTGCATGCCACTCCCCAGCCTCAGCTGCAACGTTGACACTTTCTAAACATTAAACTCACCTGAACAGATAAAATTCCAAGAATCACAACCAGTCGCAAGACCTACCCTTTCTCTAGAGCTGTAACCAGGTTTAGAGAATGGGTTTTTGTCCTATTTAAACAATAGGGTGGTTTGGGTTGGAAGGCACCCTGAAGATCACATAGCTCCAACCCCCTGCCAAGGGCAGGGACACCTTCCACTAGCCCAGGTTGCTCAGAGTCCCATCCAAGCCAGCCTTGGACACTTCCAGGGATATGGGGCAGCCACAACTTCTCTGGGAAACCTGTGCCAGGGCCTCACCACTCGCACAAGGAACAATTTCTTCCCCATATCTAACCCTCCTCTCTGTCAGTGTGAGGCCACTCCCCCTTGTTCTGTCACTCCAGGCCCTTGTCAAGAGTCTCTCTCCATCTTTCCTGAAGGTTGCCTTCAGGCACTGCAAAGCCACAATGAGGTTACTCCAAAGCCTTCTCGTCTCCAGGCTGAACAATCCCAATTCCCTCAGCCTTTCCTCCCAGCAGAGCTGCTCCAGCCCTCTGATGCCCTTGGTGTCCCTGCTCTAGACAGGCTCTAACATCTCCCTGCCCTGTTGAGCAGCCCTGTCCCTAAAAAAGCCTCAGCCAGGTTGGAAGTCCCTCATGCTTTGGTGCTTGGCACCACACAGCTTTACTCAAGTCAGGTGTTCAGTCTTCCCCGGCCATGACAGAAACACCCACCACACACCACCTCTGCCCAAGCAAGAAACATCAGCTGGAGATTCCCAACCTGAAATCACTGCTATAATTCCTCAGCCAGATCTGCAGGTAGTGAGGCTGAAGCGCTGAGGGGCATGAGCATCCTTCACTGAATTTCACAACACATCTGGAGCATCCCCATCCAAAAGCTTAATGGAAGTACAAAGAGTCAGAACTTGGCAACTCATCCAACTCTTAGCTTTTCCAAGTAGCTAGGAAACCAGCACTCAGGGTAGCTGGAGAGCAGATATGTTCCGGGAAGTGCCACTACTCTTGAGGAACTATTTGAGCCTAGTTTAGCAAATACCTGTCTACAAGTCTTTAATAGTGAGAAACTAAGAACAACAATTCAGCCTCAGTTACTCTGGTATAAATCTAAACCTGGCACCCAGGAAATCATTCTGATTTACAACAGAGTACATGGAATCAGCTGTAACCCCTCAAGGGATGAAGGCTCAATTTACCATGACAGTCATAACCTGTTAGAAGCACATGCTTCAGTAAATATTCCATGCTATTTTCTTCCCTGAGCTGGTGACCATCTGCTTTCATCCACACCCTGTCTAAGGGAAACAAGAAACTTATTTCTACTTATAAAAGACAAGAAGAAAAAGGTTGATGCAGCAAAGGGGGTCACAGAGTTGGCCAAGGCAAACAGTTCTGTGTTTCTTAAAAAAATCAGCACCACTATCCATACATGTAGCTGAAGGAACTTCCTTCTGGGAAGGGAAATAGCCTGGTGACACAGAGCTTTTGGAACACCGACAGAAAACATCTCCTATATCAAAAACAGCCTGGCTGGAGCATCTCTCTCCTCTGCTGACTCCCAAGTATATGAACTGCAACAAATTCACAAATACCATTTGGGGAAGCAGTGTCCACAGAGGCTTCAGAACTGATGCTTCCCTGCTGGCACAATCACAAAGGGAATTAACTACCTCATTCTACAGGAATCACTGAAACACACCTTTCCCAAGTAACATCATCATTTTTTTGGCAGTAACTCACACTTGAGCCTCAAACAAGCTGTTTATCTGTTTAAATGATTAGGGTGTGGGAAAGGTGATTATGTATATATAGACAGATGTGTTAAAGGTTTAGGCTGGAGATCAGAAAAGGTTCTTCCCCCAGAGGGTGTCAGGCACTGAACAGGCTCCCCAGGGAATGGTCACAGCCCCAAGGCTGCCAGAGCTCCAGGAGAATTTGGGCAGCGCTCTCAGGCACAGGGTGGGATCGTTGGGGTGTCTGTGCAGGGCCAGGGGTTGGACTCAATGATCTTTGTGGGTCCCTTCCAAATCAGAACATTCTCTGATTTCTGTTCTTCTGCCAAAGGGCAGGCAAGCTGCCTTTCAGGTAGGGGAGGACTGAAACCACAATGGCATCTCACAGCACCAACCTTCTCTGCCATATCAGATGAAATGTTGCAGGTGTTGCTTGGAGTCTGCACTCTCTTGCAGCGCTTGTTTTCACTGTGCAAAGCCCAGGAGTTGGCAAAATCATAACTGTTCCCCACCAGGGTCCCTGGGAATGAAGAAGAGGAGAAGCAACATGGCTATTTGAGGGGTTTCAGCAAAAAGTGGGCTTTATTAGATATATTAAGCTCTCTAAAAATACAAACTGTTGTATCAAATGGATTTTTATTCCCAACAGATTGACTGTAGGAAAAGCACTATCAATGATATGGATTTACTTCTGCTAAGGATATCTCCAAGCTCAAGGACAGACTAAAGCCTGCAGAAGGCAGCTCCCACCTCCCTCACATCTGCATGAACATGGTAGGAGTTGCTGCTGGTCAGCTACAATCTGCAGAAGCCAAAGCATTCCTGCACATCTTCTTACCACGTAAAAGTTGTCAATAAAACACAAAATATATTAGAGAGGCAAACAAACCCAGCTACCTTCCCTAATTGAAGAAAGCATTAGCACTCTTGATCCCAGCTAGCTTTGATTTTTCTCCTGTCCAAAACTAAATCTTGTGTGCAAAGAAGCTTAACATGCACCATCATGGTTTGGGCCCATCCTCTTCCTGGGTAAGGCTGTCCTGAAACACACTCCTCTGTCCCAGGACAAGCAGCTCCTCATCCACACTTAACAACATTTGCATCTGTTTTGCATAAAAGCAAAGCTGAATGAGTTTGTATGGCTGCAACTTCCCAGGAGATGCAAACCACCTCTCTGCTGCTCTTGCTCCATCCTTCTGAGAAGGGGGATCCTCCCAGAGAGGGAATGTTTCCTCCACCCTCTTTTGCCACCCATGGCCTTGCTGGTTCCAGGACTATCTCTGCTTCCTATTGTGGGTACCTGCTACTAAACCATTTTGTGACCCCCAGTTGCTTTTTAAAACCCGGTTGTGGTGCCTGTGAGAATATCAATTACCAGTGTTTATGCCTTCCCAAGACCTTATGCAGAGAATGTATTAAAATACAAGCCTGGCTGTATCTGAAAACCGAAAGAAATTCTTCCCTAATATACCTATAAAATATTTAATAATATATACATGTGTAGATAATAAAGATTCCATTGAGCTCTCTATTTAGTGCAAGCACAAGGAATATACAGACCACTAAAACTCTTCCTAAACTATGGGATAGTCATGAAAACTGCACTGAGAATGCTAAGGCAGAGGTATTAAGACCTGTAGACATTTTTGTAAACTAGAAATTAGGTGCTTTTAAAGGTAGCATGTATTAGGCCCACAGCAGATATCAAAGGGGGAGGACTTCCAGGGAAAGGAGATAAAAGACACAAAATTTTCATCGATGCAGCCAGAACTTGGCACAAGAAAAGAAATGCAGCACAAGAGCACAACCCTTTAGTTTACCACATATTATAAACACTAAAGCAGCAATGCAAGGCAGCCTGAGGAGAAGCAAGGTGCCAAATTCCCTTTGGTTTGCAGCAAGGCAGCCTTTCCCTAGCAGGTGTGTGACAGGAGCTGGGCTCCACTCTGAAGCAGCGTTTCTCAAGCCCTGGTTGCACATCCATGCCAGAATTCCTGCTGGCAGCTACCCCCAGGGGCTCCTTCACCCACAGGCTAAGATTTGAAGGTTGGGACAACTGTTGGCACTAAAATTCTGGTCAGTTGTTTTCTCATTTCTCTCCTTACATTAATTTTTTTTTCTTCTGCAGTGCTTGTAAATTTATACCTCTTATGCAGTTTCTTTTACGCAACATTTGCATTATGTGATTTTAGTTCTTTGTTTGCTGTAGTCTGTGACTCACACTTGAAGTAAGTGAAGGGTCTGGAGAGTCAGTCATGTGAGGAGCAGCTGAGGGGGCTCAGCCTGGAGAAAAGGAGGCTCAGGGGGAACCTTCTGGCTCTCCACAATTCCCTGACAGGAGAGTGCAGCCAGGTGGGGATTGGGCTCTGCTCCCAGGGAATAAGGATGAAAAGAAATGTTCTCAGGTTGTGCCAGGGGCGGTTCTGGTTGGACACCAGGAAGAATTTCTTCATGGAGAGGACTGCCAAGCATTGGAGCAGGCTGCCAAGCAGGGTGGTGGAGTCACCACCTCTGTAAGTGCTCAAAGAATGACTGAACATGGCACTCAGTGCTGTGGTTTAGTTGACAACGTGCAGATTGCTCCAACGTTGGACTTGATGATCTTGGACGCCTTTTCCAACCTAAATACTTCACCTATTTGATGAGGCTGCAGGAAGAAAAATGGGGAGGGAGAAATATCCCTAGCACATCTGATTGCTCTGGGTAGAGGGAAGAGCAGCTGCCAACACCTGTGTCTTTCCCAGCTGACACCTCCATTTCCTTCTGCTGAACAACTCGAGAAGGAAGGAAAGGAAAGGCAGTAGAAGAGACCACACAACAGTCTAAAAAATAACCTGGGGTTTAAGTGGCCAGGTCATGCTGTCAACATAATCTGGCACTGCAATCTCACCACACAGCGGGACTGCCCTTGTCTCTTGCACAGCAGAATTTTGTTTTGCCTTCTGTGGTCGTCTCTTCTTGGTGAGGCACCCAAGATTCTGCACAAACAACTCCCTCATCAGAGCCTTTCACCTAGAAACCCTCCATGCAGCCTGGGTGGGACTTTGGCTAAAGCACTGGTGTTGCCTAAGACTTGCAGGACACGTGTTGAAAGTAGAAGTTGTCACAAAACATAATGAAAACAAAGGATTTGGACACAAGTGCTTGAAGCAGGGGTGCCCGATATGGACCACAGTACAGATCCCAGCAGGTAAACTGGCTGCTCAAAAGCTGAGACCCCCAGGCTGCCAGCTGGGGTGGAATCTCCTTTTAGGATGCAAGATGGGTTCAGAAGGCAGATATTAAGGGACAACACAAATCCCACGTGCTCCTAACATCCCGGAAACATCACGACATTCATGACCTTGCAGAGGTCTTTGAGGAGAGGGCCACTGTCCCACCACCTGAGCAGCAGGCAGGGAATCCAGGGGTGTCCTGCTGGACTATGCCTTTAGTGCTCCAATTGCTGCCCTCATGTCTGTCTCCCTTCAGAAAGATTTTCAGATCACTCTTCACAGCAAAATCCTTGTTCAATATGATTATCTGAGCCTCCAATCAGCAGTTCCTTCTGAAATCTGAAACTGGCACCAGCTTGTTTACTTTGACACTGATGGTCAGGCAAGCAAAGCATCAGGAATAAGCACCTCATGCTCCGGCATGGAGTGGGAAGCAAGGAACCCTGACCTCCTTCCCTGGACCTCCTGCAGATTTTCCATATGGGCACAGGCCCATCAGATAACACTCCCAAGCTCTGTTAACTCATCTATAAAATAAATGCAAGAATTTGGTCAAGACACTACAGTCCTGTGAGTCTTAATTGGTAAACAGTCTCAGTTGGTAAATAAGCAACTTAGGAGGGTGACTTTTTGTTTGTTGCTTTGGAGGCTTTTTTTATACCATTTTACATGATTCCAGACAAGCAAAACTATTGGTAAGGCTGCCCAAAAATTGATTCATAGTTTCCATCAAATAAACAATATGAAAAAACAAAGTCACGGGCTATAAAATCTTTTCTGCCCTCTCCAGTTCCATGAACATAAAATCAGTAACACTGAACAGGAAAGGGGAAGAGCCATCTCCAAAACTCTACAGCCTAGGAATGCCAACAGAAATGTCTAACTTCAATCCCAGACCCTGAATAAAGCACTGGGGTTAGGAATGCAGGTTTCTGGCATCTCGGATGAATGCCCTAAAATAAGGATAGCCACTACACAAGTCATCTTCACCTGGACCATTTGTAAATCCCTTGGGAATCTATTCCCTTTACTTCCAATTGAAAATGCAAGAAAATGGGATTACTGACTGAGCCTAAACAAAAGCATTCAACTTGCCTAAAGTCAAATGACTGATATCCTTTAAAATGCCAAGAAATTTGCATTTCAGAATGACCTAAACTTTTGTTTACTTTCTTAGGTAAAATATAAAATATTTATTATCTGCACTACTATTACTGTGAATTTGAGATATGCTTTAAAAGCTTCTGGTGCTAGGTACCACATGCTGAGAAGTCACATATTCAGTCATACACATCTATACTAGTTCTGAAATTAAATCATTACCTGAAATATCAGATTTTTCCTTGCAGATACAGCCTGCTTCTATGCGTTTAACCTTTATCAACTCTCCTGTGAATATATATATATGTGCATCATATATTCTGCATTTCAGGAGCTTAAGCTGGAGGATGTTGTTCACAGCTGGAGCAGGCTTTATCCAAAATTTTCAATGGGTATTGTTTTATCATAAACATCTTTAAAATTTGGATACCAGATTCCCAGAAGCCTGCTTCCTGCCAGCACCAAGAAAAACAAAATGGGATGCTGGATTAATCTGGGCTGGGATTTTTTTTCCTTCCACAATGCTAAGTGTGTGTGGCATGCACAAAGAACAAAACGACAGAGTGACATCCCTGTGTTGGATTTGAATGATCAGTTAAGCAAAAAAAGACTTCAAGGATGACCTAAACATCCAAGCACCCATCACAGCAATACAAGAAATGGCTGGACGTGGCACTTACTGCCCCGGTTGAGTTGACAAGGTGGTGTTTGGCCAAAGGTTAGACTTGATCTTGGAAGTTTTTTCCAGCCTCAGTGATTCTATGCTAGGAGTATTAGGCACAGGCTGAGGCTGCAGGCACATGGATAAGCTCTGGCGGCTTTGTGCTGCAGCCTCACTCACTGGGGAGGAATTCCCTTACCATTTCTGCAGGGCAAGAACAAGCCCTGAGACAATTCACATGCTGCAGGGCTAAGGGCGTTCAGCGACTTGCTCCTGTGTGCACATCCTGAGGAGCTTCCAGGACCAAATTGCCTGTGGTGTGTCAGATTTCCTCTGTCATGCTATGTAAGTCATCTCTTCTGGTCTGTGCTTTCAATCCCCAGTGGTAAAATGCTTGTGACAATGGTCAGAATGGTCACAGCCATGGGCTGAAGGTGGGCAAAGAGGTATCTGAGCATCTAGAAAGAAACAACTTTATGTTTCTGATATGAACAAAGGCTGGCAACCAGTTAGAAGAGCATGCTGAGGTCAGAAAGCAGAGCCTGTTCAACTGGCAAGTCTTAGAAGCCTTGACAGAATGGTTACAAAGGACCAGACCTTATCTGGAAGGAAAAAAGCAGAGGGGAAACCCTTCATTAGGGTCCAGGAGAAAAATAAACAGACAAAAGACCAAACAAAAACTCTAGAAAGCTTCAGAGACATTTCTTTTTATATTTTAGTTATGCTAAAAGTTTGAGAGCAAACTCTCAAGGTTAGGCTTGGTTTTGCTTCCATATCCAATAAACAAGCAAGCCCATAGAATAAAATCAATGTTGTTTGTCAGTCTGGACAGGACACGAGCACTTCTCCACAGGATGAGCTATTGTAGGAACCATGTCAATGGCAGTGACTCAGCACCCCTTGCCTGTCTGAAGGGCAGTGCGTCTGCAACTTTGGGAAAAAGTTCTTCCCCCAGAGGCTGGTGGGGCACTGAATAGTCTTCCCAGGGAAATTATCACAGCCCCAAGGCTGCCAGAGCTCAAGGAGCATTTGGACAACGTGGTGGGATTGTTGGGGTGTCCTGTACAGGTCCAAGACTTGCTGATCCTTGTGGGTCCGTTTCAACTCAGGATATTCTATGAACCCCAAAACCTACTAGAGAGGCTTTTTTGGGAGGTTCAAGAACTAACACCTAAGGCCTTCAAAGCTTGGTCCTACCAGTGCTAGTTTGCCAGGGTATCAGTTTTATTCTCATCATTCAAAGCTCCAGGACCTCAATAGCTGAGCATCCAAAGTGTACACAGAAATAATGTGTTACACAGAAATAATGTGTGTTATTCTCTCATCAGTTCTCAATTTCCACACTAAAAACACACTGAGGAGTCATAAGAGCATCGTGACAACAGCATGTTTGAATAGATTATAGAACAGGAGTATAAATATATCAAGAGAAAAGAAAAGCAATTACAGTGTTCATTAAGTTTTAAACACCCTTCTGTTCATGCCTCCTTTATTTATTTGCTGTAAGTGGTAATATCCACTCACAGAGCAGGTGCTTTGCCTCTTCTTTCACCACCACCCTAAAAGCAATCCAAATACAATCAATGAAGTTCTATACCATACTCCACTTTCTTAAGGGAAAAATCAGACTAACTCAGTTATTAAACCACAATAATTTCTTTCCCTAAAATATGGAAAAAATCATGTTTTCATTTGTTTCCACTGCATGTTATTCTGAAGCTCAAAGATCTCTTTGAGCATCTCTTATCAATATAAATCCATCCCAGAAATCTGATTTATTAGAACTAAGGCCACAATCTGGTAAATTCCAGGTTTTAACAGGAGGCAATGGACACACCAGCAGGACAGTTCAGTCTGCTGGCAACCTTAAGGTAACCCTTCACTGCCCTCAGATCACTAAGTCCTTACATCAAGCTCACATTCTGGGACAGGCTGACCTTGAGGAGATCTAATCAACCTGAAAGAAGAACTAAAAACTTTAGTGAAAAGGGTAAAATGCTACACAGGCTTCCAAGAGGCTGCCTACTTTTCCTGTTTGAAGAATATTACCTCTCCCAGCTGTTTGTGTTGCCTCCCACCTGGAAGCTAGATTCAACAGTATGTTAAAAAAACAAACAAGAAAAAGTGATCTGAATTATTCCATAACTGATTTACTTGGAGCAAGTTAAGAAGGGCTCCAGTGAAGCAGCAGAGCTGCCAAGGAGACAAACAGTGCGTGGGTGTAGTGACGTCCTTCACTGATACAACAAATTCAAGCACAATTCAGTCTAATTCCTTCTATATTAATTTAAATGAAAGGTCTTTTGTATCACTGGAAAAACTGGCAGAATTGCTGACACACACTTCTATTCTTCAGGCTCAAATCACAGATCTGTGCACCCACACAGGTGGATAAACACGAGGAAATCCCCGGCTTCTGTAAGAGACACAGAGAACACATTTTCTCTGTCACCTCCATTATTTTACAGCTCCTCCAAGTAGAGACCCTGTCATGGACTTCATTACATTCCAAAATCTGTGGCTGTGAATGGACTGTTTTTATTAAGAGGGAGGATACAGCCTCCAGCATGTAAAACAAATACAGCGTGAAACACATTCAAACGAGCAGCAGAGGGGCCTTTTCTACATTTGAACAACCCACAGCATTACAGTCTCCTTTTTCTAAGAGTCTTACTACTATTTACTGTCTCAAGAAAAAGCCATAAACTTCATATCTCATCTCACTCAGATATCAAGGGATCCAAGCCCTGGCAAGCAGTTCTGTGACCAGAGTTTGTTTCTTATTATTTACATTGCTGAAAGACAGATTAATCATTTTAACATTCCATGAGATCTCTTTTTTTTTCCTGTACACTGAAGCTATGCTTATGTATCCTGAGTGTCAGTAGGACATATTTCTGGAGCACTGCCAGGCTCCTTTCCAAGCTGCTTTGCCTCCCTTTCTATCTCCTGTATCATTTATTTTTAATACACACTTCATATTATCAATCTAATGTATTAACTAACTTCAAACCCCTTCTCTTCAGGTAAGTGCTCAGAATTAAAAGACACTCTGAAATATCACAAGTCAAACCCAACCCTTCAAAGTCTCATTCAGAGCTTTTCAGAAACTCTGAGTCTTCACACAAAGGTGTACTGAGCAGCAAAAGCAGTCTTGCCTCTCGTTTTCACAGGAATTGGTGTGATATAAGATGCACCTCCAATCCAACAGCCCTTATAGATAAGGAAATGCCATTAAAAGGTAAACCCTTTGTAGAACAGCATCCCACACCAAACCTACAAGCAGCAGGAATTCAATCTTCTGCTGTTGCATCTTTCTATTCTTACACCATCTCTTCTTACTACCTCTTGGCTAGTTGATGAAAAATTAGAAGTTGAATCAATGGGTATTTCACAGAGCTTTTTTGCTGGGTCTTCTTCTCACCGGTCTCCTCACATGAATTAACCTGTAGCTTTTTTTTGCATTTGAAAGTTTGCAGGTTTCTAAACATGCTACCTTCAGATGCCTGGGCTTTCCTCAGGAATGAGATGTGACAGCCATTTCCTTTCAGGAGAAAGGAAGAAGAAAGGACTTAGACAGCTTTTCAGCACGCCAAGTTGAGGTACCTGACAGGTTCTGCAGAAACATTTTGCTGGATCAGCAACATCTTTGTTGCATCACCCAGCAGGAAAAGTGTGCAGAGCATCCATTAAAATACAATCAGTCAGTGGTAGCCTTACCTTCCCGAGTTCTGAAGTCATCCTCAAGGAATTTATTAAAATTGCCACACAACCCACAGGTCTTATTATAGTGCTTTTCTTGAAGGAGTATCTGAATGTTTCCACTGGCATCAATCTTCACCACAAAGCCGTGCTCATCGCTGGATATTTTATAATAACCTGCCTCCTTCTCTATAAATATACCATTGGAGGCAAAAGGTATGGAAACCCTGTGGAGAAAAAACAGGAAATTCTCAGCATGTGACACACGCAACCCATCAGGTTGTTTCCTGCTAGAATAATAGTTCCTACAGGTACCTTTTGTCTTCCTGCATCACAACTCCATCTACAGAGAGGCGAAGACTGAAATATTCTCCGAGATACACAGAGAAACCAATTTTGTCCCCATCCTGGTAATCACCTGAGGAGACGAAACACAACCAAATACTCTTAGTTCTGGGACTCAGAAGGACAATTTGTAGCCAGTAAAAACTTATTTTAAACTATGACCAACATAGAACAGTAACTAGCGAATATAAAAACATCTACCAAAGCAGCTGGTATGAAAGTCACATACAGTTTGGTACATATATCATCATCTCTATGCCCAAGAATAACTCTGCAGAGGCCTATGCTAATTCCAAGGCCCTCTGTCCTAAAAGATGGGATTTTTCTTACTGGTGTGGTTTAGAATACAGATAAAATTAGTTCTAAAGGGTTGTATCGTTCTTATTCCTGGACTCAGCTTTAACGCAGCCACATCTCCCTGAAAAATTCATAATTAATAATGGTCTTCTCCTTTTTAGTAGGAGTAGCAAGAAAATCCCTACTTCTCAGCAGCTTATTTTTGTGTGAGCTACATTACCAAGGGATAACAGAAGCCCCATATGTAATCCCACTTTCCAAAACAAGGCCAAAAAACCCTAATACAACCCACAGACAAACAAAAAGAACCCCAACCAAGACACCTTTTATGCAGTGGCCCATCCTATCTGACAAAGGGGAATTATTTGTCTATTTTCCCAGTGATGGAACCCAGCTCAGACTCACCTAAGAGTGTGAAGGAGTGCTTGTGACAGTCCCCAGCAAGGAGGTAGTTGCAGTCCCCAGCAAAATTGTACAAGGAACCATCAAATGTTTTGATGTGATCATTCCCAAAAAGGCTGCAACGAGCAACTGATGACTCCTGAAGTGAAGCACCTGATAACTCTGCGTATCAAAACACAGCATTAACTTGCAATTTAAAATAATCATTTTGCAGTTCAGGAATTTCTCCGCTGGAATTTATCCCCACTGATGTCCTGATAGCTTCTTGGCAGACTGTAAGCCTGGTATAGCAGTCCATAGGATTTTTTTTAATATTATTATATGCACTATATTATTACTGAAATGCCTCTTTTTTTTGCTTTATTTCCACCAGCCCAAACCTTGGATGGGTAATTCAAGACCAGACCCTTTGAGGAATGTCATGTGTTCATTTGTGCCTGCCTGCAACCCCACTAAAGCCTATAAGGCACTAGGAAAGCCCCATATCTTGTTCAGTCAAATGTCCCTGGCTTCAGTGAGTGCTTGGGACTCAACATAGTGCCTCCTTCAAGGTAAACAGACAAAAGGAATGACTTTATTGATGCTTTCAGCATGGTGAGAATAATCCCTGAGTCAGTATAAAAAGGGGAAGGAGGGCTCATATCTCAAAAAATAGTGAAAATACATTCTAGTCCAAACCCGTTTTCTTACCTGTGATTACAGTGGCCAGCAGTAGCTTTGTTTGCAGCACTGTCAAGAGGAACATCTGTTAAAAATCAAAAAGAAACAATTTAGAATATGCTCAGCTTGAGACACAGTCTGTTTCACAACTCCTCATCACTTTCTATCCTTTCTTTATAAAGAAAATTATTATTGAGGTTCTGCAACATTTCAGAAAGTCTTAATCCATGGATACAGTCATGGTAATTCAACTGCCCTCCATCCTGCTTTAACTAGGTAATCTAGGAGAGTTAACTAATTATTCTTTGCCCCCTTTTTCACTTCTCATGGCAGGGCAGTGAGCTACCTCCATAGGAAATGGAAGCCAACACAGAAATATTTTGCAATTCCCCTCAGTTAACACCCTGCACTAAGACTTTCAATGCACAGTATTATTTCTCTGCCAGACTGATGTGAAGAAGCACCCCAGACTGGCTCAGCCAAGCTGGCTCCAGTAGAAGGACACCTCTGCAGCACAAGATTTGCACCCTGCCCAAATATCCACATAAAGAAAGAATATACAGGTTTTGCACCAGTCAGCAGGTTTGCTTGGCAGACCATTGTAACCACAGAATCCACTGATTTCAGGGTGATAACATGTTTGAGGTAAAGGGCAAGAAGGAAAGGGAGGAAATCTTGCCGAGATTAGAGACCCAGGGTGAAAATTTTCATTCAACAAAATCAGTGTTAGCATTGCCTCCTCCTTTCTACAACCAGAATGTCAGTCTTGGTTTTCCATATGTCTATAAACTTCCTCCAGGTTGACCAGTTCTTTAAAAAGAATAATTAATAATAGGATAGGAGGGTCATGCAGATGGTGAACTAAATGGGTTCTGTGGCAAAACATCAACTATTAAGAATGAAAGCTGTAAGGAGCTCCATCTAAGGGAATTAATTTCAGTGGTCATATAAGCACCTAGAGAGGCTTAAATGTACCAAAGTTCATATGTTAATGCCAGAAGACCAGACACACCTTTTCCTAAAGGAACCTTCCAATTAAAGACTAGAATGCATTTTGCAAAGACAAATTGAGATTTCGGGTGTAGACACACACTTATTGCTTCTAATTATATAGGTCCAACTCACACCTATGTAAATAAACACTGAGTTTGACTTATTTACACAAGACAGGAAAAGAAAGATCAATTCTATAACTCAGTCTAATACAATGCTGCAAATCCCAAACTGACATAAGGCTGCAAGATAACTCAGTGGCAACTGCATGGGAATGACACTACAAAGAATGGTGAAGAAAACAGTAGGCATTATTATTCTCAGATTACACACTTGCTACTGTGTTTCTGGTGCATGCACAGTGTTATTGTGATGAATCAGATACTGCTGTTCTTTGTTAACCCTTTTGTTTTACAAAGCAGGCAGAGAAAAAAGCAAGGTATAAATCCCTTTCCATCAGTCCCCTTCCACCTCCCACTCTGTTCTGAACTGCAGATGGAGTTTCCCCCAATTCTAACAGAGCAGGTGCCACTAACAAATCAGAATACAATCCACTAAGATCTGCCAGTATAAAACCCTCTACAGTTTTATTACTGGCTTAATTAGAAACGAATGTACCTTCTTCTGTGCGAGACTCCTCCTGCACATGAGCAAGAAACTCCTCCAGTTTCCACCTCTAGCTTACCACACCATTGTTCCCCTGGTGCTTCAGAAGTCAAGACTGGAATGGCTTCGGTCTGAAATTTCTTGTTTTTGTACAAGCCAGGAACTCTTGTCCATTTAAGAGGAAAGATAAAAATGCAGACGTCACATCCGCCTGATTCTCAAGACAATAGATTAAATTGCTATCGTGGAAATCAGGCACTCTTAATTGTCAGGAAGGTACAATGAGGGGAAATAGTTTTAAAAACTGACAGATAAAGTCTTTGAAATACATTTCACATGTGTATGTGTGACAAATCTCACTGGCTGAGCCAACAGGCAGCATATTTATGTGACAGAATGTTATTCAAAAGGAATAGTAGGATGCTCCACACCTCAAAGGCTGCAGAATCATTAAGCCTTTATTCCTAAACAACTGCCTTAAAGGAGAAAGAAAAATTCAGAGCTAGTAATGCCCTGGGTTTATTCTCTAGGTGCAAACATACATGAATTTTGCCACCTTCTATCAGAGCAACACATTTGATCCTTGAAATGTTCCTCTGGAACAACACATGGTAACAAGTTAATCCTGCTCTGACTTGTTTGCAGAGTGGGCATCAAATTTATGGGCATGTGTACAGCACTGAGCAAAAACACACAAAGAAAAAGAGCGTGTCAAGTCTTCCTTGACTTTCCTTGACCCATTTTTCATATTTTCAATAACTACTAGGATTAATAAAGGCCTTAGGAGGCAACATATTGCACTGACTGGGAATTGTTCTCTCCTCTTGGATCCAGCTGCTACATCTCAGCAGGTCATTCTTAGCCCTGAGAGCCTGAACATGAGTGACCCCAAAGAGATGTTCCCTAAACCTTTCCTTATGGGAATGCCAGCACTAATCAGGATAGGGGGAATTAGATCTTCTATCATCATAGTCTCTTGTCATCTTCTCAGTTTTAATGCTTTCACTCCCTGAGCCTCAAATAATTAACTTCATTTGACAACTTCCTCTTGCAAATCTAAATCCAGCAGGGGTTGGATTCACACTTCCTTGTTTGGCACATAAGGAAGGTAGAGTGAGAATACCTGGGAAAATTCTTCAAAAATAAGAACATTGCTGGTTCAGATAAGCCAGACAGTGATGCTCCTTAAGCACATTAGCAACCTTGGGGAACACAACAAACAAAATTAATTGAGATAGACACATAAAGAACAAACTTATTTTTTTTCATCCTGGTTCTTTTTTCTGCCCCAAAAAATAAGGAAATGGTAATTATAGAGTGCCTTTATTCATTGATATTGTACATTGTTCCTACACAAAGCTTAGTGATGGTTGGGCATTTCTGACAAATAATTTTCCAAACAGTACACCTGAGACATGGGAGAAAATACATAAGCAACTATGAAAAGTTGCCAAAAAAACCCATCAATAGTCCATTCTTGGAAACAGCACAGGAAGCACTTCTGAGAAAAATTATCCATAATACTGTTTTTCATTGCTTTGTATAAATACCAGGTTGCATGCAACAAGTCCTGCTACAAATATGTTTGAATTGAAGGACTCTATCCTGAACAAAGTCTGTTTGCATGAGGATCACCTCATTTCCACAGCCAACTGCACTGATTGATTTTATGGAATCTAAAAAAAGTGTTCCTGGCATCTGAAGTAAACAGAAACCCCAACCACCACATCCTCAGATGCCACACAAAAAATCAAATGAACAAGAGTGCACTCAGAAATGTAGGAAAGGACAGAAAGGGAAAAGATAAAATTATGATCAGAGGTAGGAAGCAACTTTGCTGTGAGCAGAGGAAATTTCCAGCCTTGGAAAATCTGAGGAGTTATAGAAGGTCCTTGTGTGTCCTATCACAAGTAGCACAGAGGAGGTGGGAAATCAGTGCTCCTTTCTTCTCCCAGGGTAAAGGTTGGGAGCAAGCAATGAAATCATCGGGGGGTTGGTTGCCTTTAAAACACATAACTGGAAGGTCTCAGCACAGGTCACTCTGTCAAAAACGAGTCAGACAAATTAATGAAGGGCCCCTGCACCACAGGGATCAAATCTCAGGGATCAAGTGACAAATCAGAGACATCTTTTGGCTTAGAAAGTCTTCACCCTGCTGTGTATTAGAAGCAGCAATCCCATCCTTTAATGTTACAATTTATTTCTTACTTTTCCTAAGCAATTGCTGCTAGCCACTGGAATCCTACTTTTTGGTCAAAAAAACTCAAAAAATGAACCAACCAAGAACACCCAAATAAAAGAAAATAAAATAGACAATTTTCTTTATCCTATCCCAGTCTGCAAGAAGATATGTTTCAGTGAAATTCAAATTAACTTTTGCATTACAGATCCAACAGTGAAACAAAGCAAAAGGACCAGGAAAGGGGCTATAGCTCTAGTTCCTATGAATTGCAGGGGCTTTAGTGCATTTTGGGAATCATCAGTGTTCAGCTCCTTTTCTTGGCATAGTTAAAGATCCACAGTTTAAAGAAAGACACCCGCAGAGAGGATGGGAGGCACTAAGGACCCTCATTTTGCATTGGAAAGCCCTCAGCCTCAGGACATCCTTCCACAGGCTGGGAAGCTCACAAGGCAAAGCAACCATTTGAACACTCTCCCTCCTGACTAGGCAGGGAAGGGCATTATCCGAGATAATCCTTTTCACCAATTTAACTGGTGGCAAGCGGGATTCCCATTTCCACAGCCCTTCCTGGGGATATGCTCGGAGGCAGACGAGGCACAAGGACCTCAGGCTGCAGCGGGGATAGCGAAGCTCTTTGGGTGCCACTCTTCAGGCTCCAAACCTGCCAGGTAGCATCCCGACCGGGAGCTTATGAGCCACGGCGCATCCTGCAAGCCCTGCGACCTGCAGCACGGCATCAAAGCAAGATATCCCTCCTCTATAATCAGGGAATAAGGACACTAGAGCTGCACAACATCATTTTCAGCTGGTACCAGCCAGTACTGCTCGGCTGAAGTCAGCGGCACTACTCCGTGCTGCCTGAAGAGCCAAAAGCCTCACAAATCTGCGTTACATTACAAAGAGCCACCACGAATTAAACAGAAGGGCAGGGCGGAGATGATTTTTCGCCTGGACTGCGGGCAATTTCTCCCTTCTGTCAGCGAGGCAGCACCCCGCCGAGATTAGCCCGGCTTGGACACGCCAACAACCACTCGTCATTCCCGGGAAGGGCGTGTGTTCCCGGGGCAGGACTGCACAGCCCGCCACGGCATCGCCCGCTTCCAGTCCCCTCCTGGAAGAGCTCGGAGGGAGGCGGTCACTGCTCCCTCTCTTTGGCTTGTTCATGTCTTGTACCTGCACCTCGAGCTGAAATTCCCTGCGTACAGAGAGCCGCTTCAACGATTTCCTCCCCCGCAATTGTGTTTGTCCTATTCCCCCCCACTCCCAACTAATTAAAACTCTATCATCTTATTGGCTTATAGGGTGTATTTATAGGCACAAGATTTTGTAATCAGGGTACCTCATACATGCATGTTATTCACAATTACCCTGTGGGAGGTTTTCCATTCATGGAGCATGTTCTGGAGAGAGCAAAACATTTCAGCATCCTGGTCATAATTTAACATCAGCGCTGACATCGGACACCAACCACTCCATCACCACAAAGTCACCATCAGGCTGCTGGGGAAAAAAAAAAAAAAAAAAAAAAAAAAAAAAAAAAAAAAAAAAAAAAAAAAAAAACAAAAAAAAAAAAAAAACCACAAACAAAAAAACAAACAAACCAAACACAACAATAAAATAATAATTCTCCCCCTCCTGTTTGCACCAGGATGTCCTGGACTCCAACAAATAATAATAATGATAATTAAAAAAAAAAACCAAACAAACAACAACAACCACCAAAACATAAAATACAAAGGAGTTTTTCCATTAATAAAATAAGACAAAATGAGAACCTGTATTACACAGCATGACATCGGGTCAGTTTTCCAACTCCATGCTTTAAAAGCAGTTTGTCCCTCCCCTTGGGATTAAATTTGTCCAAATGCATGGCTGCTGAAATGCCTTTAGCTGAAACGGTGTAAGTAATGGGTAGCCAACACTTCTGGGCTGCAGGTCTGTAAAACAGTTGCAGTAACAATTCACCTTGTGGCTCTGTAGATTCAGTAGAATAATTAATTACTAAATGAGCCAGTCACCCTCAGATACACAGAGAGATCTCCAAATCTCAGACATGAAAAATATCCTCAGTTGGTCTTTTAACTTTTAACCTGAGGTTTAATCAAGAATAATGAATGCATGCATGTGCAGATATACACCAATACATGCACTCACCCGCATACATCCTCTAATTAAATTTGTCCTGACAGGAAAATATTAATATACTGAGAAAGGAGGAAAAATAAACAGGAACAGCCAAAAGATGGGAAGTATCTCCTTCGTGTGGGGAGAGAGGTGAAAATAAATAGGAGGGAAGCCTTCTTTCTCATGTGTGTGTTCTCACAAAAAAAAAGAATTCTGATTTTGAATCACCCATCTTGTAAGTACCTGTGATTCTAGTCCTAAATCACAACTGATCATCCATAAAAGTCCAGGAATTTCAGCAGTTACGGCAACTTGAAATAAGAGCCACAGTTTCCCAGATGAGAATAAAAAAGCCTAAGTGGTGACTTTTGCAGAGTGAGGCTTTGCCATTACCGAAGGGAGCAAACACAGACCCCGTGCTGCTGCTTTAAGAAGCAATTTCACCCCTCTCCCCTTCGTGCAGTAGTACAGAAACAATACTTTGTGTATTTGCATCACAAGCATGTAAGCAAGGATAAATTAATTATCATCCTCTGCTCCACAAACAGGGCTTGTCTAGGGCCCTGGGAGATTCACTAATTAAGAAGTTTACTAATGACAGACTTTTCCTGAGATGAATGAGCACAGGTTTCCTTCCAGGGTCACAACTGTTATAAAATGCCCAACTCAGGAGCCAGCTGGAGCTTCTGTGTTCAAGGCTGACCCCTGTAGGTTTGTCCCAAATTAATTATTTTTCAAACAAGAAAAGCACCAGGGGTTCATTTAACACTACAACACAACTGTTAGCAAACTGTTCTGACAATTAAAGCCGCACCATGTTAAAAACGCTTGCTGTAACTCAGGTTTCTGTTAGCCCAAGCTTCAGACAGCACATTAATAGAAATTTAAGAAACATCTATTACCATGATTTCTCCACATGCCTTCCTGGACTATGAGTCCAAGACAATTCTCCACCACCCCCTTATTATGTTCAATGAACTGAGCTCCCAGGTTGCTCCTCTAAGGTGCATTTCTCCCCATTTTTTATGGTTTTCACAGCTCATCTCTAACTCCAGATACCAGAGCTAGGGCCAGGTTTAAATATTTAACACTGCTGCTATTCCTAGAATGCAGCATCATCCATGTCTCTTCCTCCCTTCACCAGCATCTCCTACCACCTCAGCAGTTTAAATAGCATAAGGCAGAGATAGATACTGCCAATAATCAGAAAGAAAACACCTCAGAAGGGTAAATGATCATTTGGCAACATGTAACCAACGTGATGAGCACTCAGTTGTTGGTGTGTTTTCTACTCACCTAAATGATGGTATGCCAAATCTTAAAGGTGCCTAAACACCTCTAAGCACCTAATGCATGCATTATTGCATGAATACAGTTTGCCAAAGTTGTGATCTCACTAAAGATTTGTAAGGTTTGTTATACACTGTGTTTTTCATAAACCCATCAAAAATTCAGTAAGAAAAACTCCTCAAGCAGCATAATGTAAATACTAATATATCAAACAAACAAAACAGTTGAAAAAACTTGGGAACAGTGCTATGAATTCCACTAAACTGCAGAGAGATGCCAGTTCCCATTGAACATTAGGGTGTTCCTGAAAGTCTTCACTAGCAAGGACGATCTTGGTCCCTTAAGATTGAAATTTATCCTATGGAAGTTCCTTGCATTACACCTTAAACATTTATAGCATTATCTTAATCGCTTTTGAAAAGGAAAGAAGTCACATCCATACAAAATCTATTTCACTCGTTTTTATAATGCCAAGGAAGAACCAACTCCAAGAAAAAGCAGATCACTAAGACAAAATCACGTGCTTCTCCCTCTGAAAGGCTGATTTACCCCAGTACAAGACAGAGCATGTTACTCATTGTGGAGGACAATTAAGTCCCAGAAACATTCACTGCTCTGCTGGGAACAATTGACACCATTATGTGATCAACGAATCTGTGTCTTATGCACTTTCCCCAACACCACCTTTTTTTTTCCTGCAGTCATCCAATATAAGCACAAGGAGTGAGGGGAAAAAAGAAAAAAAAAAAAAAAAAAGGCAAAAAGCTCAGATGGTAAAATTTTCCTCCAGTTCCTGCTTTTTTCCTCATGTATTGGTATACAGTACATATCCTAAAATCACAAGACATCAAACACAATACAAGGATTCTGAAATTCTAGAATATTAATTGTCTCTCTCATATGCCTTTTGATTTTTTTCTACCATCAAAGATTAGCTTTTATAAGATATTCTAAGAAACATGAAGGGTAGAGACTTCAAGATGAAAAACAAAGCTGAGACATTCACAACAATTCCCAATCCCCCCATACAACATCCAAATAAAAGACAAAACTCTCCAAATACCCTATAATTCCAAACATCATCAAGCAAGATGACAATACAGATAATACAGGGATTGGAATCATAGAATATCCTGAGCTGGAAGGGACCAAGGATCATGGAATCAGCTTGATGTCACCCTAATTCCCTTTGTGTCCAGCCCATGAGACAGGTACTCACCCTTCACAGACTGGAAATAATGGAGACTCTGTGTGTGTTTCTCGACTGGACTGTTTCTAAAACTATGGAATTTTACAGAAATTGCATTAAATATTAAAAATACCCTCTAAGTTTGACTCAATTAAAAAAATACACCAAGTAGTCCAATCTTTTTTTCATTTGGCATGGGACAAGAACTGTACAAAACCGCATCCTAATAAAAATTTAGTTTTTGAACATCTCAAAGCTGAGAGATATCTTGACCTATTTTACGAGCCCATTGCCAAAGATTTTATCTTTAAAAGCACAGTAAAAAGACAGGAATTTTTTTTGTGTTTGAATAACAAAATCATGGACATAAATTGCTCAGAAAACACAAAACAGTTAAAAATTAGGCTTCCTTTCTTTGTCAAACAAAAGTAATTGGAAGATATTCCTTTTTACTTTTCTTGCTGAGCAGAAAAATGCATGGTATTCAAAGGAACGCTGCCTGAGGATATTTGCAAGCTTGAATACATCTGTATACTTTTTTGGCTTTTTATTTCTGTACACAACCTTCTGGTTCAAACCCAAACAGTTCTGGAAATCCTCAGACCCCAAGGCACCTACACACCAGAGCTATCGAACCCAGCAGTCTGCCAGGCTTTCTGGAAGGACAGATTCACACATGGATATGGAGAGATCTCGGGAAGGTTAAGGCAGATTTTACAGAATACACAGAATGGCAAAAGGCAGGTTTAAATTGAAGCTGGTAGGATGAGAGGAGAGTGCACCCACCCTTGGGACTTCATATTCTGGTGCACTACCATACCATGGTGGCTGCAGTGCCTTTCCTGATCTTTTCCATCCCACCTTCCAACACTGGGCATGAAAATCATCTTCCCTCAAATTTCCTTCAGAAAATGAACACCAAGGGTTTCCAAAAGTCACCTTCAGCCATTTTACTTCAATACAGATTGTTAATTAATACAGACTGTTTAATTAATATTCTGTGACATCCACGCATTCACCATTGCATGTATTACTCTCATTTTTTCCTCTCCTTGTTCCCCTGATTTAGGAATCACATCCAAGGCCATGCCATCACTCTCAGGTGACAGGAGGCAGAGATGCACAGTAGGCACTGCTACAGCAGGTGCCACACTCACTGCAAAAAGACAATTTTATGGCCATTACAGTGATAGCAGCACTGCCACAACTGCTTCCAGGGAGCATTTTTCCTCAGTTACAAGTAATGAGCGGCCACTAGTTTAATTACAACTGTACGCCATAAACTAAAACAAGTTTCACCTCAGCAGGAGGGAGCATTTTTTTTACCTTGGGGGTGGCAGAGCACTGGAACAGCTGCCCATGGAGGGTGTGTGGAGTCTTCCTCTCTGGAGACATTCCAAACCCACCTGATGCATTCCTGTGTCACCTGCTCCAGGTGACCCTGCCTGGGCAGGGGGGTTGGACTGGCTGATCTCCTGAGGACCCTTCCAGCCCTAACTATCCTGTGATTCTGTAAATAAACTACTTCTTTAACATGTAGAGCCATCAATTACTCTATACAGGATGGTAGCAAAAATAGAATAACTTATCTGTAAATAAAAACCACTGAAAATACTTTATGGATGTTATAAAACATTATAGTATAGGTATTTCTTTGGGAAAACAGAAAGAACAATACCCTTTATTTCTCCAAATCAGGACCACAGTCACATCTTGTTTATTGAAAGATAACATGGAGCTTAGTTCTCCTAAAAAAACACACTGATTTTCCTCCACACTCAAAAGCATGGAGCTGATTGCATAAATCTCAAACTGAAAACACCTTCCACACTACATTTGATTGATAAAGAGGAAAGAAAAGAAGTTTTATTTACTATCTTATTACTAAAGAGTTTTATTTATAAAGAGGAAATAAAAATACCTCAATTTTAGACCCCTAGGAGCACCTACAAGACCCACAGCCCAGCATCCCACAATTAGTTAAATGCTGCATAAACTTAGGACAAAAAGCTGTCCAAACCAAAGGACCAGTAGGAAGACCACAGAAAGAAGGCTTGAGAGAGGAAGTTATGCTAAAAAAATTACACAGATCATTGAGCAGACCTCGGCATGGCTTGGGAATCTACTGGCTTTCCAAGTAAATTAAGCTTTAAATATTTTAACACTACTTTCAGCTATTTGTAGCTTTGCAGTCTAAAGCATGTAACTTGAGTTAGAGCAAAAAGGGCTGTTCAGAGAAGGCAAAGCAAAGAAAGCATTCCTCAAGGAAAAGCTGAAAAGCACTGGAGCCTGAATTTCCAGTAACTAGAACCAGCAAGTAACTAGACTAGCACTGGGAACTACAAAATTAGTAAAACAGATTTAATCCCTCCAGAGACTTAAAAACATCCAGCTGCCATATTTTTTAAGCACCAGAAAACATCTTGTGTGATGTTTTACTCCAAAGCTCTGTGTGCCACTCAACTATGGAAGGGCTCTGCCTTGAAGGTGGTTCTGGGGCACTGAACTCAAATTCATCCCGAGCTTCTCCCTGTGGGACCAGGCTCTTTCAAATCTTTTGGCTCCTGGCTGACAGCTGGGAATTAACAACACTGGAAAGTAAAATTCAAAATTTCCCGAAGATATGTACTTAAAGCCTGCTTTTCAGCCTGGTTTAAACTTTATTTATATACATATTTTAATATATGTTTAATTCCTCAGCCACTTTTGACCAAATCATGGGGGTTTATGCACTCCCTCAGCAACCTTGGGGGAAGAGGGAATCTTGTTCCCAGAAAAGGAAAGCTGAAGCACCCACTCAGCATTTACCAGCCTTGCCTCACTACAAACCAGTTCATGTTTGGGGTTTTCCCCCTGACTGTAGTTTGTAAACAAAGGAGAGATATTTAACTCTGCTACTGTTCCCAAAATTATTTACATATAAACAGACATTTTTTAATGCTCCATCTGGAAAAATCTGACATGGCATTTGCAAAGTTCCTGTCCTGCCCCTTAATCAAAGAGGAAGAAGCACAAAGTCTGGAAAGTCCCATTAGATCTGTAAAACTCCACAATCTGGTGATGACTCAGGTAAGGTGTGTGGAGGGGGGGGGGAATTAGATAATTTTGCAGTTCCAGAAAGTTTTCATCCCAGTTTAGAAGGCCTCCTGAGATCCCCAGGAGCCTAATCAAGCAACGTGCTGAAAAATAAGGAAACTGGGCAGGGGGACAGATGATAACTGAACCACAGGTGCCACAGGCACATTGTGCCTTCTGAAGAGCTGGAATTTTCCAGTGATAATGCTAGAAAGCCTCTGACCAGCTCCTGTGGTTCACAGCTTCAAACAGTACCACAGTGTCCCTTCTCATCAATTAATTTGCTTAACAAGTAATGGACCAGGAGAACAAGGAGGCTGTTTGAAAGACTCATGGTGGGGACAAAAGAAGGCTTGTGGACTTCCCCAGAAACGCCACTCAGCCGCACAGGAAGATAAATCTGATACAGATGTTCTGGACAGAATAATGCTTACAGCTGTTCTCAGTCTGGTTTTATCTGGTCACTGCTGAATTGTATTGGAACTGAGCAGTTCAGCATCACCAAAAAATGCAAATACTACTCACAACATTTATCCTGACAAAGATCAAACCGTGTGATGGCTGGGTGATCTGCTCAGACCATCACCTCACCAGGGCAAAAGGGCAAAACCAGGATGGTGGCTTGACTGCAGGGACTGCCAAGGACATGACAGAATTGTTTCACTAATTTCTGTGCTCCTCCTGCCTACCAGGAGTTTTTGCTTCCTGTTTTTCATACAATGCAAATGATTTGGAACTGTCACCCTGGTGCTGCTTTCAGTTTGTGCAGTGCTTAAAGTGGGGACTGGGTCCACACTCTGCCTTACAAATAGCATCAGCACCATACCACATGGGGAATAAAAAAAAAAAAACCTAAAACAAAACAAAGCCAAAACTGAGCTCTGCCACGCTGAACCTGTCAAGTTTAATCCCATGGAATGGAGGGAAGGTAAAGCCTTTGCAAGTGATGAAAGACACATTCATACCTATGCTAGAGTTTACAGCCACCAAGGAGCTAATCACACAAGTGACATAAATCCTAGTCTAGACAAAGCTTTGTACACTGAAAGGAGTAAAAATACAGCGCCACAGCATGAAATACAGCTTCACACCCTTCAGTAATGAACATTGGGACTATTTCAGAGAATATTTTAAGCACCAGAGGTTCACACTGGCTTACCCCCTCCTTGTCAATACACCAAGAGCCCCTCAGATAAGAACATACCAGGGCCACCTCAGTTATTTACAAAAGTCATTTTGCATATTTGTGTCCCAGCATTTTGGGACACTGCATTTGTTAGCTATTGCAGTAAAAACATGATGGTTGTCAACTGTATTTTCTAGAAGTCCTGTACAGCCTCATCACCAGATCAGCCAGTGTCCCTGATTCTTGCTCTCTGACCATTTTAAGCAATTAACACATCCTAGGATGCCCCATGTGGGAAATAGCAGAAACTGTTGCACTAAGTGAGAAGAGGGAGTGTAGCAGACCAAGAAACATGAAAAGAAGGAGCACAAAGCCAAAGCACTCTGTGTCCCACACAGTCACTGCCAGGAAGCCAGAGACTCCAAAATAGTCAGCCAGGGTTAAAGAAGTATCCTGAAAAAATCCCTTCAAAAAATGCATCCATCTGTACAAAACAGCAATTTTCAAAAATCCCTGTTCACAGAAAGGTAAGCATGGGCAGCAATAAGTTTTTCCCAGTGTTAAAGAAATCTCCCAACCCAGGACCTAACAAGGTGCTATAAATGACATCTGCTGAGAAGGAAGAAATGTGGAGTTAGAGATTGCTTTGTGGGGAGATGAATACTTTAAATCCATTCTGCTCGATGGGAAGCAGGAATAAATCTAAACTTCTCTTGCTGGTGTTACAGAGGCTGCCCAGCAGTCATTTCTGGCCTTAATAAATCATTTCTACCAGAGTAAGAGCAGAAGACAGAGCAGGAGGAGCCCAGCCCCAAGCACCCTAAGCTTTCCAGCCCACCTGCGTTCACTGGCAGTGGGAGGAGGGACAAAGTCTGAGGGCTTTCCCCTGCCCTCAGACTTTGGCTTGGCTCTTCACTTTTCCTACTCTTCAGCAAGTGTGTTGTTACCCTTCTACAGCTCCTGCTGCCACAGAACCAGTCTTGCTTTGGGCACATCTTGGCACATCTTCAGATACAAGGAAAACTCCCTTTCTGACAGGCAAGAACCCCTACAGTGTCATGAGACCAAGTCCAGCAAGGGCCAGATTAAATTTGAGGTTTATTAATACCAGTTTTGAGCAGAGGCTCTGCTCACTAGACAGCACTAACTTTGCCAGCCCAGGATGTGTCAGGGTGAGGTTGCTCTGAAGCACGACCATATTTGCTATAATCCCAGATCACATGCTGGTGTATTAAGATAAAAATGTCTTTGAACTTTTAAATTTATTTCCCTGGATTTCTTTTTGGTACTGATTCAACACCAGCAGTAGGATCGGTGTGATAAGAGAAGGCAAGTTACATTATTCTAACTGTGCAAATAAAACTCTAGCTGGTTTGGGGGAATATCTTCTCTGCACTTTTAACTGTGAAGTTTTAAAATGACAAGAACACACCTGGATTTGCATCCAGTGGAAAAGTACCTACTGGGCTGCTTCTAGCTGTGCTGAGGAGCCCTTGAAATGAAAACAAACCAACCATAAATCACACTAATGGGAAGGCTGTCACTTCTGGATGCAACCCTAGGAATGAAATATAATAGGAGAAAAGAAATATTTGCTTTAGTCCTAGAGTAAATCATGTGCAGAGACAATGACATTCCTCTCCTCCCCTTCATCCCAGACTAGAGATCAGTTCTATTGATGTGAATAAAAGGAAGGAGAAAAGAAAGACAAACCCATAACAAAATGAACAGAACAGCTGTATATTCCTTGCAGACTACACATATCTATTATATCTATTAAATACATGAGACAATTATCCAGAAAATCAGACACCTCAGTTCAGCTGCAAATTTTCCACAGATTCCTTGGAGAAACTAGGGTGGAGGTGTTCCATATAGAAGGTATTTTGTGAAATTATATACATAACTATCTGAGGATTGAAATATTCACAGTTTCCTGACCTAGTATCTCAAGCTGGACACCTAAGAAATAGAAAGTCTCCCAGCCTGGGCTTGAAGCTCCTCAGAAAGCACAATTTGATGTCACCCTGAATTTCTACAGCCTTCTGAGAATCTCTGGAGTTTTCTGACTTTTCTAAAACTTTTCAAATGTTTACATGTTGAAGTGGAGTCTCTCAAGGACTTTGCAGGAAAAACAGTCATTGTTTACAGTCCTCTCTCAAGGAGAGACCTTTGATGGACTTTTGTCTCTGCCAGTGTTGATGGAGAGGTGGCAACTTCTTCCTCCAATCCAGAGGCAATCCCTGGAAAACTACAAAAACCCTAGCTATAAATAAACTTTCTCTTTCCTGCCTTTGGAGCTCACTTTGTGTGCTGTGCCTCCATTCCATGTCCTGTTGTGACAACTCACCCTCTCCATTCCCCACCAATTCCTGACCCAGGTCACAGCAACCAAGGCAAGGCAAAGAGCTGCCTCCACTTAGGTGCATGGCCTCTGACATTGAAAGGACCAGAACATATTGAAAGGCAAAAAAAGCTACTAATAATATCCATCACAAATATCACATCACTGCAGTTTTTAGATCATCTAATCCCAGGCTTGAGCCCGGTAGGATCAAGCACATGAACAACACATATGTAGATGCCAAAAAATTAACAACTTTGAATTACATGTGGAGACTTTTTGAAATGTGCATTTCTAATCCAGCTAACTCAAATAGGATGTGGGACTTCCCTAGAAGTTTTGCTTCCAAGTAGCAGCTGAACAGTGGAAAACCCAGCTTAGAGAACACTTGTTAGTTCTGTGGTTAGAAAAGAATAGCTGTGTAGTCAGATCTCACAGCCTTCTGAAGAATATGTTCCAGTCATCCAGAGCTCTGGTATCTGGCAAATCTTCAATATCACATACTTGTTGACTATCCTAGTGTGCTCCAGGATAATGCTGAATTATGAACCCAGCCCTTTGCACAAAGTGTTCCCGTATTCTTTTCAAAAGACTTCCCTCCTCCACCCAGAAAGTTAAAGAAGCGATTCAAACCCCACTGTGGAAATACAAAGTTTGTGTTTTGGCTAAGAGGAGTGCAAAGCAGGGAGAACAGAGTTTTATAGAGAAAAAAGGGATAAACCAGCAGCTCTGATGAGAAATTAGAGCAGGGAGGGTGCTGAGACTACATGGAAAAAAAATAACTATGTTTCTCATCCTCAGGATGCTCAGGAAATGACACTTTCAGGCAGTGACACTTGCTATGCCCTAAACTGCAACCTCTAGCCATACCCACAGGGAATATTCCTACTCCTGGCATGTGACAGGCATCAGGATATCCATTCCAGGTATAAGGGTGCCATTCTGCAGGGGAAATTCTGCTGGCCTCTTCATTTCAAGGTGGAGCCACAGTAAATCCATTGTTACAACTCATGGCCACACTCAATTGGTTTCTGATCTGTTTCCATTCCTGTTTCTCCACTACCTTTTATGATTGCTAAAGTCACAAAGGTAATCTTAAAGAAAAACAAACACCCTTCTCAGATTATTTTCTGTGATTTGCTTTTGAATAAAGATACTTGTCAGAACCTTCAGTTTTAGCAATTCCAGTTAAGCCCTTAATCCCAAGTATAGAAATTTAAATTCAGATATCCACACACCTGAGTCATTGCTGAGCATTGTTAAGAGACCCTTATTTTTAATGAGAGCAAAGCACTGTGATTTGAGGACATCTGAGCACTACAGCCTAAAGTCAATACCAAACTCTGCAACTGAACAAAATAAACCCATTCTTGCTTTATATAGAGCTGGCAAGCTAGAAATTGCAGCCAAACATTCCCTCAAGTTTCTATGATGAGTCACACCAAACACTGGTTACCTTCATGGCAACAAGTTTTTATGCAAGTAACAAAAAGTAAAAATGAAACCACTAAAAAAAAAAAAATCACAAATCCACAGTATTTATGCAAGACCTTTATCCACACTTAATATTAACTAGACATGTCAGGTTTTACACCATATTAGAGACCATACCTGAAGTTCATTTTGAGTACAGGTGTGTCCAGGTTCAGATACACAATAGGTTACTTTCAATTTTCAAGAACAAGTTGACTTGCTATAAATCAAACTCTAATATCAATGTACTCACAAGGAACCACACAAAGCTCCCAGACAAGGAGGATAGCAGTGTTCTATTAGAAAGGTGATTTATTACTTGGTATTTCTTGAAGTTTTAGAGCTATTAACAGACTAGAACCACAAGCCAGTTTTGAGATGCACCTCACAGTCTGCCTCTGCCTACTGGCATTTAAAGACTTAGTTGTTAGAGTTAAAAATTCCACTCCTTTTTTTCTCAAGACTCTCTCCTGTCCTGAGAAAGGTCTACTGCTCCTATATTTTTTTTTATTTCCTCAGGTCTGGATTATCCAGGTCAAGGTCTATTTTGTTTGAAACCTTTATCCTCCCTATGATCAGAAGAGACTACCCTTCCTTCCTCCATAAGGGTTTTTCACAGGCTTTATTAAAGCAGCTAAAATATTTTTAGAAAATAAGAATACCTAGTCTAGCTCTGAGAAAGCACACCTTCACCTATCTCAAAAGATTTCTGAGGAGGAAATAATTCCCCCCCGCTACAGTTACATTAATTATTAACATCTTTCCCCCTCAGTATTATGGTTATGCACAGTATCATTTCAATTTTAGTAGTGAGCTGAACAAGATGACTTTTTAAATCAAACCCAAAGGACTTTAATTATGTCAATGCAAAAACAACATATTGATGCTTCTTTACAACCTCTTTAACTTCTCAAGTGGCGATTTATTTCAGAAAATATTACAAGACTTAAGAAAATAAACAAAACTTCAGATGTGGAGAACGCAAGGCTGCCTCCTTGCAAAAGTGGAAAAAAAAAATGCAAAAATGCACATACCATTTCTAAGGAGGTTTTCACCCATTACTTCATTGGATAGGTATGAAAGAGATGATCTTCAATTGTGCCTTATCTTGACCCTTATTTTTATCCACTAGTTTCACCAGAGGTTTACTTAAGGACTGCAGTTGTTAGTGCCAAATTTAAATCCATGGGCTCACCAAATAATCAAAAGTTGGTAATTGTACTCAATAAAAAGAAAGTCTCACATGTTATGTCAGCATAGGACATAAATAGAATAACAGCCTTTAAAGAAAGATTTTCAGTTTAACACAACTCAGGCTGAAGTTGAGAGAGGAAGAAACACAATGCCAAGGCTTTAAAAACATCCCTAATTCTCTGACAACCTTCCCACAGAAACAAACCTTCCTGAAAGACACCACACAGTATATGCTGGCCCAGCGCCCTTCAGGAGGGTTTAACTAAGCATCATTTAATTAATGGTGATTTGGAGCACTTGGAGAAGTGTGTCCATCATTTCAAGGCAGTGTGATTCATAACAAGAAACATGTGAGAAAAATTGTAAGCTCTAGTATACTGAAGTAAATATGTTTATATTTGCTTCATTGTAAACATGTTTACTTTCCTATAGATGTATTTACTTTACCCACCACATCTTGTCTTTGAGGAGAGGAAGTTACCTCACCTCTGATGGTATCATATGGGAAAGGGAAAAAATGTTCAGCAACCTGTTCCTTCTTGAATATCATGCTTTGTTGCTGGATTTAATGAAAATACACTCACTGACAGAATACTGAGCAATCAGCTCAAGTTTGCTTTGACCTCCCTTGTCTAAACTGAATCACAAAATCTAGAGTTTCCCCCACCTTGGCTTTTACACCTTTTACCTATTCTAAAGAGCAGCCAGTACATGATGTATTCCTTTTCAGCTATTTGCTGAAGTCTTAAGATTCTTTCCAGGAAAGGTGGGAGTTGTTTCCGTTTTACAGTGCTTGAAACTCACAGATTGATTGTAACAGCCTTATTTCTCACTTCTGCTCTGGATGAGACAGATTGGTTTGCCTCAAGCAGGTCTTGATGATCTATGCTTCTCTGTTTCCATCACTGAGACAAAAAAATAAATGCCCAAGGAAGCACAGGCAGCAAAAGAATGGAAGCAGATAGATTTCAGCTCCCAAGATCACATCCATCACCTGTACAAAGTCTCCTGCAAGAGCTTCCCAGCTGATTTACATTTGACAACAGCAATTGTAATTGCTCAAAGGCTCTGAAGTGCTGAAAGCAGCGAAGGTATCCATCCTATCATGCTTTTCATAGCAGCTGGGGCTAAATAAATTACATAACATGTTGCATATACTCACTGGAGGCTTGTCCACTACACTGCCCTCCATTCTGACAGCGTTAGAAACAAACAAAGGTAAATATGGCAACACTGTATGACACTGGCATTATTCACCAAAGCTTGAGAAGATACTCAAGTACCTCCTGGTAATTACAGACATAAATGCTCATCTGCACTTTAAAAGATGGGTCCACAAAAAGCACATTTTGTCAGCTGGTTTTCAGCATATAAAATAGGTGAGATGGTTAGAAGCCTCCCTTGCATTAAAAGATAGATAAGCTCCAGCCCAACACCATCAGCAATTTAAGCCCTGTTAAGAGTTTTCTTATGGATAATAACAACCTGCCTCCTGTGACACCAGCTGGGATGACCCATATGCTGTGGTTTAAAGCAGCAGTTCCCACTTGCAAACCCTGAATTTTTCCAGGCCTGCAGGAAAAAAAAATATGAAGTAAAAAAAAGAGATGCTGGTGGAAAGGGGAAGTGATTTTTCACAGGCTTCCCAAGCTATGGAGCAATCTGTGGCGTGATCAGCAGGAAATGACCAGAGGACACAAAGAGTCTGTAACCAGAAATATTTGGAAACCTTATTCTTGCTCATTTGACCACCTCACAGAAGTCATTAAAGTCAATGACCTCATTAGAATAGCAAAAATAGACAGTTCATTTTGAAAGATAGTTCCACACACTTTTTTTTTTCTCAGAGACCTCACATGACATCTTAAGAACTTACAGCTTCACAGGAGCAATATTCAATACTGCAGCTTCTATTCACCAATATTTTCTCCTCACTTCTCAAGACAGTAAGAATAAAATGAAGGGAGAAAAAGAAAATCACCAAGAAAATATGAGAAAAATTTTAGAACTGAATTGGAGTGTGGAGGATAAGGAATAAGAAAGAGAAATCAATAGAATAAAACACAAAGTTCAACACTACAAGCAGCTATTTTTTAATCCACACACTGTAGGCAAAGCATAGCTGCTTTAATTACCAAAGAGTGAAATGCAAGCTTAAAACCAAATCCATGTTTGGAAAATGAAGTTGAAAACAAACTCAGCAAACAAAATCAACCTTATCTAGTCCAACATTATTAGGTCTGTGTTGGAATATATGTTTAGATCAGCTCCCTCAGATGAGTGCTAGTTTAGAATTAAAAATTATTTAACTTCACCTGCTAGTGCTGTATGGTTACCCAGAAATAAAATCCTCTCCCTTGGAAACAGGGTACTTAGGGAGGAGGTTACTCTGCAACATCTTATCTAAAATAGCCACTAAATAATTAAATCCTGCTAATTTTCAGTGAGGACAGAGATTAGGGAGCTTATTTGTGTACCAAAACAGATCCTAATATTAAACCATTCCCTCTAAAAATGAAAAGCATTTAGTTTTTTTGGTTTTCTGGAGTTTTTTTTAATTTTCATGTATGACTTCTTGGGGTTTTGGATTTTTTTTTAGTTCTTGGCATTTGCATAAAGAAAGCTTATTTTCTTTCTAAGAGGACAGGAGGAAGAATGTCCTGAAACACTTCTGCATAACTGAAAAACTGGGGGGAAACATCCCCCTTTCTCCACTGCTGAATATTACTGTTCTGGCTTTTTTAAACTGACTGAAAAGTAACCCCCCAGCATTTCAAAGCTCATTTCCATAAGTAATGTTTCTAGCTAGTTATGAAAAATATTTACACCTATATATAAAAAAGTATTTATAAATACAGTTAATTGAGATTCTGCCAGAGTGTTCAAATTACTTTGCACCAGAAATTTAAATTGTAAAATTCTTAATGGAACCATGAATCTGATTAAAAATAATATCTTGACAATTTCTTAGTCATCCACTTGACAGCACTGGGAAGAACAGCCTGAGAACCTCCCTATCCTGTGCTCTGTGGATCCATGAAACTGGGACTGCCAGGGGAATTTGAGGCAAACATCTGGAAATCCACCTCTGGCTGGAACAGAAGACAGACAAGAAATAGTTTTAGATTTTGGACCATTGTTACTAATCATGTTTAAGAGGCATTTGGACAGAGCCCTTAACACCATGCTTTAATTTTTGGTTAGCCCTGAAGTGCTCAGACCAGATGGTTGTTGTAGGTCACTTACAACTGAAATATTCTATGCTATTCTATTCTAATTCTAATTCTAATTCTAATTCTAATTCTAATTCTAATTCTAATTCTAATTCTAATTCTAATTCTATTCCTTTGAAGGGTGAAATAAAAGCATGTAGAGAGACTATTAAGACTGTTAGCTGTTGCTTTCTTGGCTGTCAGATACAGACCTGAAGCCATCTTGCTCTTTTCTGATGCTGCCTGCATTTCTCTCTTGCATGTGCTAGAAAAACCAGGATTATTTTTCCACAACAGTCATAGCTGAGCCTCACATACCTGATTTTCAATCTACCACTAGAAAGGTTTGCCCTAAGTCCCCACACACATCTCAGCGCTGTATTATGGCAAGGGAGATGTGTCAGATCACAAGGCCCTGTGCTCAAGAACCTGCCTCAGCTGCCAGCACCTCGACAGCAACCACAGCCTGTGGCCCCACTCCTGTCCCCCTGCTCCTAAAATAACTTCACCCACACAGAAAGGTCTGACACATGCAGACATCAACATAGCAGTTAGATGAATCGCCCTTGGAGCTGCACACGTGTTACAGCCATGATTTCCAAATAGGTATTTTGCAATCTTTCAGTTACAGCATTTGTTTGGTAAAGCTTTGGTATCCCATCCTACAGCCACGAGCCTGCTCTCACACTGAAACCAGGTACAAGCACTGCTATCTGCAGCATGAGGGGTTTAAATGGTAATTTAACCCAAAAAGGAGTTAAACCATGGATTACACTTTCATTCATGTCAAACTGCTGCTGTGAAAAATTAAGGGGCATCCAGACTATCTTTTGTATTTCACAACAATTAAAAAAGCAAGTGTGTTTTCTTCTCCCTAAATAAAATGATGACATACTCCACATCCCAGAATGGGCCAGCCTGGAAGGGACCACAGTGACTCCATCTGGTCCCACTTCCCTGCTCCAGCAGGGGCATCCCAGAGCACAGGATTGTGTCCAGAGGGGTCTCCAGTGAGGGAGACTCCACACCCTCTCTGGTCTCTGTTCAGTGCTCGGTCACTGCCCAGGGAAGAAGTTCTGTCTCATGTCCAGGTGGAACTTCCTGGGCATCAATTCCTGTCCATTCCCTCTTGTCCTATTGCCCAGCACCGCCAAGCAGAGCCTGGCTCCATTCTTTTATCACCCTTCCTTCCTGAAGGAGTCTACTTTCATCACTGGTAATAAGTAAGGATGTCTGAATTATTTTGAATTGATTTTTTTTGGACTTGTTGGAACTTTTAGAATTTTTGCTTTTTATCCCATGCATTTTATCTCAAAATTTGAAAATTTTAACTGATTATGAAGCAATCTCATGAAGGTTCTAAGGTTCATATTGAGATTTTCCAGTAAAATGATAACTGATTATGAAACAATTTTGTACGGGTTCCTAAGTTCATATTGAGATTTTCCAGTAAAATGATAACTGATTATGAAACAATTTTGTACGGGTTCCTAAGTTCATATTGAGATTTTCCAGTTGCTCTCCTGACATTATCTCTACTCACGCATCATACACAATTGTCTTATGCCAAATATTTGCAAGGATGTGCCCAAATCTCTTCTAACTTTTTTCAAATGCCAGCTAAAACCAAAAAAAGTGTTTTAAAAATATGGAAAATGAAGAAGTCTGGCTTTGACTTTTCACTTTCAGATACACTTCCAGTTATAGCAGAAGACCTAATTTTGAGTGAAATCCCCCAAGGCTTTGTGGTTTCTTCAAAGCCTTTCTCTCGTGGCAGAAAGCAGACACACTTCCAGGATGTACAGATTTACTCCCAGCATGAGTTCTTCCAGAATCTATCTGCTATGGATACCAAACACCAAACACATTTCTACCAGCAATGGAAAAAAGGCCAGTGCCTTCCACATAGTGTTATCAGCATGACTGACCCTGTGAGTCAATTTTGCAGTGACTCATTCCATTTTGCAATGGAATGCCAGTCTTGACTCTCCAGCTCCAAGACCAGCCTCTCCCTCGCAGCCCCAGATGTGGAAGGAACCACTCACCACCACCATTCCAAAATATTGCTTTGTTGAAATAGACCAAAGTACCTTAAAATTTGTTTGGAAAGGTGAGACCAGAAGTAAGGCACTTTGTGTTGTTCCATGGACGAACTCAAGGGTTTAGGATGACCCAGATGACATCAGCGTAGGGTCTGTGGCTTCCCACTTCCTCTTTCCTCTCAAAATCCATCCCCAACTGCCTGACAGCAGAGAAAGGGGACAGCCCCACCCCTCACCAGACGGGTGATCCAGCCCAGCATCACAGTCACTTCAAAAAAACAATCACCGAAGCTAAAAACCAAGCAAAACAACCTTTAGGGTTTTTCTTTTGTGTCTGGCTTGTACAGTCAGAGATGTTTTTTCTCTAAAGGAACAAAATGTTATCTTATTTCTCCTTTAACCGACACTCCACTCCTGTTAATCCCCGTCCTTTGGTGAGGAAAGCTTTGTATTTTATCTCTCCCGCAGTTCCAACCGTTTATGCCTGGCTTTTTAAGGGAGCTGAAACCTTTTAAAAGACCTTGAATTGTTTATGTAAAGAAGGCTAAAGGCCTCGAGCTAGTTGACACTATTCCTTCCACATGTTCTTAAGGTAGAGCTATGGGGAAATCAGGTCAAGAAGGCAAGAAATTCTGCAATACTTACCAGAGAATGCCACCATCCTTTAAGACAGTCAGGAGAGAAACCCCTACTCTCCTTTGCCTTCCTATATTAATCAAAGGATCAGGGTCCTTTGGATTGTGCAGTCTGAGGAGAAAATCTTTCCTGGTGAGAAGCAAATGCTTTTCCTTTTCACTATTGGCCCAAACAAGACATTCAGTTTCACATTTAAACAGGATAAAATAATTCCGCCCACGTGTAGAGAAAAGCTCTACAGATAGTTAGTGTTATGTCTAGATTATTAGAAGGGTAATTTTAAAAGGCTTCTGGTGAACTCTGATTTATTCTTATCAGCAATATCCTGAATTTGCTTTTCTCTGTGCTTGCAGGACGAAAAAACACTTTAACCACCCAGCACAATTTTAAGTGCAGATAATAAATATTTCATGCAAAATGCCTATTATCCCATGCAAATACAAAGTTTCAAAATAATAAATGTTTTAAGTACTTCTACAAGGGTCACGAATTTCCATTAGTGATTTCTATTACACAGAAATTCGGTTGATTATTATCTCATTCCACTAGTCAGAGAAGTTCAGGTGTGGTCAGAGAGTTGCATCTATGAGATTGTCACACCCTGGAAGAGTGAAACATAAATGCTCTCTCCAGATCCTTCCTATGGAATGGGAAAAAAAAAAAAAAAAACCAAACCAAAAAAAACCACAGCATTATTTTCATTCCATATTCTTGAGAACACTAAAGATGCACAAAATCATTTAATTTCCTCATAACTTAATTTTCCAGGTAAATGGGGAGAGTTTAATTTTTTACAAACTCACAGGAGGTTTTTATCCAACAGGTCCATTTCTTTCCTGTGATCAAAAGGCTACTGCCCATGAATTTTAATGAGAGTTGCTTTAACACAGTATAAGCATGAAAGCTTAATAATACAAAGGTAGGAGGGGAGTTATCCAAAGTTCTTCTGTGATCCTTAATTTTAGAAACTTAAAGGAAGGCATATTACTGATGCTAACTAACAGCATAAATTCTTAATGGCAAAGTGACAAAAGAAACCAACCCAAAAGCCACCCAGAAAACCAGTCCGAGCTCAAGACTGGGATACAGGACCTCCCCTTGCTCAGTTTCTAATTACCACAAGAGTTTAGTCACATGCATTTATTAATTCCATTCTTGCTGGATCTATATTGTTGCAGTCAGCCTCCATCGCTCTGCTCCCCTTTATTTTATAGGAAATGTATTCCTGTTTTGTAACCTACTCTGGGAAGCAGCTGCCCAAGCCAGGGTCTCTCCTCAGTATTGCCTCTGGAATGTGCTGTATCTTATAATTTATTTTTGGCAACAATAACTCCCAACATGTTTTTATTTGCATTTCGCTATGGTTTTCTGTTTTTACTGTTCTGCTTGGGTGTTTTTTAACTCTCAATACCTGATGAATTTCTAATCCCACAGTATGAAATTAAGGTACAAGCCATCAGTTTTCATCCCTTAGCTAAAAGTCTCAGAAGCTGAGTGCTAAACACCCTGTTACAATGAAAGGAAAATTCTTAGTTGAAATTTAACATGTTTTTTCTCAAAACTGGGGTGACCTAAGGGCACATGCGCAACCTGTTACCATGGATCAGTGGTGGGCTGAAACTTATCCCGCCTTGTTTTCCTAAAGTGGATGTTTGTAACTTCATACAGACATATTTGAAAGATTAAAGGAGTTAAACTATGCTGTAAGTTTATCTTGTACAGGAAAACACCCATTTAAGCCAGACTGATGGGTTTATTTCAAACTCAACATCCAGCAGAGGCCACAAAGGTGATGAGGGATCTGCAGCATCTCTGTGGGAGCTGGGCCTGACTAATTAGAGAAGTGAGAAAGAGGATCTCATTAATGCATATCAACACCTCAAAGTAGGTGCAAAGAGGATGGTGCCAGACTCTCTTCTGTGGTGCCCAGCAACAGGACAGGGAGCAATGGCCATAAACAAGAAGTTTCACCACAACACAAGAATTTATTTACGCTAAGGGTGGCTGTCCAGGGAGGGTGTGTGGATTCTCCTTCTCTGGAGACATTCCAAATCCACCTGGAGACATTCCTGTGTCACCTGCTCTTGATAACCCTGCCTTGGCACGGGGGTTGGACTGGATGAGCTCCAGAGTCCCTTCCAATCCTAAGGGATCTCCGTGATCTGTGGAAAAGCAGGCCGGGTTGGGGTAGGGGGTTTGGTTAGATATTAGGACGAAGTTTTCCACCCAGAGGGTGGTCGGGCACTGAACAGGCTCCCCAGGGAAGTGGTCGCAAACCCAACCCTGCCAGACCCCAGGAGCGTTTGGACAACGCTCCAGGCACGGG
>VYXD01011153.1:535506-622660 GCA_013397195.1 Hylia prasina | reverse complement strand
GCCGGAGGTGCGGGGCGCGGCCGGGGGCGGCCCCGGGGGCGGGAGGGGGAGTCCCCGAGACTCCCGGGCCGGGCCGCATTTAAGGAGCGGCGTTGGAGCGCGGGAGCTTCGTCACCGCGCCTGCAGCCGCCACCATGCCCGTCAAAGGAGGCACCAAGTGCATCAAGTACCTGCTCTTCGGCTTCAACTTCATCTTCTGGGTGAGGCGCCCCGGGCTGTGCCGCCCGCGCTGCCCGGCGGGGAGCCCGCGGGACGGGGATGGAGGGGAGGGGGGGTGAGGCGCCGGGAATCGCGTTTTGTTTGCTTTTCTGGTGCGAGGGTTTTGGTGTTTTCCCCACTTGCTGCCCCCCGGAAGGAGAAGGGCGGGTGCCCGGGCGCTCACCGCTTTATTTTTCCACGTTTTTCGGATTTTATCGTAAGGCGGGTTGAGTATGCTGCCAGGCGGGGAGGGGCTGCTGGGTTTGTGGCTAGCCTCCCCCTCCTGTCAGCAACCCCCAGCACTACGTCCAGTCCTCTCCCTAAAACTCTGTGCAGGTTGGGCTCCCCGGTGGTTTGCCCGGGGTGAGCCTGTTCCTCGCAAGTTGCAGCCTGTGGCTGTCGTGTGTGTGTGTGAACTCCTCGTGTTGGTGGGAGCTGTGGCTTCCCTTCGGGTTTAATCTCTCGGAGCAGCCCAGCTCCCGTTGAAATCGCATCTCCGGTTTGGTTCCCAGCCCCACAGCGCCTTGTTGGCCCGGCAGCGTGAGAAAGCGTGGCTGAGCCGAGAGGTTGGGGCTGTTCCCAAGCACTCAGGGTCTGGGCACCTGGGTTTAGCGCTGGCTCCCGCGTGGAAAAGTACTACGGGAGCTGTTTATGCGCCTAAAGGATAGGCGCAAAGTCAATGGTTCAAAAAGCTGGGTTTTCTCTGGGATGTTTACCGCGTTGGAGAAGTGCGCGTGTGGCTCTGATGTGGAGGAATGAAGTTGGAGCTGTGGGAAGAAACCGCATCTGGAGTCAGTCGCAGCACTGCCCGTGGGACGAGTGGAAGTTGCAGTGTTAGTGGGGAAAGAGCTCGGGATGTCTCGATGTCGAAATGGGTTTCATTAGAGTTGAGAAAACAGAGCTGGGCTGCAGTTGAGGGAAAGCACAGGTTGCCACCCGGGATTCGCCGGGACAGCGAGCAGGGCTGTTGCCTTTGCAGGGTTAGAACTGATCAGAAGGAAAAGCCTAATAAGGCGCTGCCTGACACTTACGGTCAGCAAGTTTCTAAACCTCTCGTTAAAAGAGACTGAAGTAATCATGGCTTGCCTTGTGCTTGTTTTGTTTGTTTGTTTCAAAGCTGTAGAGTTTCTGCGGAGTGTTTCGTGGGACAAACATTCTTGTTGTGGCAAAGGCATTGCCTCAAAGAAATTTTTAACCTGAGCATCACCACCTTGTTTTCTGGGGCCCAGGGCTGAGAAATAGGGAGAGGGGTTTTGTTTAGCTCAGGATGTACCTGTTGCAGGAGGTTTTTATCCAAGAGTCGTGGTAATAAAGCACTGAGGCTTTACTTGTACCTTTGGGTGCTCATATATTCGGAATTGTACTGGTGGCAGTGTGGATGGAAGAAGAGTGGTGCTGCTGCCCAGAGGAGCTCAGAGATGATGGCTTTTGGAGTTGCCTTCTTGAGGCTGGCAGTATGCAGCTGGGATGTGGGAAAGAAGGAAAAAAAGAATTAAAGAGTGGTAAATGCATCTTGGAGATGCCAGTTAAGAGTCTGGGGGCACCAAGAGGCAATGAAATGCAAGCAGCTTGGGGTCAGCCACAGATGGGTGTGTGTCTGACCAGCTGGAGTGGTCCTTGGCTCTTGGGAATCTCCACATGTCATTGTGGCCTGCTGAAAACAGTTGGAGGGGAGTTGAAGGGCTATGGTGTTAGCAAACCTTGTGTCGTCTGTGGAGAAATAAAGTAGTTGTATCTTGGGTTATTCTGCGTGAAAAGAAAGGTGTTCTGGGGCTGCCAGCATTAAAAGGCAGGAACCACCCTAATAAGAAAAAAGGCTTTAATGTTTCTTATGGTTTTGCAAATGTGAAAAGTCTGTGGAGTAATGGAAGTACGTTGACAAAACCTGTTGTGCCCAAGTGCAATTCTGTACCTCCTGTTTTTGAAGTAAGTTGCCTCCAAAGGATAGGTGAGGAATTTAAGTAGTCTGCAGCAAACCTGTAGATGGCTGTGGATGCCATGTTAGGTGGAATGTATTTGCATCCATCAGAGACTTGAACAAGTTTAAGAGGAAGCAGAAAGGCTCAAACAGTTTGGCAAAGGAAGTTACTAAAATAAGAAGGGAAACTCTCAAAGTTGAAGCTGGATCCAAAGGAGGGTGATTAAGGTTCATAAATGCTGGAGAGCCAAATAAAATATACAATAACGTCAGCCAAAGGAGAGCTTCAGGAGTAATTTACAAAAGCAAGCCTAAGTAACATACCCCTCTTCAGACACATGAGGAAAAGGGAGTTTCTTAGGTAGTCCTTCCAGACAATAATAGCTCCAGGTATAAAAGTTTTGGGAGCAATGTTTGGCAGGACTTCATTTTACTAGGGAAGATTTTAACAAAGTTCTGTGCCATAACCTGTCTTTGATTCTGAATCCTGCACAGGCTTGAACTGACCTCTTGATGCAAAGCATGTGAAACAGGAGGCACAGCAAATGTTTGATTAACAGTTCTCCAAGGTCACACAACACTTCAGAACTCGAAGTGAGTTGTGATTAGGTAACTCCCCCTGCTCACCATCCCTCTCGATGCTGGAGGGCTGGAATGCAGTGAATTGGAGGCTGGGTTTTTGCTTTATGGTAGTCTGGGATACCCAGAGAGTGGCACATACGGAGTATCTGGAAAAACATGAGAAGTTTCTTTAAAAGCTGGTGTACGTATGGAGATGGGACACTGGCTACTGCAAGGGGAAGTCGGACTTCATGAAGCTGCTGCCTTGGAGCCTTTAAATGCCTGAATGTTGGAGGGGGCAAGGATTGGTGTTGGTCACTTTTTCAATGTCTCCTGGAAATCTCAGGCCTCTTGTGAAAACCAGGCAGTCCTGGAGTAAGGTCCTGGCAAGGATGAGATGGCTGTTGGAGTGGAGGCAGGGTGTGGTGAGGTGCAGTTCTCCTGTTGTGGAGAGAAGCAGTGGTGCTGGAGAAGCACAGGAGGTGTCCCTGGGGTGCTGGCTGGCACCCACTGTCCAGGCTGCTGGAGGTGATGGCTGGGTGCTGACACAGCAGGGTGAGACTCTCACCAAAGGCAGGCATCAGGTAATTCCCCTGGGAGGCACCAGCAGGAAGCTGCCTGGAGATAGGAACTAAATGGTTCAGGGGCAGCTGCTGCTGTGGAACAGTGAAGCCTTGGGAGAAAAGGATCTACAATGGTTTTGCAAAAGCACCAGGTGGGTGCTCAGTGTCAACGGGGCAAAACCGGCTTCAGAAATGAAGGACTGAGAGAAGATGGAAGTTGGTGTGTAAAGTTCCCTGAGTCCATGGCATGCTGGTGTCCTGCAGTGCTGTGGGATGTTCTGGTCATCTGCCTGCCTTGAGAGGATCATAGTGGAGCTTGGCAATGTTTGGGAAAGAGGAGGGTTTTGGCCATAAGCAGCTGGAAATAAATTGAGATTCTTCAGCATGGAAATGTGCTAGAGATCATTATTGTCCAGGCAGTAGGTAGGGCCTGACTATTGAAAGAGGCAGTGAGCAAGAGCTGTGGGATATTAAGCCAGGAAAGGGGACATTGTCAGAAGAAAAGAGTCACTGTGGGAGCAGCGGTTGTGCTTTCCCCTCAGCGGATGTTGACGGATAAGTTGGTCAAGGGATACCTGGCTAGTCACAGAAGGAACTAGATTGGAAAACACCTTTTGCAATCATCTAGTCCAACCTGCTAACATGAGTTCAGCAGCCTTTTGTTAATTTTTTTTCTCTGCGTCTTGGCACAATCTTTAAGTGCTCAATGTGTAGACCAGGAGGTTGGTCCTGGGAAATGCTACTGTCTGTCCTGTTCTCTTAACCCTTCCTGAGGATCTTGTGCTTGCTTGATCTGATATCCTTTCTCCAGTTAGGAAGGCTTGGCACTAACATGGTGTTCTCTGAAACTTTTGGGACTTCAGAGTTTGGCTTAAAAAATGCTTGTGGCCTAAATGGAAGGAAGGCCACATCTTTGGATGTTTGCACCAAGTCAGGTTAAGCATGGATCAGTAAGTTTTGAGGTTCAATCCCCTCTCAAAGGTGTAGGTTGTGTTTCCTTTTGGGATGGAGTGTTGCAGCAGGCACCAGGCTCCTTGCTTCTGTAGTGCTGCCCTTGCTGGGGCTGATGTTTTCCCACCCGGGTTTGCAAACAGCACTACTGTCTTGGCGTGGCCATTGCAGGCCCTGGCATCCCTGACTGTCTGCTCTCTAATTATAGAAGTTTAGGGGCTGATCTGGGATGTGGGAGGGAGGTGTCAAGCCTGATATAGTAGTAGGTTTTTTTCCACCAGGCTGGCTTGAGCTTGGCAAGAAGGCAATGGAAACATTTTGTGCCTTAAACCTGAGCAGTAGTGTGGTCGTAGCAAAGTTGGCTTGAACCAACCTTAATGTGAGCAATGCTGGATTGCCTTGAGTTGTGTAATGAATAACTGCCTTTAGCTGTGCTCCCTTCACTCCCTGGGTTTGCTCAGGCTTGTTGGTCCTGGTGATGAAGTGTCTTCCTAGGAAAACTGTGGGCTCCTTTGCAGCTTGGATCATGCCAGGCAAGTGCCTGCGTGTTCTCCCCCTGGCTTCCTGCTGCTGAACAAAAGCAAGGCCTTGCATTGTTAAACTTCAGTGCTGGGTTTTTCCCCTTGTGAATTTTGTGGAATATGAAGACATCTGCTGCTTTTATGGTTTAATGTATTTTAGACAAGCAAGTGCTGTAGCACAGAGTTCATGTTGATGTTTTGAGCAATCATTTTCTTGCTCCTTTTCGCTACTGGGCAGCTCTCTTGTCCTGACTTCCCACTCTCCAGAGTGCTGTGTGTTTTATGAATTAATATATTTGTGTGTGGTAGTGCCTGCTAAAGTAAGATGAGCAGAATTAGGCCTGGAGAGCTCTTTTGTAACTTGAAGATACCTGTGGCTTTGTTCTGAGTCATAATCTCAGTTGCTTTTGTGCACCAAGAACAGCAATTCAGAGCATCGTTCGTGCTCCAGTGGAGCAGAGGACTTGCAGGATGGGCAGGGAAATATACATGTGTCTGTTAGCATGCATATATGCAGACACATATGAAAACCCCAGAAATTAGTTGCTTTTGCTTTCTGTAATGAAGTGATGCAGTTGCTGGCTACAGTGTGTGACTAATGCTGCTTGGGCTCAGTTAAGTGTATTTTGACTCCAGTAAGTTCTGTGAAGTCAGACTGTGGAGTCTGTTGCCTTGAGAAATGTGATGTGAAGCTACTTAGAGTTGCAGCAGTCCTAGCTTCTATTTGCAATTCTAATTGCAAATATAGTAGACTGGCTTCTGAATAGGAACTTGTATGAAATGGGCACTAGTCTTGGCAGTGGTTCAGGAATTTTGTAATGCTGCTCCTACTGTACTGGAGCACCATTTTATTGCAAAAAGTGCTGTGACATTAACATAGGCCACAACATTCTTGAAACTAGCTGAGCAGAAAGAAAATGTTTCCTTTCCAATCCACTCTTTTCCAAACTAGTTTGAAAATAGCTGCAGTTTCTTGCGTAACTGCAACATAGCACAAGTGTTAGGGGAGCTTTTTCAAAGCTCTGAAAACCTGTGCTGTTGTAGATAACACTAATTCTGTAATTGAGGGGTTAGAGTGATATTGAGCCTCACCTGTACTTACTATTTATGGGGTTTTATTTATGGAGTACCAGCCAGTAACAGGACAGAAATGGTTCATTACTGCTCATAATGTTCTCAATTTCCTTGCATGTGCTTTGCAACGTTATAGATCTGGTCCTGGTTTTGTTAGTTCAGTCTAAAACAGTGAGAAGTAAATTGTCTTATGCAGTCAGATTTTTAGCTAAAAGCTCAAGTGTTTTATGAAGTGAAGATGACTTTTTTTGATCATCCTGGGGCAAACCTATATATGAAACAGTATTGTAGAGCCTGAGATAGCTTCTTACTTCAAGAAAAAAATAACTGTTCTGTGAGATGCCATACTTAGGTGACAACATTGAAAGTAGTATTTGACTGACTCTATTTTCATGTAATGACTTACCTTCTGCTGGAGGTAATGCTCTTAACATGGCAGAAGTTGTATGTAAACTTGTCCTGAAGGTGTCAAAATGACAAAACCCACTTGGTTTTTTTTGTGCAAAGGCTTTTTTTACACACTTTGAGCCACTTATCAGGCATTCTTGAAGTGTCTGATTTCTTCCCTATCCCTGCCTCCATCCTGGGGAAGTGCAGGAAGGGCTGGCAGACAGTGTCTCCTTCCCAGAGCTTTGTCTGCCAGGACAGACAAAGGAGTGTCCAAGGACTTAGTAAGTGCTTGGACCTTGAGCTCTTTAAGAGGTGATTCTGGTTATGGAAAAATGCTCTTAAGATGTCTGAGGCAAGTGGGGTGCTTGTTTGTCCCTTATCAAGGTGACAAGGTCAGAAGGGACTGAACAAAATGGTCCTTGTAAAATAGTGGTTAAATACCAAAATAAACTTCCCAGCTTTCCAAAATACTGTCACACATTGTGCTGCTATGGGATGTCTTAACAGAATTGATGGTTTGGGTTGGTTTTGTTTTTTTTTTTTTTTTTAAACCTCAAGGTTTTAACTTGTGTTTATGGCATTGTTACTGAATCTGATGGTTTCCTGTGCAAGCCTTCTGCTGGGAGACCTGAGATCTCTGACACCTCGGGTGTCAGAGCGGGGCAGAAATGCCGTGGGAATTGCTTGGTATTGTTCAGAGCTGAGACACACTTGGGGCTCATGCTCGAGTTAGCCTGGGATGGTGAGGGGAGGAAGGCAGAGTGTTCTGTGTGGCTGCTGCCTCCAGGTTTTCTCATCTCAAAGTGTATCCTGACTGGTTCAGGTCCTTTCTCAGTTACCTCTTCTCGCATGGAGGGCTCGGACACGCCTTAGATGTACCCAGAGGCAAAGCAAGGGGACACACCAGAGCCATGGGAAGGAGTGGCTTTGGAGAAGGTGTGGGGTGGGATGGGTGAGAGGAGGGAAATCCTGCACAGGAGGCTCCCTAGGGAAGGTGCAGCGCTATGTAAGAAAGGAAGATAGACCAAAAAACTGTTTTTCATGTTGCAACAGGCAGAAAGCTGCATGCAGGAGTGAGCTTTAGGGGCAAAAAGGGTGTGTTTGCACTTAATGAAAAATAAAAACAACCCGAGAAGCCTCCCCAGAGCTAGGAGAGGAGTAGCCAGGTAGTTTTATTTTTCTTGCAGCCCTAGAACAGTCAGGCTGAGCAGAAATGAGCTGGGGGTGATGGCTAGGGAAAACAAGGAAGCCTGGTTAGCTGGAGCAGGGAAGTCATAGTGTAATTGTGCCAGGACATGCTGTTACTGGAAAATCACCGCTACAAACTTTTCCAAAACAGCAAGTAAGAAGTATTCCTTTAACTTCACGTTTTGGTCAGGTTGGGGAAAAAAAAAAAAAAACCACAACAACAAAAACCCTACTCTTTTTCCTGAGCTCTTTTTGCTGTACTTGTCACTATAGAAACATACTACTTACCTATCTGATAAGCGCACAAACCCACTCTTCCTTTTGTGCGTGTGAAACCAGACAAAATGGATTACTTTCAGGAATGCAGTGTTGTTCTTTTCCTGCTAATTTTCCCTTTCAGCACAGGATAGAGCTACTGAGAAATACACGGTGTTGCTCAACTCTTGTGACAAAATAGGTCTGTTAGATGGGGAATCCCCTTGGATTACCAAACAAAAACCCAACAATCAGGTTATCTGGAGATCTGCTTCCACGCAGCTGAGGCTGGGGGCCTTGCACCCCTTTCCTAGGAAGGAAAAACTCTGCTCCCAAAGGCTCCCAGCACAGCTGCCAATCCTGCTGGCATGGCATGGATGAGCAGGGAGGTGACAGTGCCTCAGCCTCTGGTGTGCCACACTGGCCAGAGGTGCTGCCAGGTGCCCATGGGGCTGTGCTTTTTTCTTAGTCAGAGGCTGGTGTTGCTGTGCCCTCATTTCTGCCTTGTTTTGATGGAAACTTGAAGCTTCTAGTTTCTTGCTTTCTGCTGTAAAACTGCCTTTTTTTAGTTCAGTGGTCACTGTGGGTAGGAAGAGCACAAACTGAGAACATGAGTCTGCTTTCCTTAAGAAACTGAGACAAAAAGTCTCTTATTCTTGCATGAAGGAGCTGCATTTTATTTCTAATCCACCATGCAGAGAATTGTCACTCTGTATAATTCTACCACTTTTTTTAGTGCTGTGCAGCAGTTCACTGGCATGAAGTGTTACCACTGTTCTGTGATCCTCTAAGTCTCTTGTCTCCCTGGCATCTTCTTAACCTTTCCCACAGCATGTCTGCTTTTCCAAGGAGAAAACATGCCATGTACCTCTGGGTGGTGGTGGGGAAGGGTTAAATTTGTGTTTTGAAAGGAGCTATATTAGGTACATCATCTCTGCCCAGTGTGAACAGACCAGTTTGTTTCTGGAAGGCTTTAACTGAGCCTTCTCCTTTGCTTGGAATTTTAAGATTATCTGCATGATTACAATATGGCTTAAGAGTTTTTTAGTGTTACAGCCTTTTCTGTGCCCTGCTCCATTTGCAGAGCTCTCTACTCAAACATTGGAGCTTGTCAAGCTGTGAATTTGTTTGGTAGGTGAGAAGAGCTGGGTGTTCAGGCTTGTGGCTTCACAGTTTGTGAGTTCCTGGCAAAACTAGCAGAGGTTGTAGGTTTCTTCTAATGATGGGCATCTGGATCAGCTGTAAAAGCTGAATGACCCAGGAAAGGGAGTCTCAAGCAGAGTGTTGTTAAATACTGGGTGACTTAACAGCAGTATCAAAGCAGAGTTTTTTCCATCACTAAGCCTTTCTGGTGTTTGAACTGAGCCACTGGGGTGAGATGAGGTAGCAAAGGCTTTTTGAAGTGATCCTGCAGCCAGGAGAGCAGGTAGAGCAGCAACCCTTCTCTCTGTCAGCTCCCTTTTGTGCCTCTCCCTCCCCTCAGGGTACAGCTGTGGCACAAGAAATTGAAATAATGACGCTGTTGTGACATTCTGTGTTGTACCAAGGTGCTCCAGCATAACTTGATCGTGTTGTCAGGGTAGCCCTAGCAAGGCAAGCAGGAGGAGAGAGTGCAGGTGTGCCTTGGGAGTAAGCACCAGAAACATGAACAAAGGCCTTTTGCTTAGGTCTGGAAACCTCCAGGTGGGTTTGGCTCTTTGGATTGCCTGTCACTCGAGCTGTTTCCCCAGCTACAACCCTGCAGCTCCTCTTGGAGGCAGGCCTGGCACTCGGGCTCCTGCCCTACAAGAAAAGCTGGTTTAGGAAAGCTGGGGATGACTGTGAGCAGGAACTCCTGCCCAGCAGGGAGAAGGGGCTCTCAGGCTCCTTCCTCTCAGGTGGGCTTAGTGTGGAAGGGATCCTCGGGTGCTTGCCAAGGGAATGCTGCCCATATTCCCACTGAAAATTGCCATTATTGCACATTTTTCAATTTCTTAGAGGCAAATCAGCAATGTTGTTCCCTTCTACAAGGACCTTCTTATCAGAGATCAGGCTTTGTTGGGTCTTGATTTTTGCTTTTCATGCGTGCTTTGCCTGACCAAAGCACCGGAATTTACAAACTTATTGCTCACTCCTAAGTTTAAATTTTTAATGTCTGCTGCAACATTTGGGATTTCTGTCCTCATCTCACTTTTGCAGAGCTTCTTTTAACAGTTAAATGGTCTTCAATGGAAGAGCTGAGAAGCACACTCCAGCTTTCTCCTTTGTCCGGGATTCTTCATTTTTTTACATGCAAGAAACCCCCTTTCCCCCTTTTTTTCTTTTTAAAGGAGGATTCAGTCTGTGCAAAGCAAACTGTTGCTATTGGCATTACCAGAGTGCAATTCCCTGTTTCTTGCAACACTTCCTATGGTTTTTGCCCAATGTTTCATCCAGAGGCTAATTTATACCCAGTGAATTGCTGCAAACACTGGCACCAATGTTAAGAGGAACCTGGAGGCACACAGCCAGAGATGATAATGAAATAAAACTAAATATTACCTAAAATTCGATTGTATTGCTGCAGATCAGCAACACTGCTACTTCTGCAGCTGGTATTTTCTTATTACTGTCAGTGTGGTCACTTAATGGGTTGGCTTTATCTTGTTTGGCAAGAAGAGCACTCTTCCTGAACTCCCTTCCATGGTACACTGAAGTCTGAGCAGTCTGTTTAATACACTAAAACTTCCAGCTGGCCTTACCAGGCCATTGATACACTTGCTCTTCAGCGTGAAGCTTTAAGGTCACTAAGCCATGCCATGTCTGCAGCCACCCAGAATAATGCGTGGAAGGATCACTGGGAATACTGACACTTGGCTAAACCGTGGATATTTCCAGAAAGGAACAAGAATGGCATTGTTCTCCTGTGGCATTGGAGTTTATATTATGTAAATGCCTCTGTCAGCAAGGTGCCTTATGTCTGGAACTTTGTGTGTTGGTATCCCCATCCTTTTATGCTTGTCCTTTGTCACCACCTCTTTAAATAAAAGCTGTATCCTGTGTTTGCTTCTGATTTTGTGACTAATGTAAGGCTGGGTGGATTGGTTGGTATCATTAACAAGCCTTCCTTATTCTTGCAGCTTGCAGGGACAGCAGTGCTTGCAATTGGACTATGGCTTCACTTTGATTCACAGACCAAAAGCGTCTTTGAACTGGAATCTGACACAAAGTTTTACACAGGTGAGCTGGGGGATCACTCAGGGGTTAGGTCACACTTTTGTGCCCTGATTTCCAGGCTGCAGAGAAACCTTGGCCTTCCTTAAAGGATAAAAAGGCAAAACAGCTCCAAACATCCCAAGAGCAGCTTCCCCTGACTGATGCTGGGGACAACTTCCTTTTTTGAGCCCTTGTGCAGACAGCAGTGCTGTTGTGTGAGTGGTTTCTTGGCTCTTCATCCTTTTTCCCACAGTAGCTTGTCTTTGTTGCCGTCAGTGAACATTTTGTAATCCCAGGGGCTCCTGGAAGACACAGAGGATGTTTCTTCCTGATGCTCATCACCGTATGCGTCAGCAAAGCTTCACGCTAAACTGAGTGATTAATAATTTTTCTCCACAGTGACCAACCTGAGCTACTCAAAACACAACTCTGTTGCCTCATCTCTCAGAAGGAACACATGCACTGTTGTCTAACTCTTAAAGCCCCACATCTCCTAATCCATACTGAACTGAATGGGAAGAATGCACAAATATCTTGGTACATGTGAAAATTATTCCAGCCAGCATGGATCAATGTAGCCTTAGCTAGACCATGTGGAAGGTGTTTGTAAGATGATTAATTAGGGGGGACAACATTTTTAGTTTGTTAATGTCATAGAATTCCTAAGTGAACTGGATTTTATCTGAACTTTGATTTTGATCTCTATAGTTGCTTTTAAGCTTGGGCAGGTGAACACATAATTTGATTATTGTCACATCTAGGTGCTCAAACCCTTGGAGCACCTCTGCTACGAGGAAGGGCTGAGGGAACTGGGATTAGTCAGCCTGAGGTACAGAAGGCTTTGGGGTGACCTCATTGTGGCCTTTCAGTATCTGAAGGGAGCCCACAGGAAAGATGGAGAGAGACTCTTGACAGGGGCCTGGAGAGACAGGACAAGGAGGAATGGCTTCACATTGACAGAGAGGAGGTTTAGATCGGATATCAGGAAGAAATTGTTCCCTGTGAGGGTGGGGAGGCCCTGGCACAGGATGCCCAGAGCAGCTGTGGCTGCTCCATCCCTGGCAGTGTTCCAGGCCAGGTTGGATGAGGCTCTGAGCAACCTGGGATAGTGGAAGGTGTCCCCACCCATGGCAGGAGGGCAAGACTTAGGCAGTCTTTAAAGGATGGCTTCATCTTTTTCTTGCCAGAAAACTGGCTCCTGTCCTTGGCTGTGGCAGCTCCCAGAATGGTGTCTGAAGGGTCACTTGCAAGGAGGTGCAACTTGTGTTGCAGCCTCTTAGTCCTAGGGTGGCCTGTGCCTACAGGGAATACTGTCAGGAATGTTGTGGAGGCTGTAGCTGGGAATATTGAGATGCTCATGGGACTTCATGAAGAAGCTCTAGGCATGCAGCCAGGTTATCTGTGAGAAAATTTGTGGTTTGCCCTTGATATGAGGGCATCTTAGCACACTGGGTGGTTCTTGGAGCTGCCAGGAAGATTCCCAGATGCTTTTAAGTGGACCTTAGAAAAAGAACAGAAATCTAAACTTGGCCATTGAGCTGAATATTTAACAAATCTTATTTTGGGTAGTCTAAAACAACTCTTTCACCTCCTAAAGCATAAAATTTTTATGGTGTGATGTTGAAGCTACTAGGTGGATGCAGCCAGTGAAACCTGCTTTAAATCTCTGTAGGTTAAAATGAGTTTTAAAAAGAAGCTCAATAGGAATTTCTGCTTTAATATAATTTTCTGAGAGTAGTTACTGACTGCAGTAAGTTACAAAGCAAGTTACCTCAAAGGCTTTCTATACAACTCAAACTGGAATAAGAGGTACTGATGGACTCTTTATTCTACTTTTTCAAAATGGAAGAAGTTTAAGCTGAGGTTAAAAAGTCCATATTGGAATTTCCTCTTGATAAGAAATGTCAGGCTTAATCCCTTTCAAATGCTGCGTCAAATAGATGTTTATTTTGGCAGCTAATCTTACTAGTTTGCATCAAGAACATATCATTTGCCAGTGCTTACATCTGGCTTCCTTTTATTAGTGTTGATTGGGTCTCTGAACGGTGTTTTTGTCCCTATTGGTAGAAATGCCCTGCTTTTTCCACATGCTTTGTGCTGATTCTTGGTTGTTTCTTGGCTGTTTCACTGGCCCTGTAATATTCCTTGCCATTCCTTGCTCACCACATCTTGCTGCTGTCTCCAGCTCACAGCTGTGATGATTAGGCTGGTTGTTCCCAAGTTTAGGAACCAGAGGATTTGGCATAAATGGAGCCTTTTACCTCAGAAATGTTTGCTTCAACATACTACCTAATTTCTGGGCAGAATAACTTACAAGCTCTGACACTTCTTATAATTCGATAAGTATCTGCTTCAAGACTTTGCAGTTGTTGATAAAATACTGTTCCAGCTGTCTCTAATTCCAGTTGTCTGTGTCTTCACCTGAGGAGAAGTTGATAACCCTTGGCTCTGAGCCTGTTTTAAAAAGTGTCTTACAGCTTGTTTTAGATGGCTTTATCATGCCCATTTTCTACAATTTGTGAAACTGCAGTAGGAGTACACATTAATTGTATCAAATTGAGGGGTTTATGTATGAATTTTTCAGATGCATTTGCTTTGAAAATTAAGCCCAATTTGACTTTTTTTTTACTTGAAACCCCTCGGTAAAGAAACCTTTGCAAAAGCTACTACTGCTATTTATGGAGCAATTAATTTCATACTTTGCTGCTAAGGTCTCAATGACCTGCACACCTTTGTTTTCCTCCTCCCTAGGTGTTTATATCCTCATTGGAGCTGGTGCCCTTATGATGCTGGTTGGTTTCTTGGGATGTTGTGGTGCATCACAGGAATCTCAGTGTATGCTTGGCCTGGTAAGTGCGCAGAGTAATGTTTGAATTTTTGAGCAGCCTGATGAGAAAGGAAGGAAAACATTACTGTATCATTCAAGGGCAGCAGATTGAAGGACCCAGAACAATCAAGAGTGTTTAAACTCATGGTCACCTACATAATGCTAAAATGTTAAATATCGTTTTCATTTCTGGCCTGAAATCCAAATGTTCCTGCTGCATTTGAACACAGGATGACATCAAGAGGCTGGATATGTCTGACATACACTGAAGTGTCAAGACTGGGAGTATTACAAACACAGAACTAAAATACTGATAAGACCAGTGCTATGATTGCTAGACAGTTCCCACCCAGAATTGAAGGTTGTGCAGTCTTTAATCTCTGGGACCAAAACTGTGGTATTTGATGCTTGAAACAAGGCTCTACTGTTTATAATCACAGGATGAGCTCTTCTAGTTGACAACTACTCTGCAAGCCAATTACTGGAGAGCAACTTCATTGTTTTCAGACTGGAGGGGCCAGTAGAGCTTACTGGGTTTGTGCACATCTGTACACTTGCAGAACTACTCATCCAAATAATCAGAAGACTTAGTTAATAAAAGACAACTGCTATAGCCACTGAAAGAACAATTCCCCTTCTGTGTCACAGAGGAACCTAAATCCAAGTATTTCTTGCAAAATGATGCCTCTAGCCCCTTGTAATTCCAAGTATCTCTTTAAAGATAATGGTGTTTTGGATCAGGTAGTCAGTGAGAGACAGAACACTTTTATTTGTGTTTTATGGGATATACAACAAAGTGACCATTAGCTCTCTGGGAGTTGGTGGCAAGGTAGGAATTAAGTAATGACTCCTAAAGCAACAGGAGTGACAAACCAGAGTAAAGAATTGCTACTAGCTGTTGTAATGTGTCTGAATGACTTGGACAACTTCAAAGTCAGAGTTAAGAGGTGATTGGCTTTAATTAACACTGATCAAAAAGCAGGACTGGTGCTTGGAGAGCACTGCCAGACTTTGTGACGCTCCTGGGAAGAAGTGCTGAGCCAGTGTCCTTTTTCCTGGTGTTACCAATGTCTTAGCCCTCCAACTGCAACCTGGTTGAGCTCCCACAAGTCAGGACAGACTTGCAGTGTACATGTGTGATGCTGGTTTATGGTGCTCTGGCCTTCATGAATAATGTGGTCTTTCTTTTCTAGTTCTTCTTCTTCCTTTTTGTGATTTTTGCCCTTGAAATTGCTGCTGGGATCTGGGGATTTTCAAATAAAGAAAAGGTAGGTTGCTCTTAAAAGTTGGGAGTGGTGGGCTTCTGGAACAGGTTTCCCAGAGAAGCTGTGGCTGCCCCATCCCCTGAAAGTGTTCCAGGCGAGGTTGGATGGGGCTCTGAGCAACCTGGGATAATGGAAGGTCCCTGCCCATGGCAGAGGGGCAGGACTTGGGTGATCCTAAAAGCTCCTTTCTGACCCTAAACACTCCATGATTCTATGAATGTGCACACAGTCAGCAGTCTGCTGACATCAGTACCAGTACAAGTCAAATCCTTATTACCCAGGAAATTTGGGGGGAAGGAAAAAGACTGATTCAAGCCAGACCACACACACAAAAAAATCTAACCATAATATTTAAAAATGGAATTGTAGCAGGGAAGCTGGAATCCAGGAGGCATGCCCTCCAGACAGTACCTGGCTGAGCTGTGAGGCGAAGCAGGCTGGCTGGGAAGCTTCACTACTTCCAGAGTGGAGCTGGCTCAGCTGGCAGCTGAGTGTTTCTGCACCTGAAGCATCACTGATACAGCCTGTCCCTCCCAAGCAGTCAAGATTCTGTCTTGTTTCAAAATCAGATGTTTGGTGACCAGGGTTGCTCTTCTGCTCACATTGTATTATACAGTGGGGAAATATAGAAACTTCCGGGGTACAGTAGAATAGGGAATGTTTTTGGGCAGCCAGTGGGTAAAGACTTGGTTCTCTCAGTTCTCTTAGAAGCTCAGAGATTTGGAAGGGGAAACAGTCTGTTTAGGTGTGGCTATTCAAGTGAGTGTACAGTTATTTCTCTCCTGAAACAGGTGAGCCTTCTGTCCACCCTCTCTTTGCACATGGCAGAAGAATGGGTTTTGTAGGCTGCAGGATTTTTCATGACTGACTTGCTGAAAGCAAGTTTTTCATAATTAGAACAAGGTGAAAGACACTAATACCATTAGTGACCATTGATGGACTTTGCTTTTCCTTAGATAACTGATGAGTTAAAGGAGTTCTACATGGACACCTACAGAAAGAGAACTCAGCCAAGTGCCAGAGACACCCTGAAAGCATTTCAGTTCACTGTAAGTATGTTTCTGCTTAACCTGGACAGTAATGCAGCTGCTCCTTATACTGTTCTCCATGCTACGCAGTCCTCTGTACAAGTCTCTTACTAATTAAAAGAAACCCAAGACTGCAGAGATGTTTTTGTGTAGTATGAATGAATTCAGGATGCCTTTTTGTGTTCCTCTGAAGTGTCTAGAACTAGTTCTTGTTTTTCCAAAGCTCAGCAGCAGGCTAGTAAACCCTGGATTGGTGCTACTGAGGTACTGGCACCCTAGTATGCACACCTGCATATCTCTGAGGGGTTCGGCTTTGTGTCTGTAAAGAGCACAGGTTGTCACCAAAACTAGTTTGTGTGCACTCAAAGAGATCTAGCTCTTCCTTTCAGAACCTTGTCCTTTAATTTAATAAAGGCTTGTTAAAATTAGTTTTACAGCAGTCATGTTGACAGGACTTGGTCTGTAATAAAAACTAATGTAAATTTTTTATTCCTTTTTTTTTACAGATTACTGAGCAAAAATAAAGATTATTTCACCTGTGTCTCTTTCTGTGTTTTCTGTTGTAGCTAAACTGCTGTGGCCTTAATGGAGCTATGGAGCAGCAGTACATGGACACCTGTCCAGCAAAGACACTGTCTGAGTCATTCTCTATCAAGGTAAAGCTTGACTTAATTCACCATCAGCTCTGACCAGTGGGTAGAGTGAGAAACACACTTTAGGAAACCCTCCCAGTCTGTGGGAAATCCCCATGTCACACTGGGGATCACAGTCTCTGTCTGTGATCAGGCTGGTTGTGGAAAACAAACCCGCTGTTACCATGGAAAGAACAAGCAGGAAGTCCGACCTTGCTCAGGAAATGTGCAGTCTGTGTGTCACAGACTCACTGGTGGGGTGGGCAGTGGAAGAGCAAAACTTGGCCTAAAAAAAACCTCTCACAGTGTCTTGAGAGCTCTGTTCTCCTCAATCCATCTTTCTGGTGCTTGCTGGGAGCTGTCAGCTCCCTCCTGAATAGGGAGAAGTAGAGCAAGTCTGAAGCTTCAGCAAGGACACAGAAGGGGGGGTAAGGCATGGGTGGTTTGTCCAGGTGAGTTTGTGACTGTGAAGGCAATTCTCTGAATGAGGTTTCCCTGTTGGAATATTGCTGCAGAGGTGCCTGTATGCCGCAAGTAACAGGAGAAAAGAGTTTGTGTAAAACTAACCACCCTTCCTCCTCTTTTCCTTACAACCATCCGGTGCTCTTGCTTTGTGCTCCAAGACAGTTTCTATGAGTTCTTCCATGGATCTTACCATGCAGGAATTCAATTAATGACTTGGGATTTTTTTCACTTTAATTGACAACTTTATAAATCTGCCCACGAGACCCTTCAGTCTGTATCTTTAGTCCTGTCCATGCAGTCGGAGTTGGAGTTTGTGGGAGTAGCTGAAACAGCATGCAGGTTTTATTGTTTGTTTTTATTCTGCTGTGTGTTTTAGCTTCATCTGTTGATTTCATCTTGTGATGCCTGTTCCCGGGTGTAGAAAAACAGTGGATAGACTGCAAGATCAAAGGGATGTAATAGAGTGTGCCTCTAAGATGCAGTGCTGTGTTGGTATTTTGATTGAACTGACTCAGTCTTGCCAGTATATCCCTTTAATCCCAGGCTCAGTCTTCCTTTCTAGACTGGATAAGGAACAACAACAGAAAAAGGTAGCTTTCAGCAGCTCACTGACATTTGCTGCTGGAACAAGCAGGTCAGAAGATGGGATGAGACTTTGACCAGCTACCAGTCTCTTAAAGATTTACACCCTCTGTAAAAGTGCCTTGTTCTTTTTATTGGCCAGCATGTGTTCTGGGGAAACTATACTTAAATATTATTTTTCTTTTTTCCAGTTGGAAGGGTGATTTATTATCCTGGAAATATTAAACTGGCCCCTCTATGAATCTGCCCTGACATAGATCCTAGCCCAAGATATCCTGCCATTCCTATGCACTGTGGGTTCATGAGGTGTCTGCAAAATTACAGTAGCAATTGGCAGTATCAAGAGTGGCTTTAAGTCTCTCTTGATAAGGGGTGTGCAGTGCATCATCTGAAGTGCTGACAGCCCATTAGTAACAAGCCAAGCCTGATAAACTGCATGTTCAGTTGAGAGGGGAATCCTGCTTGTAGTCAAGGTGCTGTTAACAGGTTTGAGATACTTGAAGAGTAGATCTAAACTTCTCCACCAGCTCTTGTGTAGGACCATCCCTGGCTCTCTTTAAGGATGTGACACTAAAGGCCAGATCAAAGCAGCTTTTACGAGATGAGTCTTCAAATGAACCTTGTGTGTGTAAAACACTAATGAATCATCTTTTCTGTTTCAGTCCTGCCCTGATGCCATTGATTACGTCTTCAAATCCAAATTCAATGTCATTGGAGCAGTTGGCCTTGGCATTGCTGTAATGATGGTGAGTTTCCAGATTAGTTAGGGGGTGCTCAGAGGACACTCAGAGCAGAAGTCTGGTAGAGCAGTGCCTGGCTCAGCAGCCCACAAGGCCATTCCACTGAGGACAAGTCCCAGCAGGATCAGGGTGTGTGTTGCAGGGCCCTGAGGCAGTGCAGAGGCTGGGATGTTTCAGGCCTCCCTGCTTCTGCTTTGGATTAGGATCTGCCTCCTTGCACTTTCAGCAGTGGTGAAATCTTACCAGTGTTGTGTGTATATATGGAGTGAAGGTGTGTTGGTCATGTTGCTGGCCCACATCTTAATCCTGATATCTCCTGGGGATTCTTCTTGTCTTTCCTTTATAACAATTACAGACTCTGCTAGAGGGCTGAAATAACAGGGCTGCCAAAAAAAACTTGCTCTTCTCTGGAGAAAAGCACATGCTGGGATGATCTAAGATTTCTTAGGAGATATGGCAGTGGTTGATAGCTGCTGGTGCTGTGCAGGGCCAGAAGTTGGACCTGAAGATCCCTGTGGGTCCCTTCCAACTTGACGTATTCTATGATCTATTTTCAAGTCCTGAGGTGAATGGGATTCCTGGGAATGAACTTTGGGGATAGTGGGGCGGGGATGGTAAAGTGTAAAAATACAGAATAAATGTGACCTCTGGGCTGGGAAGAGCAGCTTGTCCTCATGCTGATAAAAGCACATGCTTTGCTTTCCTGATTTCTAATCTGTTTGCTTTCTTTCCAGATTGTTGGCATGATATTCAGTATGGTTCTGTGCTGTGCCATCCGCAGGGAAAGAGAGATGGTCTAAAAGCTGCAAACCCAAGATTCCTGCACTATAAAAATCCTCACTATTAACTTCCGCGTTGAGAGCATTTCTAAAATGTTATATATTTGTTACCTTTTTAATGCTTTATTTGGTACTGATGTAGGTTTGCTTTTTATGTTACAGGTTAAAAAGATAAAGGTTTATCTGACTCAAGACAAGCATTGTACATAAAATGTCTGACTTTCTTGAAACTTACATAATTTGGATGTAATTTATGTTGGAGACAATTTGATACTTAATAAAGAGTAAGATATATTGTTTGTGGGGGAGAAGAGATGTTGCTATGTTGATTAGTCCCACTGTTTGATGCATAGCAAGGAGTTAAAGTTGCATAACCTGTTAAGTGTTTTTGGGGTAAGGCAGGAAATCACCCCTATGCCAATGCCCCATGTTGGAAGGGAATGGGAGATGCTGTGTCAGCATGTCAGGGAAGGTGTGGTCATTCCTCTGTCCTTGGTGTGTGTGAATGAATACATTCCTAAAATGTCACTGCTGTAACACTTTTACTGTCACTTCCCTGGAGGGTGGCAAAGGCTGGCTGTCACACAGGTGATGTGCAGGCAGTGCTAGCTCAGTGCAGCCAGGCTGGGCTCTGCTTTGGGGCCAGCTGGACTTCCTGACATCAGCCTGTCTTCTGCCACAACTGGCATGGCCTTGGGCCCCTGGCAGGGCGCATTCCCTAGTGTATGCTCAGGATTTTTTTCACTGGCTGGCTTGGGGCTTTGTTTTCCCAAAGCCAGCCAGGTGCAGTCTCAAGGGCTTACAACACGTGTGCCAAATCTCAGGTTTCCAAGCAGAATAAACGTAAGTTGCATGAGTAGTTAAGTGTCCAGCTCAGCAGTTGCAAAGTTGAGGCTGTCCTGTTTCAGTTTAAATATGGGAGAGAGCAGAGACACCAGTGTGGAACCCTTAGCCTAAAGAATTACCAAGTGTCCAGTATATTTCTACTCTAAATGACTTTTAAGTGTTTTGTCTCTAAAATACTTTCTGATGGGGGCTGCCTATGGACTTATCGACAGGTTGATGTGCTGTTCCTGTACCTGGTGCTTGCTTACTGTACAATCTCATCTGTGTTCTTGGAAGCTTCTGTCCTCTGGGTAATACAAATGTCTCTGAGTAGTCCTTGCTTTTGTTCCTGTTTTTCTCCTGCAAGGAGGTTGGTATTTATTTGAGAAATACCAGAATTGGTGGGCTCTGCTGGTGCATGAATGTATTGTCATCTTTGTTACCCACTGTCACTTGTCTAAGGGAACCATGCAGCTCTCCTCTGTAATGTGTTGCACTGTTCTGTGTTCATGGGCCTTCTTTCAAAAAAAAGTGGTTTTAAAAAAGTCAAATGGTAATCATGCTTTGTGTGTCTTGCAGAGACTGAGATGACTCCAGAAAATTGATCTGATTTCCTTTTGTGGTTATATGTGACAGCCTGGTGGGGAAGATCTCTCATGGGAATTTGAGAGCAGCCATGTCCCCACTGAGCTCTTGCAGAGCTGAGAAATGGTGGTTTTTGTCAGCTGGGTAATTCTGGACATGAGAATGAATCTGGCACCTGGAAGAGCTGGGGTGAATCGCTGTCAACCATCAGGAAAGTTTACTGCTGACTTCTTTTGCTTCTTGTTCACAGAATCATTTAGGTTGGAAAAGATCTCCAGGATCATAGAGACCAACCTTTGCCCAATCACACCCTTGTCAGCTACACCAGAGCACTGAGTGCCACGTCCAGCTGTTCCTTGGACACCTCCAGGGATGGGAACACCACCTCCTCCCTGGATAGGCCCTTCCAGTGACTAATCACCCTGTTAGTGAAATTCCTCTTGATATCCAACTTGGACCTCCCCTGGCACAGCTTGAGGGTGTTCCCTCTTGTCCTGTCCCTGTTCCCTGGCAGCAGAGCCCGACTCCCCTCCTGTCAGGGAGTTGTGCAGAGCCAGAAGGTTCCCCCTGAGACTCCTTTTCTCCAGGCTGTGCCCCTTTCTCAGCTGCCTCTGCTGCCCCTCACCAGAGCTGTGCTCCAGACCATTCCCCAACTCTTCTGCCCTTCTCTGGATGTACTGCAGCACCTGAATATCTTTATTGAACTGAGGGGCCCAAATTGGACGTGGGATTTGAGGTGCCAAGTACAGAGGGAAAATCACTGCCCTGGTCCTGCTGGCCGCCCTTTTTGATGCTGGTGCATGTGTTCAGATTGCCAAAATCTGCTGTAGCTGTATTGCAGCAGCTTTTGGCAGAGTCCAAAATGTTCCATCAGGTTGGAAGTAGGGGAAGGAGAACTCACCTGTAGGCTCAGCACCCCAAATTGTGAGATTTGGGCAGTGGCTGCAGAGGCAGCTCTTCAGGTCAGCCAGAGATCCAGAAGCGAATACCTGCCCCTGTTGCTGTGTTCCACAGAAGCTGGAGCGGGGTTTCCTGGGATTTAGTCTTTAGTTTGCAGTGCTGCTGCCTTCCTCACAGTGTTTATGCCACACTCTGCCTCTTTGATACCCACTCTCAATCCACGTGGGTTTCTAAGCACTATAGCCCAATCTTTTACCTTTCTTTTGAGCACCTTCTGCATGTGCATTGGTGTTTTCCGAGGAATCAACAGATGGGTAAGTCTTACTTTACCTGAGAGGGAAGAGCTGATCTTTATTACTCAAGTATTACTTTCCTTTTGGCAAGAACAAGGACTACAGGTGCAAAACCTGGTTGCACTCAGCCTGAGAGCTGCAGGCTAGTTTGGAATGAGTACTACTTCAGTAATAAATATTACTGAGTTGCACATCAACTTTCGCCTTCCTTTGAGCAGTTGTGATGAAATTTCCCAAAGAATTGGGTTCTAAGGAATGGCAGCCCTAAAAATCTGAGTGTGTGGTGCTCACTCTCTAAGCAGTGAGCAAGTTCCTGTCTTTGAGTTAGGTCAGGAATAGAATGTGACTTGTGAGGTTAATACATAGAGGCAAAAGGGGCAACAAATGGATTGTTCTGGAAAACAGGAATGGGGCATTACCATACCGAGGGGGAAGCTGTGTTTAGGACAATGTCAGAGCTGTGGCAGAAGAAACTGACACTGGTGAAATACTTGTGGAGGGAGAGAGAGAAGGATCCCTCTGAGGAATGTCTGCTCAGATTCAGAGGGTCAGCAGAGAAGCTGGGAAAAAATATTCTCTAGGTGGCATGTCTGTTGGGTGGAAAAGATAGGATGAAGAAAAGCACACAAAAGTAAAACACTTAGGTATTTTCTATGTCATCCTTCCCCATCAGTAAACAAAGGTGCAGCTATGTTGACCTTAAAGCCTGCCTGGAATGTGAGAAACCACTCCAGAAAGAAAAAGGGCTTAAGCAGCTTTCTTTCCAAACAAAAGCAGGTTTCTTCTTTACACGCAGGTGCTGCTAATCCTTTGTTGTAAATTTGCTTAAAATAGCTGTGGTTTATGGCCAGATCTGATGCTATATTTTATATTATCCATGGGATTTGCTTGTGGATAGCAAAGAGCTGTGGGATCTGAGCAATCCTGGTCTAGATATTTTCTTGGATTTGGATGGTAGAAGAGATGCTAACTGGTAATGTAAGTGCTGTTAAGGACTAACATAAAACACTTGCTGTAAGACTGTTAAATCATAAAATGACAGAATGGTTTGGTGTGGAAGGGGCCTGAAACATTATCTCCTTCCTGCCCCCCTGCCATGGGCAGGGACATCTTCCACTATCCCAGGTTCCTCAGAGCCCCATCCAACCCGGCCTTGGACACTTTCAGGGATGGGAATTGCTCTGAGGCTGCTCTCAGCTGTGTTCCTTGGCTGCTGTGAGGAAAATAAGGACAGATAAAGCCAAACCACTGAAAGATGTGGCTATTTGTTGTAAGAGCACTATGCAGAATATGGGAATTTGTACTGGGAAATGCCTGTTACAAGCTTAAAGTAAGTGTTGGACTTAGGGGAAGGACGTAGCAGTGAAGCTACTGAGGTACTGGATAACCTGTATTTGCTTATCTACAAGGTAATTTTGCCAGAAGAAGGATTTTTAGACTGACTTTGGAAAACTGGAGCTAGCCTGCCTCAGGAATGGAGGGAGTCTCAAACTGCATGGTCAGCACTGTGGGAAGAAGGTGTATCAAAGCAGGGAGAGCCTGGCTTTCCAGGGGGACAGTTTATTGCTGAGAAACATCTTCCTCCTTTACAATGGAGCTGGGAAAGTCATCTGTGGTACAACGTCATTTTACAGCAGCCCTGGCCCATGAGCACCATAATTGAGTACAGGGAAGAAATTACAGTGGGCCCATGAAGTGGGGAAAGGCTGTGGGAAGCAGCTGGCTACAGTGGAAAGAGAGGGGTTGGCCTGACACTTTGGGAGGGTTGAAATAAATTCTATCTTCTTGTACACTTCAAAAACTTTAATCCTTATGTTTCAGCAATTAACAGTGTTACTCATAGAGGGTGCAAAGATGTGTTTGCAGAAGGGGAGGATGTCATTACCTGCAGGGTGATTTCCAAAAGAGCTCTTAAAGGAATTGTTCCAGTTAGAAGGAAAAGCCTGGATTTATTTGACAGGCTCTCTAAGTCATGACTATGCTTCTCCCTCTCCACCCACCAAGAGAAAAGAACAGCAAGTGCTAGCAGAGTTTTTTGGGAGCTGCCTGTATCTCTCCACTATTTTTCTTCAGATGAATCTCCAAGCCACAGCAAGCATTGCAGAAGCTGGGCTCTGAGAAATGGTCCAGGGGGGAAGCAATGGAGCCTAAAATGCCAGTGATAAATGTGAGTCAGATGCCGTTTCCATGGGGGATGTGCCATGAACTTCAGGCTGAGCCCTGCCCTGTTCTCTTGCAGGAACTTGGAAGCCTCTGCAGGGAGGTGCCAGTGGAAACTCCATCTGCAGGCAGTGGTTAATGCCCTGCCAAGGCTCTCCCAGACTGCTCCAGCATCTTTTTCATCCTGAACTGCCTGAGAGGCACCTGGGAGTCCCCTGAGGGATGTCCCAGGGGGACCAGTGCCTGCTGTCCCTGGGTGAGAGATGCTGTTCCAGCTGTGGAGCCCAAGCACAGCCCAAGCTGGGGTTTGTTGGGTTTCTATGTTTAGGGGGTGGTTTATGCTCATGGCTGCTGTATAATTATGATTATAAAATAGCCACCTCTTCAGTTTCTGCCTCTTGGCAGCTCTCAGGAAATGACCTAATTTGAACTGCCAGCAGTGAGGACCTTGAACCCTATGAGAAGTCACTTTTAACTGAGCCTAGAACCTCTAGTTATTTGCCAGGCAGTCTCTGCTGGCAGTGACAAAAATAGTTAAGTGAGATTTTTCCACTGCTGGACACAGGCTCTCACATGCGTGACTCCCACAAAATGAATCCACAAGGCAGCCATTCATGGCATGCTGAATGCCTCCTCTTCTCTCACTGCTGATTTTGGGATCAATAGAAATTCAGGCTGGGGCTGAGAACTGACCTTTTATGCCTTGTTCTAATGCTGGCCTTTGGTCCTGGCCTTGCCATGCTGTGCTTCTGCTCTGCCCCCAGGCACCACAGCTCCCTCTCCAACACCAACAGGGCAGGTCCTGCTGGTTGAAAGGAGCTGGCATCTCCAGCTGCAGTGTGTGAGGGAGGAGCAGGGTGGAGGAGAGCTGGGGAAGCCGCACCACTGGACAGGTTTTTCAGCTTGGGGCGGCTGCGCCTCCAGCTCACGCCGGCATCGCCTCTGCTCGTGGGGAGCTGGGGGGGCCCTCACCAGCCCATTCCAGACCCACAGGCTCACCTCAGCTGCAGGGCTGTAATTAAAAGGAGCAGCTTTAAATATCCTGGCAGTGGAGATGCAGGGCAGGAGCGACTTCTCAGCAGGCACTTCAGCGTGGCCACAGCTCAGATGATGTCCCACCATCATCATCAGCATGGCAGAGGAGAGGTGGGGCCAGCGTTCAGCAAGTCATGATTCATGGCTTGGGCCACCTGCACAGTGTGAGTGCAAACAGATGGGGAAGGTTATGGTGGGTGTTCAAAAAAGTTCCTCCTCTGTTGTGGGATTAGCCACTCCTTTGCAGCTGTCTGTGACTTTATTCTGCATGGGAGCAAATGCAGAAAAATCAGGAGTGCCATGGGGTCTGTTGCTGTTTTCAGGGAGAAGCCACACAGCTGTTCTGTGCCACTGGGTGGGGTGGCTGCTCCACAGGTGGGGAATGGCTTTATTTGCAGTGTGAGTTTGAGGGGCAGCTGCTTATCCTGAATTTTAATACAAGGGATTCTGCCCTTACAGGGTGGCTGCTTTGTAGCATGGGGCCATTCTGATTTGTATAACCTCAATCATTACCATCACTGGACCTCCAAGTAAAGAAAATTATTTTCATTGTGGTTTTACTCCTATTTTCCTTCTTTTTAAAATTTTCCTGGAGGACTATAAACCTTCAGCTGTTAGGTGAGGCACAGAAAGGGACATTTTCCCTCATGCACAGTCTGTGCAGCCTTTGTCCTCAGGGCCAAGCTGAAGGTTTGTGCATGGTATGCACATCAAAAATGCTCTAGAAAAGAAACCACGGTGGCAAAAATGGTGTAAAGAGATGGAAGAGGGAAGACTGAGTCAAGTCACCCCCCTCCAGATTATGCAGATTGTGTTTTAATGGCAAGTGTGTGAGGTGAATGAGTGAGGCCTTTCCTCCTGCTCACAGCAGGGGCAGCCATGAAGTCAGAGCAGGTTACTCAGGGCTGCACCTAAGCTGATCTCAAAAACCACCAAGGATGGAACCTGCACAATCCTCCTGGTCCCCTGCTGAGCTGGTGTTCTGATGAGAAAGTTTCTCCTCCTGAGTTTGAACTTCTCTGGTTTCAACCTTTGCCTGTTGTCTCACCACAGTGAGCAGCCTGGCTCTTTTTGGTTGTTTCCCCACAGCTGCTGGAAGGCTCCTGTGACCCCCCTCTCCCAGCCAAACCCCCTCTTTTCCAGGCTGGACAAGCCCTGTAGCCTGATCAGCCCAGGCTGTCAGCATTGCATGGTGGCCCGTTAGTAGCCAAGGTCAGAAGAACTTTATTAGAGGAAAACAATATGGAGTTCCTTTGGTGTTTTATGGCTTGTTGAAGGAGAGTGTCCTCTTCCAGGACTTAAGTGCGGAAAAAGAAACAAAACTGAAGGTAAAAACTGGGGCAGGAAAGCTGAGCAACCACCACTTGGCCTGCTGTTTCCATCAAGGACAGTTAATCCCCTATGCCAAGGTCCCCTACACAGAGTGAGCTGCTCCTCCTTGTGAGGGCCAGCCTTGCCCCACCCTTGACTTGGCACTGTTAGTAGGAAAAGCTGATTTTTGCTGCCACCAGTTCCCTTTCCTGAGCCTGTCAGTGTATCTCATGAGCTGCCACCTCTGTTTTTCCAGCCCTGCAGAGACAAGTGACCACATCCCTTCCCAGAACAGCGAGCCCCTTGCTCTCTGCTGATGGCACCTCCTTCCTCAGGCCTGCTGGCAAAGCTCCCATCTCGCTCCTGGGGAAGATTTCTGTTAAACAGTGTAGGTTTTACAATCTAAGCCACATTTATCTGTAAAATTAGCCCTGCAGCTGCTCCTAGCCTAGCAGTTCCTCCCTGCTTTTTGTGATTGGAGTCTGTTGTCAGCACCTCGTCGCTTCCAGGGTTCAAGTGTCTAGGCTAAGATTTTCTCTGCCTTCCTTGAGGTGAGTGGGGGATTTCTTTTTGTGTGTACTTGAAGTATCTTTGGTCACTGCCACAAATTATTTTAGCAGAAAAGTGTTGCTTTGCTTGTGCTTAAAAAAAAAAAAAAAGCATCGGCCATTTAACTTGAAGCTCAGCCTCTGTTTTGGAAGCAGTGCCTGAGAGTTGTGGATGGTTTCTGCCTTTTGTTAGAGAGGTGCCTATGGCTTTTTAGAAAGGAGAAGTCATGGAAGCATGAGCTTCTGGAAGACACCTTCATCCATACAGTCCTGATAGAGCAGGAGGGAAAGTCACTAAAATACCTGGGCACCTAAGCTTCTCCTTGGGACTAAGGAGGCAAAACTCAAGAGCTTCACCTACACTTAGCCCCCAGGCCCCTGGAATGTGCAGATAGTCATCAGGCTCTGCCTGGGAACAGGAGCTGTTCCCTAATGCAAAACAAATTTCCTGAGCCTGGTCAGAGCTGAGTTGAGTGGCTCTTGCCTCAGGCTTGCCCCCAGGAGGAGATGCCCTCACCTGCCTCCCTGGGAAGGTCTCCCTGTGTAGGAAGGTGCTTCCTGGATGCTTAAGGACAGCTAGGGACTTGCCTGGAGGATGGGATGTGGAGTAGGTGCTCCAGAGGCAAATTTTCTCAAGGACATGGCAGGAGGAAGGGCATTTTATAGAGCAGATTCCCCCCAGAGCCCCTTGTCTGCCCAGGGAATGCATCCCCCTCACCCATCTCTCCAGATGAGCACCTAAATTCCTTCTCCAGGTGCAATCAGTGGGGGAGAGCAGGCTTTTTTTCCTTTTTCACAAGGCTCTGGTTCACCCAGGTGCCCTGCACACCTCTACCAGCTTCCTGTGGGGGAACACAAACTCTTCTGGAGGGACACTGTGATCAGCTACAACCTGAAAGCAGCAGACTTGGCACAGCCCAGCAAGCAGCTGTGCTACTGACACATATCCTGAGGTCCCAGCCTCTCAGGCACACCTGGAAATAGCCCTCTGCCCCTGGACAACACCCTGTGGATTTGCTGGTTTCATCTGGATTTGCCCATTTTTTCCTCTGCCCCTCCCAGGATTGTGAAGCACAAACAGAATGGATGTAGCATGGTTTAAAACAGAGATTTGTCTTTAAGGGGAGTGTGGGAACACAAGGTTGCAAATGAAGAAAACAGAAAGGGCAGTCCTGGTCTATCACTAACCTGTCTTTACCTCTTCCAGCTGTCCCAGCTTCTCCTGGCTGGGAGGCACCTGGTGCCCAGGCATTGTCCCAGACCAGGGTCCCTCATTCTGGGGTTTTTGGAGCTAAGGCCATCAAGGAATACAGGCTTTGGGGATCCTTAGTGGCATCCCAACTGCTCAGCTCTCCATCTCAGGAGGTGCGTCTGCTGTGCCAAACCTACTGATCTGGTTTCAGGTGACCTGGTAGGGCAGCCTGGAAGCTTTCTCTGCAGTCAGCCCTCCTGATTAACTGGTTCCTATCAGTTCTCTCAGCTTGATACCGAACACTCCACAGCAGCTTCCCTGCTCTTGCTTTCTGTGGAAAAACCAGGAGTTTTTCCACAGAAAAATGCAAAATCCCATGGTAACCCCTCTCTTTGTGCCCATCCCTAGAGCCCATACCAAGCAGTGACAGAGCCATCCCAAAAATCCTGGGAGAGAGCCTCAGCCACAGTAACCCAAAGAGGGATGACTAAGAGCACCACATTCTCCTTCCACTCCTACTCCCCTTTCTGGCAACATTTTAAAATACAGCAGCACATCATTCCCTGTGTTTGCTAGGAGCAGCATGGAGAGCTTCCCTCAGGTATCTTGTGCTGGGAACAAGGTGGGACTTAGATCAGGGGAAAATAAGCTGAAGACAGGGGCTTGGAATGTAAGGGAAGGGAGAAAATAGGAGAGGGTCAGTGCTAGAAACAAAGCAGGGAAGGCAAATGCAGAGGATAAAAGTGAGGGAAAACAGCAAGTTGTGGGGAACAACAGGAACAGGTAATATTTGGGAGAAAATGTAATGGACTGGGCATACAGGAGGTCAGACAAAGTGTAAAATATACAAAGGGCTCTCCCAGCTTGAAATGCTGGCACCACAACAGGGTCTAGCAAGTGGTTCTTTAGTTTAGATGATGAAATCAAAGACTCCAACCTTCTGATGGTCAACATGGGGCAGCACAACCCCACACCACAAACTAGCTTTTCCCATTTATTGGAAAATAGAAAACAAAAAACCCCAAAATCAAAACCCAAACAAAACCACCAAAAAAACCCCAGACAGAAGCAGAGCACAAGTGAGAATAAGACTGCAGTTTCAGGTGATGCTGGCATGAAGAGGAACATGCATTGAAGTAAAGACCTGCAAGATCTGTGCTTCCCTTCTGGCAGGATCATGGAGGCTCTGTGGAACAAATCTAGGAATTCAAGGAAGAGATAAAACAGTTCTGTGATGAAGGTACATTGATGTTGTTTGTCTTCAGGCCCAAAGTGATGTGAGGCAAGTCAGAGGTTCCTGAGGTAAACATAGTCTTTATTTACCAGATCAAATGTGCATAGGCACAAAAGAGGCTGAATAATGCAAAAATAAGTTGTACCTTCCTAGCAGCCCTTATTAATTTTTGAATTATTGAGTAATTTTCTGCATTTTTTGAAGTGAAACATTTACACTTTTCAAAATGCTCTTTTACCCTCTAAAAAGTGGCTGTGTTAGGGCTTCCTGTCACTGCCTGCTCCATGGAAAGTCTCTAAGTTGGTTTTTCTTTGCTGCCTGCCAGCTCTGTTCCAAGCAGGATATTTTCCATTTTGCTCACAACTGCCAGTAAAAAAAGTCCCTGAGAATTCCACGCGTGCCTCTGCACCTCTCCAGATAACAGCTCCTTTTTGTTAGTGCAACTATGTTGTAGCTAATTTTGTGCAAATACCTTTGAGGCCAAAAGGTGCTCGAACCAGAAGCTTAATTTAGTCGATGCTGTGTGGGCTCAAGAGTTCCTCATTCATTTTCCCCTGGCTATGTCAGGTTTTGCAGATCCAAGAAGTTAAAAAAACAATTCTTATTTTAGTATTTTATTCAGCAGCATCACATTTATAAGTCACTTTTCAGAGCAGAATAGGGAATTCCCTCTTTTCTTCCTCCTCCTCCTCCTCCTAATTTTTTTTCTGTGCTTACAGTCCCTGAACCAGGGCAGGATGGAGGGTGTTGGTCCAGCACTTCATTGACCAGGAGTTTTGCCCATGGGAGGAGTCCTGCCACCAGCCTGGAACCTGCTCAGGCTCCATAGCAAACACTCCTACAAACAGCTTTCACTAAAGCCAAGCCTGCTGACAATGCCATTGCCAAAACCAGCAAAAAGATTCTTTAAATCCCTGTAGGACTTGGCAACCTTCCTCCAGCCTGGAGGGCAGCACCTCTGTGCTCTGTGTTTTCACAGATGCAATCACCTTCTTCTGCACATGCCAGAGGTGCTGCTGGAGACCCTCTGGCTCACTGCAGCCAAGCAGAGGAACGATGTCACTGAAGTCTGCACCTCCAGAGAATCCCAGGACGGCCCAGGCTGGAAGGGACCAGAGTGGGGCAGCTGGTCCCACCTCCCTGCTCTAGAGCACAGGGCACAGGATTGTGTCCAGAGGGATCTGGGATAGCTCCAGTGAGGAGACTCCACACCCTCTCTGGTGTCTGTCCAGTTCTCAGTCACTGCCCAGGGAGGAAGTTCTGCCTCATGTCCAGGTGGAACCTCCTGGGCATCAGTCCCTGCCCGTTCCTCTGGTGCCATTGCTGGGCCCCTGGAGCAGAGCCTGGGCCCTGCTCTGAGCCCTCCCTGCACACAGGGACACACAGGGATGAGGGCCCCTCTCAGCTGGGGCTCCTCTCCAGGCTGGACAGCCCCAGCTCCCTCAGCCTTTCCCTGTCAGAGATGCTCCAGTCCCTGAATCATCTCCGCAGCCTCCGCTGGCCCCGCTCCAGGAGCTCCCTGTCCCTCCTGTGCTGAGGATCCCAGGGCTGGACACAGCTCTGCAGATGTGCCTCCCAGGGCTGGGCAGAGGGGCAGGATCACTCCCTGACCTGCTCCTCCCAATGCAGCCCAGTACACCCACCCAGGGAGGCTCAACGTAGCTCAGCCTTGGACAAACTATTTCATTGCACAAGGAACTGTCAGGGAGGAACTAAACCTATTCCTGCATTGCTAATTTGTACCCCCTATGACCAGCCACATGCTGCCCATTTCATCTCACTTTTCTACACTTACCCAGTTGCTTCTTAGCCACAGTAAAGACAGATGCATATTCCTTCAATTACTCACTCTTCCCCAAGGGAGAGGCTCTCCCGTGGGACCAGCTCAGCACTGCAGGGCTAGTTTCACCTATAGGGAGGCAGGGAGATGGGGATTCCCTTATGATTTCCTCTCTTCGTGCAGACAGAGTTTAAAACAGTGTTTATAATCAGTGGAATGAGTCAGGAAAGCAGCTCTGGCAGGGTGGGGAGCTTAATTTGGGAAAAAAAAAAATAAAAGGCAATGACTTTTGCTTTATGATACATTGGCTGATATTCAGCCATCAGTACACAAAGGGCTTTTCTTCCTGAGCCATTAGCTAAATGAATCAGCAGAGATTTCCAGCGGAGTGTTTCTCCTAATCCCGTCTCCTGTTCTCTGCAGGCTGGGAGGGCGCAGGGTATCCCTCTGCCACTGCAGGGACAAACCGGACACACAGAGGAAGGTGCCTTTCCAAATCGTGAGGTTACTGTAAAAATAAATCATGACTCTTCTGCGGACAACAGCAAACACAAATTATGGGAAATATTTTCAGCCTTTGCCGTTGCAAAGGGAGCGAATGTAAACAGCCCAGCTGGCGCAGCAGGCTGACGCCGGGCGTGGGATGGCTCGCAGCCCTGCCGCTCCACAGCATTCCCAGTGTTCCCAGTGCTGCGGTGAGGAGAGGAAAAACCCCCGTGCTCCCCGGGGCTCTGCTCCAACCAGCCGAGTACAGCCCACACCAGAGCACAGCACCCAGATTTGGGGTGGGGATCTCCCCAGGGGGTCTCCAAACGACTCTAATTTCAATTCCCTCATTCCCAACGGATGCAGCTGTCCAGAAGTCATTGGAGCACCTTCCCTATGGAGACATGCTGGTAAAACTGGGGCTGTTCAGCCTGGAGAAGTGAAGGTTGGTATGTGGATACCTCACAGAACCTTCCAGTAGCTGAAGGGGCTACAGGGAAGCTGGGGGAAGACTTTTCATCAGGAACTGTAGTGAAAGGGCAAGGGGAATGGCTTCACGCTGACACAGAGTAGGTTGGACGGGACATCGGGAAGAAATTCTTTGCTGTGAGGGTGGTGAGGCCCCAGCAGAGGTTGCCCAGAGAAGCTGTGGCTGCCCCATCCCTGGGAGTGTCCAAGGCCAGGCTGGATGGGGCTATGAGCAACCTGGGGTAGTGAAAGGTGTCCCTGCCCATGACAGGGGGTTGGAACAAGCTGATCTCTAAGACCCCTTCTGACACAAACTCTTCCATGTTTCTGAGATTCTAACACTCCCAAGGCACCAGGAGGATTTTGGGCACCTTGTGTGCTGCAAGGAAGAGGCTGTGCCCAAGCCCCCAGGCAGGCAGGTGGGACTGACATGAGAACATGCAGGTCTGCTTCCCCCCACTCCCAAAAAAGCAGAACACCCAGCTTGCCAAAGCAGCTGGGTTGAGAAGTGGCCATTGTGGCTTCCCTGCTCAAGGTGACAAAGGCAAGGATGAATTATCTTCCCACATAAGAAAGGGAGATTGGTTCCCTTCCCAAAAACTGTGGAGAGGCTTTTATCTGTCACAGCAGGGAGTGCTGGAGGATCTGGGTTTCCTCTCTGCCCCAGCACCAGAAGGTGACATGGACCCAGGAGGCACTTTGCTCCAAATCCCTGAAAACAACCACGGGCTGAACTTCACCTTGTTTAAAGTACTCTAAAAATCTACAGTGAGAACAGAGGGCACAGGAAGTATCCCAAGAGGATGGCTTTTAACCTGTATGTAACTGGAACTTTTACCCTCCTGACTATTTACAGCTGCCTTGCTGTAAAATCAAACACTTCTCAGCAGTTCTTTTCTCCAGTAACAGCCCTTAGGAGACAGCTATCACAGCCCTGGACTCTGAAAAGCTGTTGTCTCAATGTTCAAAATTTACTAACCCCTTTTTCTGATGGATCAGGCAGACGTGGGATGTGGGACACACAAGATCAAGGAATTCGTCCCTGAAGCTGGTTTGATGACTGAGCCCTGCAGGCTCACCTAGCAGATGCATCATCATGCTGAAGGTGTGATTATCATTCAGTTAAATGAGGTCTCACAGGTGTTTCCATGCTCAGCACTTACCTGTGAAGATGGAGGGCACTGGCAGGTGATTGATTTGGGTTTGGTTTGTTTTGTGGGGGGTTTAATGTGTTCTGCTTAGCACAGCTGCATGAAGGGAAATCAACAGATGGTCTCATCTGATATATAATCTTTATAATAAATGCAAAAAATTATTCCTGCCGTTGAACTGAATTAATGCTGATACTTTCTAATTTATCCCACCTTACAGAAACTGAGAGGCCTGTAAGAAAAGGTTTCTCTTGTTTACTAAAACTGAAGAGTTAGTTCACGTGAGTTCATGTACTCTCCTCACATAAAACAGGACTTGTTTGTAGAAAATAGTGTCTTTTTGCTGGCCAAGGCACACAGGAAAAGATTAATATACCAAATGTACCTGGTTACACATCAGCTATTTAGAAGTAGCACAAGTTTAAAAATTAATTATGCTAAATTATGCAAATAAGGGATAGACACGCACATATGTGCACTGACAGCTAAACAGCCACACTTTGGGCAACTGTACAAAACCTCACCGTGCTTTTCTTTTGTGAAAATAAGTTTGTGATAATACCCTCACCCATTTCCAGTCTTACAGCCACGGTACTGCATGAGTCCAACAGAAATACATCCACAATCTGCCTTGTGAACTCGAAAAACAACTCAAAAAAACCCAGCAACACTTGCTAACACACAAAGCTTTCTCTATTTTGCACCAAGCCTAACTCACTTCAAAATCCTGACTGCTTGGCACTTCCAGTTCAAACAACAATAGACAGGCAAAACAATTCTCCACACTTCAAAGGAGGTGCCAGTCAGGCAGCCATGGAATTTGGAATTTTGATCCTGCCCACTCTAACAGAATGAGCCTTCTTGAGACTTAACATGAAAAGGAAATAGGTAATGAAAGCACCCACGGTGACTGGTCCAACACTCACTAATTCCAGTACAAACTGCAGCAGGGAGAAGAGCAGGAGGAGCCTGGAATGCTGGGATTCCAAGACACCAGTGCAGCATGGAGTGCAGGTGCAATAGGGAGAGTCACATGAGGATGGAAGGCCCTTCACCTTGGTGGGACACCTGCCACATGGTCAAGGGCTGTCATTGCTTCTGCCAGAGGGAAAAAAATCCTCCTGCCTGTGGTTAACCCTGGTTTGGTTCCAAAGCCAGCAGGAGCAGAAAGAGGATGAATCTGACCATCAATGGACTCTCAGGTACCCACCCTTTCCTCCTCTTTCGGACAGGAAAGAAATCTCAGTTCAAAACTCCAAGCCCAACTGAACCTGGCAAGTTTAATGTACAAGCATGGAAACAAAACCAGAACATTCCCAGAAAACTTTATGTTTCACCCAAAAGTTTAAATGCAAAGGATTGGCTATTTCAAAAATTTCACTGCTCATTCATTCCCCAAACCTTTTGAGACTGCAGCACATAAAACTCAGTGCTCAGTGTCACATTTGGATTGGGAATGCTGTAGGCAGATGATGTGAGCTGGGGTGGGGGCTCTGCCACCAGACCACATCCCAAAAGCCTATTCCTGAAAATGTGCATTTCTCAGAAAGCACACTAAATTATTTTCTTCATCATTCTATGAGAAGGGGGAGGTAGGGCTGAACCAGCTGGCATGCTGTTGGTTTTGTCATCTTCCAAACCTGGAAGGGCTGGTTCCCAGCCAGACCTCACTATGATGAATTTTGCAGTCGTCACCACCAACAGCTTTCAGAGTGACTTGTAATTGCAATGAAAACTCCTATTCACACCTCTTGGAAATATTGGTTTAGGCTGTTCAGCTGAGGATGAGTGAAACAAGTGTGAACTAATGTACATTCCCAACCATTCTCAGCTTATTACAGGCAAGAATTAACTTTTGCTGTAGGAAATGGAAATTCTGAAATAGCCACACAAAGCTGTAGACTCAAAATCTGTCCCTGTCTATACTGCTTGGTCTCTCAGTAGTGCTCAGACACTCCACGGCCAGACTGCAGAGGAACTAAAACAGAAGACCTGGTAATGCCTGATTTCACAAGGTACAAGAGGGGCATCCATATCACAATATAAAAATGATTTGGGCATTATCAGTGTCTAAAAGCCAGTGGAAAGACTCAGGGTTAAACACAGGAAGTAACAAAGGAAATGCATGTCCCTCTTCCTACACCATGATGGTTTTTCCTCATAAGAACAGAGCCTAACATCCACTTTAGCCATTCAGGTGGTTACAGCTCCTCTGGGAAGCACAATTCCTGGGGACTACAGTTCTCAAGAATGAACAATCTCTTCAGTGGAGTCCTCTGCTCCTGCTGCTGACCACTGATTTTGGAGACGGATTTCATCTGTTTCCCAGGCAAAGCGGGAGCTGAGATAATCAAGCCCAAATCAAACAGATCAATTTAAATGTGATACTAAAGCAATTAGTAACAGGGATCTGGTTACACTGCCAGCATTTATGGTTACAGTCTTGCTGCTGTTTGCTATTATAGTTTTACAATGAAAATAATTTCTTCAGAAGTAATTCAAGGCTAGCAAATAACAAATCATTCCAACAACACTTCTTTTGCTGTGTGGAATCCCTAAAATCAGGTGTAGTTGCTGGAGTTTCTCCTCCTATTTTGCATATCCTCCTGGCTTCTCTTCCCCTGTATTCCAGGACAGCAGCCAGACCTTCTGACGCTTGCATGATCTGGAATTTTCACCCATGGGACTCTGGTTCCTGTATCACCTCTTTCCTGTCTGACGGCTGGTCAAGATTAGAATTCGTTAAGAGGGATGAAGCCAGGAGATTTACCAAAAAAAAAAGTGAAATATCCCTGCTTCTTTCTTCAGCAAGAAAATAATAAAAAAAATAATAATAAAAAAAAGTGCATCTGCTGCGAATAATATTCTCTCTTTTTTTGACTCTTCTTATTTTGCAGAGTTTAACATAGCAATTTTTCCTCTTCCTTTTTTTTTTCTCAGAGTGCAGCATCAGTCATCAGTTTCTTCTTTCATTTCTGTAAAAAACCCCAAACAGACTAATAAGAAAAGGTGACACAAAATACCTTGAGTTTTCAAATGTTTTATATCTCAAAATTAAATACACACCCCACACACAGACACCCTTCCAAAGAATATTTATGGCATATGACACCTTTCAACAATTCTAGAGTAAGGTAATTCTGTTTCCACGATAAAAGCCTGAGAATCCAAACAGAAAACCCTCCCTTCCCCTTCTCCCTTCCTGGTGAAGTTCTGCCTTGAAGAGAGGTGTTTATGCCTCTGGAAGTCTTAGAAATAATCACTTCTGTGTAGCCATACGGCTCACAACATATGATGTCTGAGGAAACAGTGAACTTTGCCATCTATTTTACTGACTTTTCTGTCCCCATTTCCACAAACAGATGGATCTAAGAATTAGGATAGGACAGGTATAGGATCATGGGAGTTGTCTCAGGCAGCAGCTCACAATAAAAAATAATGCCACAGTTTTCATCCTGCATTCAGGGGAGTTACTGCTGGCTTGGAACGCTTTCCTTTGCCCTACCTCCTTCTCCAAGAAAACAATCAGCTGGTTACCAACAATAGTATCTCCTTTCTTGCTGCTGCTCTCTATGTCCTTTTTTTCAGTGAGTGCTGCCAACTGAGCCTCTGTTTGGTGGCTCTGGAAGGAACTTGGGTCTGGTGGTGTCAGTCCCTTTTGTTTTCCAGTCTGTGCCATGGAAAAAGGCATTTGGGAATGCAACTCATCGGAGAAAGGAGCTCCCTGCATGTAGATATCATTCCACGACACAACTGGATAGGCAGGGATGTCTGCTGAGGGAAAAGCCACCAAAAAAAGCAGAACAATGAAAATAATAGAAGCATGTCTATGTACAAGATGTGTGTTGTGCTTTGCTCATGCAAACACAGCACTGCAGTGCAGCAATCACCACACACATCAAGGATCACTTTGCTCTTTACACTGCAGTGTATTTAACCAAAACATGGTTTTTTGGAAGAAAAGCTTAGGAAGTCCATAGCATTGTTATAATCTAAAAAAAACTCCATGCCACTCAGCACTGATCCTGAGTGTATGTATGATGTATGTAATGATAGTAAAGACACCCCCGTTTTTTTTTTTAGTCCCATTTTCCAAGTTAGTTCTGCCAGGCACAAGATGGATGCTTCATCTTCACTTTCATTTATAAAAGCTGTAAACCAGGAAACAGGAATGTTTTGTTAATTAACATCCATAATTCAGCTAAGCTGCTCACTCACTTATGTGCTGATATAAGACTCACAGGTGTGTCTGCACTGATAGACTGGTTTCCAGCCCTGCATTTTGGGAATCCTGGAACCTTTTCAGGAAGAAATTCCTCCCTTGTGAGGGTGGTAAAGCACTGGAACTCGGAGGAGTTGCGGCTGCTCCATCCCTGGAAGTGTTCAAGACCAGGCTGGATGGGCCTGATCTAGTGGAAGGTGTCCCTGTCCTTAGCAGAGGGTTGGAACTGGATGAGCTTTAAGGTCCCTCCCAAACCAAGCTATTCCAGCATTTTATGATTCTGTGAGCTTGGTCATCCCCACTGCATAACAGAAAAGCCATTCATTGCTGATTGTGCTCTGGACAGAAGTATGGACTACGAGAATATCAACTCTGCCTCAGTTCCTTCAACAAACCTTCCAACTTCACTAGCTTGCACCTTTACACACCCCTTGATGCTCATACAACATGGCCCATGGAATGCAACACACACTTAGGCATCAAGCTAGAAAAACTAATTTGATGCAGTCTGGGGCACAGCCCTCTCATTATTTCTGGCACTTCAGACTGGAACCACAGAAAATAATAATTATGCCTTGGAACTAGAGCAGGGAGCAGGGCCAAGTGTGTTAGATAGCATGGGTGCTGCCAACCTGTCCTGCACAATGTCAGCTGTGAAGAGTGGGGACAGGAGCCAGCTTGCAGTCTGATGTGAGTCAGACTGAGTCAGACTTCCCTCCCTGACAAGGTCCACAGAACTGGAATAAAAACAGCAGCAGCATCTGTGGGCTAAAACTCTTTGTTCTCTCATGTCATAAGACAAGGGATGGAGCATTTGGAGCGTGACCTTGATTTAACAAACCTGTCAGTCCAAGTGAATTAACTACAACAGTTTGTCATTTGATTATAGTTGGGCATGAATAACTTCAAAATACAAAGCCCAAACACAAAACAAGGAGATCAACAATGCTATTTTTACTTAGGGTTTTTTTTTTTTCCAGAAAATTATGCTGGAGTGCCTTTATTTCAGTGCTGTTGCAAATTCAAGTCAGAGGAAGAATCTATGTCCATACTCTGTTGGCTCCTGTCTCTCTCTTCTTTTGCCTTCTTTTTACCCTAAGATCCATAACATGATCTCAAAGTGCTTTCTGCAGAAGCCAAACAGTGAGCAGGCTGTTTTTCTATCCCACCTCTGCGGCACCTTTTCCACTTTGCACCCTTGACTCCCACCACATGCAACAAAAGGATGTTCGTGTACACAACAGACACTCCTGGAAAAGAAAAGTTACTTCTCCAATCCAGACAAAACCTCTGCATTATCTGACACATTCACATTTAATGCTCTTCCCAACGTGTGCAGTCTGGGCTGTAACTTTTGATTCAAATGAACAGGTCACTCAGCACTTTAAAAAGAATCAAGCATACAAGGAAATTAAGTGAAAAAAAGATGTGCACATCTATAGATTTGTGCAGGCATGTGGATGTTCCTTCTGTCACAGTCATCAGTGATCCCACTGATCATGCTGAATGTTTCAGGGTATTATTTAGCTACTCCAGAGGAGTGGGATACCAAAATATTTCAGACATTTACCTGAATTGCCACTTGGCTGCTGTGGCATGAGCGGTCCCTCTGTGTGGTTTTGTACATAGCCTTGTGTGGCTCCATAGGTTATGGCTCCACCATTGCCAGGTAAGTCAGAGAAAGCTGGATGAGACTCCAGGGGTGTTGGAGGAGGAAGGTCATCACTGGAGAACACATTGTTGGCCAAGTGACCTTGGTGACAGATCTGGAAGAGCTCATAGGTTCCCTCCTGGCCACTGTACTGACAGTAGGTGGCCTCCAGGTTGTCTCCAGGCTCCAGCACTTCTGGGTAAGGGTGGGAAACTGGTGAAGCGAAGCTGCAGAGAGCAAGGAGAGAGGCAACCCAGAGATTAAAGGAGAGTCAACAGCTACACCAACCTGTCCAATTAACAACTCTTTCATTGCCAACCCTTCCTCCCAAATGCCAGGCACAGGACAAGGGCAACAAAAGCCACTTGAGAGAAGTGCTTTCACAGCAGGATTCTTGAACAATAGGTATTAGTGGGGATTATCTTCCCACTCTCTAAAGCACGGCCCAAAGCTTGGAACACCCTCACTTTCACTTGACAGGCATGCAATTCTGAGAACACTCTGCCTACAGCCTACAGGCTGACCTGTTCTCATAGCAGGCACCCTGTCCTATTATGCACATTATACAGCTTTTCATACTCCCTTTAAAGGATATTGTCACACGTGTATCTGACTTTTCATTAATGCTCCCACCTAATTCCTCATCCCCTGTCCCACACTCACACTCCCAAGGCTTCTCCCAAGGGCTGCTTTTTCCATCTCCCTCAAAGACACTCTGATCTGCTCCTACCCTTGATCCTGGCCGTAAAAGGCGGCTTCCCTGAAGCCATTTTCCTGACTGGCCAAGCTGCATTCACTGCTGGGCATGTCCAGCATCAGGGGAACAATGTGGCTGTCCAGGTCCAAGGGCAGGCTGAGCGTCAGGCTGGCCCTGCAGATGGGAGGAGGGCTGGGAAAGCTCAGGGAGAGCTCCACGCCGCTGGAACTGAAGTGCAGCTGCGACAGCGCCGTGCTCTGAGCTCGTGCTTCACAGGGTGCCACCATTCCTGCCACCGAGGAGGCTGTGAATAAAACAGAGACTGTCACACTGTGCTGTCACACTGGGAATCTGCAGGAGAAAGCAGAGAGAATGACAAGAGGAGCAGGACAGAAAAGCAAGATGCCAGTGAAAGAGTGGATGTTAATTGATGGAATAAAAGGAAATGAGTACCAGCACTGCTGTTGAGAAGCAAAAGGGAGCAGCAGCAAGCTCTCTGGAACACAGGATGATGTTTATTGGTTAAATAAAATTACCTTTGTGATTTCAGTCTCTGCACACTATCTTTATCCAGCTCTTAAGAAGGCAGCCAAATGAAGCAAAGCACTTCTTGGAAAAGAGCCAGGAACAATCCCCCAGTCATCTTCCATTTCTACTGTCCTCTGGGAGGACTGAGCTGCACAGATCACCCTTTTGAAAAAATGAACTGCGCTTTGAAAGAAACAAAGCTGTGCCTTTACAAATCCACTGTCTAGGCTGCTTTGAAACACATTTTCACTCCTGGTTTGGCCTCTGATGAGTCATGCCAAAAACAGAACAAGAAAGTAGAGATGGCAGCTGAAGGTCCTTGGGAAAAAGAAGATGAGAGATGGAAAAGGAAACCAACACCTTTTGGTTGCTAGCATCTTGTTTGGTGACCTGTCTCCTCAGTCACTGCTGGAAAAGGAGAGAGGAACAGTTTCCTACAGAACAGCCTCTGTAGAAAGAGGACAATAGAGGAAATTAAAGGTCAGAATCAGGTATGCTGGTGATCCAGAGTAACAACTATACATGAAGCTCACAAAGTATGGCCATGGTGCAAGAAATGAGTTTCTCTCTTATTATGGCAATTAGCAAATGGTTTCTCTCTTCACAAATGTAGCCATCACGTGTGCAGGAAGTTGGAATGACTTCTCCAGTGTAGCTAGGCTGAACCAGCACAAGGATGACAAAGAGAAGAAAGAGAAGAGAAAATATCACCAGCTGCTCAGGTGAAGCTCTCCCACACATGGCAAAGCTTTCAGGGGAAGTCTGCAGCTGCACTTCACCCTTGCAGGCATAGAGAGTAACATCAAATGCACTCCACCAGGTGTGACTCAAAGGCCTTAAACACAAACCTAAACATTAAAATGCCACAAGTATTATCAGTCTTTAGAGAATTCTGGAATGCATGTCCAGAGAGCTGATGAGGAGTTTCCACTTCAACATCTTGCAGCACTGTTTCTCAGATCCCCCAGTGTGCTGGGCAGTTTTGTGCCTCTTATTGCATCTTCCCACATTCTGTTTTTTTCCAACTCTCTGCAGCCAAGGAGAGAAAGAATCACAATGTTTCAATGAAAACTTTTCAAGTTTTCCATAGCTCTGATTTTGGGCTCATTCAGAAAACTGAAGCAAGATCTAGGATGGCATCTCTAAAGCATTCACATGCCCAGGCACTTCTCAGTGGTTTATTTTCCTTGTTTGAACACACTTTTTGTCCATGCCAGGCAGCATCCCTGATGTACTTGCCACCTTCCAGGTTTTTTGCTTTGCCAGAAATGAAACTGAAGTTCTCTTTGATTTTTTAAACCCTTCTTTAGCACTGGTTCCTTTGACCACTGTGCCCCAGAATGTTCACACAAACATTATGGAACAGCAGCTGTGGGGGACACAACTTACCTGAAAAGGAGTCTATATCCAGGTAAAGCTCCAGTTCAGTAATGACAGCAGGATGAGCTGTTCTGCAGATGGCCGTGCTCTTCCTCAGCATGAACACAGGCAGCCCAGGAAATCAGTTCTAAACCCACTTTCATACCTATTAAGAATTACTATTTTTCTTTAAACATTTGCAATGCTTAGTGCACATAATCCTTGTGGATCATGGCAACAGGACCTCCAGGCAATGAGACTGTGAGACAGCACCTTCCATCCCCAAAGAGCTGGTTCAGCCTTTTCTAAAGTCACCTCTGCTTCTCTGTCCTTTCAAAGAGACACTGAAATAGTGTCTTCTAAATAAAGTCACAAATGCTGTAAGAAGAAACAATTCCCAGAGAAGTCGTATCTGCTGAATCTGACACATCTACAGAGGATTCCAGAGTTGTTCCATGAAGAATTATGACCCCTGGCTTGAGATAATACTTACACTGTACAATTCTGTGGCTCTACCTGACAGTGATGTAGAGAGAGAAAGAACCTCAGAAGGCCTTCCAGTGAACATGGGAATGTAACGGTAGGATTTTTATTTCTTTCTTCCATTACTTCTGGGTTCTCAGTCCATGACACAACCTTGGGAATTTTTTGAGAGCAGTTTAATAATTTACAGCTTCAGATCTCTGAACCAGTCCTGGCACTACACTTGACTTAACTCTAGAATGGTTATTCTGTTTCAAGCCTTTACTGGAGCATCAAGAGCCATCACAAAACTTTTCATAGATTCGTCCTTGTCTTGAAATTATGAGAAAACATATTTGTTCAAAATTTCTTTGAAAGCCAGATCCTGTAAGTGAAGTTATGACAGCTTATCATTTATTTAATGTTCTTTGACAGACCATATCCAACTTCATCCAATTGGTCCCAAGATTTCCATTAGAATCCCATCTCTGCCAGTGAATTTAATCATCTTGCTATTTGCTTAAGAGTTACCTGCACAGGCTGGGCTCCTGACAGGTGTCTTCAGCAAGGCAAACACATCAAACAAAGGATTTCCTGAAAAAGCACCAGTGGGGCAGAAAAATCTGTGCCCACAAACCAGAGGACAGAAAGGAACCTTTCTTCCTAATGGGTAAACTCTAAAGAAAACATAAGCCAATGAATCACAGCTATATATATATCAGTAAGAAATCTCAGAAGACCAAGGAAAGCTTCAAATAACTGCCAGTGTCAAAAAAAAAAAAAACAAAACAACATTCATTTCAATCATGCTGTGTAGCAAAAGTAAAAACAACAACAACAACAACGAAAAAAAACCAGCACCACCCATTTCTAAGATCAGAGCAAGCTCATAATTGAAGTTTGGAAGCACAAAAGGCTCTTATGGCAAGTGTGGCTACTATATCCAAATCAGAAGCCATAACTGCCAGCAAGGTGACACACATCTCAAATACAACTCACTGACATTTTTAATCAGCTTGTTTGGAGAACTGGTAAAAACAGTGGGACATTAAAAAAAAACCAAACAAACCCACAAACTAACAGACAGTTGGAAGTACTGGGTAGAGCAGGGAAAACCAATAGAAATTGCAGCACTGAACACCCTGCAAAGGTCTTGGGTAATAGGTCACACTGTTCTCATGCACTTAAATAATTTTCTTGTCCTGCTGAAAGTGTTTAAAAAGGAAAGCACCTGAATAGCCACTCCAGCAGGTCATGGTCTGTGGGCCCAACTGCACCATGATGCACAGAACACAGAGGCTTTTTGCTGAAACCATCCATGAGCTGTTTCCACAAAGGACACTACTAAGCAATTGGTTTTGCATTGTAAATAGATAACCTTTTTTATTAATCTGCTTCGTCTTTTGTCTTGCTCCTGTTAATTCGCATTTTATCCTATCCAAGTTTTGTCTCCTTCATTTTCTGAGAAATCCTGATAAAGAAAACAGGTGGTCCATGGATGGCCCTATATCTAGGCAAGCTTTTTTTCTAAACAAGGATGCTGAACGTATTCAAGTCACATTGGCTTTCATTTTCCTTCTGTTTCATTTTTTGCTTTCATTCTTAAAGAGAAGTCTGACTTTGCAATGGTAAACAACCACCAAAAAAAGCAAGTTTCATTCCCCACAGCTGTGTTATCCTGCACCTAGAAAGGCAAAACTGCCACTGGAGCTTTCCAGGTGATTGTGCCATGCGGATCTCTCTCCAAGGACCCTCTACATGTAATAGCAGTCTTTTCCCTCAGAGAGGACACTTGCCCTTTTTCTTCCTTACACACTGCACCAAGAATTCAGATGGGACTTTTCTTTCCTATCAGAAAGAATTGCTTGTGTTTTCCACATGGAGAGCTGCATCCCAGTGTGCAGATCCCCCACAAAGAAATGGCTCAATGCAAGCAGAGTACAAGATCATGTCCCCGAGTGAAACTTTATTTCTCTGACAGACATTATCTAACAGGGCAAATGGCTTCACACTGACAGAGAGTAGGTTTAGGCTGGATATTTAGAAGGAAGTTCTTCCCTGTGAGGCCCTGGCACAGGTTGTCCAGGGAAGCTGTGGCTCCCCCATCCCTGGAAGTGTTCCAGGCCAGGTGGGATGGGGCTCTGAGCAACCTGGAACAGCAGAGGGTGTCCCTGCCCATGGCAGGGGGGATGGAATGAGATCATCTTTAAGGTCCCTTCCAACCCCAACCATTCTGTGATTCCCTGATATTCTCTCCTGACTAAATAATGTGTCTGCAGAGGTACTTTAAGAACTAGGAGAGGTTCCTAAAGCATAGAAATGAGAGGATATTTGGCTTGTTTCCTTTAAAGTATTTGTTTTGCAAAACCTTGGTTTCTATCCAATTAAATACAGGGCTCAACAGACTACACCACTTCATCACTCTGAAAGCAGTGAATTACTCAAACACTTCAACCATATTTACTCTGTTGCAAGAAGTGGAAAAACTGGAATTAACTGAATTACAGCCCTATTGGTTAAAAAGGTCATTGAATTGACTAAAGGAGCTTTTGCCTTGAGAGGATGACGGGCAAATTTAAATGACAGAAATATTAGATTAGGTTATAAAGAAAGTATCTCAATTACGTACTTTTAGCAACACATGAAGCATTCCAAGCTTATTGATGCAATCTTACAGTTGCTTTCCACCATACCAAAATAACTTTAAGGTAAAAGCACTATTAAAAAATTTCAGTAATTCTTAGGAAATGAGTTGCAGGAACTGGCCTTGATAACTAAATACTGATATATTTAGAATACAACGAGGGGACAGAAATAATGGCATGAAATTCCAAAGAATTAATTACTCTGGGAAGCAGGAAAACACACACAGCAGTACCACATGTCTGTGGTACTATCTGTTTGGGAAATCCATCCCTAAGGAAGTGGTGGTGTCCTCATAGCTTTGGAAATCTTTTCATATTGTGCCAGCTTGGAAACACAAATGTATCTAGGAAATGCTTTATGGAAGCACTCTAACTGTAGGGAATGCTCTTGGACTGCACACATCAACAATTAGACAAATCCTCTCTCTTTCACTGCCATCAGTCTTTTAACACAGCTCAGGTAGAAAACTGGTTAAACAGCACACCCCACTGACTTAAAACTCCACTGCAACAGTGATTAAATTCAGCCCTGAGCTTTGGAACTCAGCTACTCTCACTCCCTCAAGGTCTTGCACAAGATGGAAACCTGCCCTGCCTGGAGAAGCCAAGGAAGCCCCTTTGAATGTTTTAAGGTGTGGAGTACCTGATGGAGCCCCTAAAACACCAGCAGTTCACAGAGTGCACCTTCCTTATGCAGCTCACTTGGCTCAGGCTGTAGGCACAATGTTTCCATCTAAATCAGAATATGAGGAATGTGTATCTGCCATGGAGAACATCAGAACCAGAACAACATTGTTTACAGCAGCAGGACCAGCAACAAACAGCTGTTATGGAAGAATGCCCTGCTCACTTATCCTTATGAAGCCCTATTCAGAATTCCTTGCTGGCTTGTGCTAGGACAGAAACATGAACTGCAACTCTGTCTCCAGAATTAGCACAGAGGCACCACGGCGCTGGTACATAACTGGTAGAGACTCAATCAGCAGCGAGCTGCTATACCTACAATCCCAGAATCATTGGAAGAGACCTTAAGACCATTTCATTCCACCCCTCTGCCATGGGCAGGGACACCTTCCACTATCCCAGGTTGCTCAGAGCCCCATCCAACCTGGCCTTGGACATTTCCAGGGATGTGGCATCTGCAGCTTCTCTGTGCCAGTGCCTCACCACCCTTACAGAAAAGAATTTCCTCCTAACATCTAACCTAAATTTCGCCTCTTTTAGATTGAAGCTATTCCCTCTTGTCCCACCACTACAGTTCCTGATGCAAAGTCCCTCTGCAGCTTCCTTATAGGCCCCTTCAGACACTAGAAGGTTCCTCTGAGGTCTCCACAAAACCTTTTCTCCTTCAGGCAGAACAGCCCCAACTTTCTCAGGCTGTGGAGTGACCTGGTATCACTTTTTGCACTGATGGCATAAGGCTCTGACATGGCCTTTCCTAAAGCATTTGGGAAACTCCCAGCTCCACCAGCTAATGCTGCAGCTGTGCAAAACACTCATGCTGGTCAGGGTCTCACCTGAGGCAGAGGTGGGGGATGCAGGGTGTGTGCTGAGCAGGCTGGAGGAGTTCCCAGCTCCAGAGTCTCCTCCCAGCACGGCAGGCTGGTCTCCAGCAGGGTCAGGCAACAGAGGCACGGGCAGAGGAGGTGCCCTGCAGCTAACAGAGGACAAGACAGGGCATTATGACCAATCATACACTCTTCTATCCAACAAGGGGCAGCAAGTGCAAAGGGAAAGCACTGGCTGACTACAAGCACAAGGAATGCTGTACCAAAAGTCTTTGGGGAAGCAGCCCCAGGTCACTTGTATACGACAGGCAGCAGGAGCAGTGCTCCTCTTCCACCTAATTTTTCCTCTTTTCATTCGGTTTTCTTCATAAGAAGACACTCACTCCAGATTGCCATAAATACATCCCAAAGGAGATTGATTTCTCCCCTCACACATTCACCATCCCTTGAAAGACCATCTATCCCTCCTACATATGCCCTTTCCCCCATTAATGTCCTCTGCTCACATATGAAAGGTGCTACCTTGTATTTCTTCAAAGAAATACAAAAGTCCATGATTTTCTAAGACTGATCTAAGCAAGCACCATTTCTGTCACCAAGTGAAAATCCATGGAAATGGAAAGCAGTGGTGGGAGAACTGGGTTAAAAGAATCCCCAAGCACACCCAAAGCACCTGGCCGATGCATTCATAGAAACTAAACACGAAGAGATGATTCCATAAACTTTTCTATCTCATCCCTTGCTCTCTACGTAACTTCAGACAAACCAATTTCAGTACTTTTATTTCAAAATTAATTTGATTAATCTGTGCTACAGATTAATCAAAAGGACTTTTAGGAGGGTTCACCACAATTCACCTAGAGATCTGACATGCTACCCAGGTCTGACTCGATGCTCAGCTGTTCACTGTTTAAAGGTAACGGGAAAATGGCAAAAGAAAATATTTAAATTCTTAGGTATCAATTGTGGAGAAATGACAAAACAGAGTAAGTTCCTCACCAACAACTCTCTGATCCAAAGGGGACTGACGGAGCTGATGATGCTGGATACTTTTTGTTGCCTTCTATACTCAACTTCTGCAATTTCCGCAACTTTGCCCTGCGATTCTGAAACCAGACCTGGAGAACAGGAAGCAAGAAATGCATTCAGGGAAGGAACCATCTATACATGGGGACACTGGCAATGTCCCAGTCCCTGCCCATCCCTTTTCTGCACAGAACCCACAGGCAGCACTGTCCCCCAGCAGGCATTACCAGGATACGCTGTGGTGCCACACCAACCACAGCTGCAATCTCCCTCCTCTTTTCTTTGTCAGGATACTGATCTTTCTGGAACATCTTCTCCAGCTCTTCTATCTGCTCTAGAAATTATGCATTGTCCAAAGAGAGAGAGAGAGAGAGAGATGGGAAGAGCAAACAAGAAAAAAAATTAACAAGAGAGTAAAACAGAAAAAACCCAAACGTTTTTACTACGCATGAGTAACATAAAATATTTTTTTCTAAATAAACCACAAAAATAAACACAAATCTTTTGCTGTTTCAAAAGCAAAGAGCATTGCTAGTGATGCTTCAAACAAAAGACACTCAGCAGCCTTTATTAGTGGAACTCTTCACACATCTAATGGTGTGGAGTGCAGTGCAATACCAGTTACAGCAGATCAGCACAGGGAAGGGAACACCAAGTGCCACTTGCACTGCCATTGTCACTGCGTGCCAGTGTGTGCCCTGGGATCTACCTGCACTGTAGAAGGTGCGGGGCTTCTTCTTGACAGGTAAGGGTTTTTCTGCCTTGGCCACATCACGGCTGCCTCTGGATTTCAGCACTGAAGAGCACTTGCAGGAATTCTGAGCTGCGGCACGGGCGGGAGCACCTCTGGATTGGTGAGGGGCCGGCCCAATCTCCTCCTGCCTGCAGGGAGCTCCACCCACTCCACTGGATTCTTTCTTAGTTTTTTCCTTCTTTGCCTCCATTTCAGGCCCAGCAGGGCAGTAACTCTCAGAGTGCTCTTGTGACCCTGACTGGCCCGTGGGCTCCTGTGCTAGTCCAACCTTTGTGTCACCGCAGAAATCCGATGGCTGCCCAAACGTCGAGGCAAAGTCGTGCTGGCCATCAAGGACAATGGAGCCTTGGGAAGACGACCCAGCTGCCTGCAGGGTGTTGTATCCCCCATCTTCTTCCACCTTCTTTACACAGCTGTTCCTATCTTCTATTCCCAAGTCATCCTCAACTTTTTCTTGTCTGGCTGTGCCTGGGAATGCAGGTAGGACACTGCTCCCGGCACCGTGGCCACCAACAGCATCAGCATCCACCACAGAGTGCTCTGTATTCAGCAGCGTATTATCAGCATCCACCACAAAGTGCTCTGTATTCAGCAGCGTATTCTCCTTCTCATCCTGGCACTCTACAAGGCAAAAATGGGGAAAAAAACTCCAAACCCCACCCCACGTGCCCAGTCCCTAAGCTGGATGTACCTGGATAGAGAGTTTCAGTTATGGGGGAAGGAAGAGCCCACACAACAAAACCCAACAGTGACAAGAACCAGAGAACTCAAAAAAAAAAAAAGACAGGTGCTGCCAGGAAAGCAACAGCAAAGAACCTGATATGGTCAATATGGAGATATTCAAACGTGTGATGGGAAAAGCCTCATTTTAAAAGCAAACTGTAAACTAAAGAAGAGAGTAATTCCAGACACAGACAATAAAGGCAAGCTTGTATATTACAAATACAGGAGTGGGAAAACAGCCCCAGGGATAACACAGGTCTCTGGAATAAGCAACAGAACAAAAATCAATGACCTGGCAAGATCCTGTCACCTTATTAAAATGAGCAAAAGAAAGAAGCAAAATTTTGGTCAGCTGTGTGAGAAGGGATTACCTGGCAAATGTCATCACTTTTTCACTTTTATAGAGTTCTATCATACCAAAGCTGTCCAAGCAAAAAAAAATTAATTGTACAAATTTCTAATAGCTGCCTTAAATTATTTCTCTGCAGCTTCAGCCACACTTCTGAATAATGGACTAACCAGACAGCGAGTGAAATGGGGGGAAAAGGACAAAATTAGGTACAGAAGTCTAAGTAAGTTTAACAAAAAACACCAACTGTGTTACAGTAAGAGAGTCTGAATAGTAGAAGACAGGTTAGAAAGAATACAGCTAGAGAAATAATTAAAAAACAGAAATAGGCAACAGAATAATATAGAAGCTGTATACTTTCCCAACTGGCACACAAATAAAAAGTTCCAAAAACCTCCCAAGTGGCTCAGAACATGTGATTATGATTTCTGCTACTTGAAATTTTTAAAAAAGTGATTATTTCATAAGGATAGGAAGTAGAATAATAAACCCAAACCCATGTATTTGCCTCTGTCTAGAGAGAAGAAAGTTTGAGCAGACTGTTGCAGCATTTCAATAGCATGTGACAAGAGAGAAACTTGATTTTTTTACCTTTTTTTTTAGCTTAATTTTTTTGGGGAAAAGATAAAATAATTTCATTTCACTGTGCTCTGCTTTTGATATATATTAGTGCAATGCCAAAATAAAGGATTTCCTTCTGCCTCAATTGCTCTTTCTGAAACAACTGTTAATCAAGGAGGAGCCGCACAATTCCAAGTAGACAAGATAAACTTCATAGAAGTATGAGGGGACGGCAGGCTGCTCCAAGAGCATCTAATTTGCTTTTTACAGGATTAAGAGAACCAGATTAGTTGCAGGGGAAAGAAACAGAAGCAGGAAACTATGCAGCTATAATAATTTGATCTTGTTAAGCAGCAACAAGTTTCCACTGCAGTAAAATGAGATGAAATATCCTGATGGAGAGGGTGAAGAACTCAATGAGGCAGATGTCTCTGGTCTATATAATTCCTTTTTCCACCATCCTCCGGGTTGCATCTGAGCTTGTCTCATTATGTGAAAAAAAGAGTATTTTCACATGATTTGAGCAGGGTTTTTACTTGTTTCTATGCAAACCCCAGTATGCGTTTACATTACAAAATAGGTGTCCAAGCCTTATGTGAGTACCTAGTATCTGTAGCAGAAATGGACACCTGGGAGTTTAATATTCTTTACAGAAATAGTCCTCCAAGTGAAAGTAGACTTCTGTGTTTTATTTCTAGAACAGAGAGCAAAGACCTCACAACCATTTGGGACTGCCAAGGAAAAGAGGTGAAATGAAAACCAAGTTTGGAGAGAAAGATGGACCTGCCTGGTAACAAAGAGGGAGTTATAAAACCACTCCTTTCTCCCATCATTCAGAGACCATTCTGAACATTACTTTGTCCCACTTTAGACAAACAGAATGTTAAGCAGAAGGGATTTTAGCCGAGTGGGAACATCAGAATAGTTAGTTTCGAACACTTGCACTTGCAGGAATCCAAGCCCCCTCTCCCTCTCACAACCACCTCCTTAGACGTTCATCGGAACGAGCCAACCGCTTGAACTGCAAGGTATTTAGGGTTGTTTGGGGCATTTGAACACACACAGCAGGTGAAAAGAAAAGGTTTCTGGGGTCCCTCCGCACAAGCAGGAGGGAAAATGGACAGCGGGGAAAGGTGCAAATGAGAAACCCCGAAGCAGCGGGAGCCCCTCGGTGTGACACAAATGAAAGACGCCCCTGCCCGCTACCCTCGGCCAGGTGCTTTTACAAGCCGGGGGACACGAGGGCCAGGGAATCCACCATTGGCAGCCGCGGGGCCGGGACACGGCGGGGCTGAAGGAGGTTAATTAGCGCCCAGATAACATCGCTAAAGAGAGATTATCCTCCCCCGGGGCTGCTCATTAGGCTCATTTCCGCGTGCCTCTCCCCGCTCATTAACGCGAGGCGGCATCACTCGTCCCCCTGCCCTCATCCATACCATTACCACAGCCCATTCCCGGCTCTCCGGCTGCCCGCTGCTCCGCCGGCGGCCGCTCCTCGCCCGTCCCGTCCATGCTGGCTCAGTGGCGCGCCCGCTCCGACCCGGCCCCGTTAATGCCCCGCCCGGCGGCGCCTCCTGCCCGGCCCCGGCCGCCTCATCAAGGGCACCTGCGGTGGGGGAGGCTGCCCTACCCTCACACGGCCCCTGTCCCCACACGGAGGGAACTGGAACGTTCCAAGTTCGGTGGGGATATGGGGAAGAACGCTCCCCGTGAGGACCTGGCTGAAATACAGCCGTGTGAACCTCGGTGTTGCAAAACTCACCCACCCGGGGATGAGGGGAACCTCGCTGTGTGCACTGCTAGACCCAGTCCTGGGCTGCTCAGTACGAGGAGGACAAGGAGCTACTGGAGAGGGTCCAGCGGAGGGAAAAAAAGATGATGAGGGGTCTGGAATGTTACAAGGAGAGACTGCAGGGCCAGGGACTGATCTAGCTGCTGGAGACTGAGCGGGAATCTCATAATCCCTGTAAATATCTTTAAAGTGGTGGCATGAGGATGGTGCCGCTCTTTTCAGTAGTGGCCAGTGACGGGATGAGGAGCAATGGCCATGAACTAAAACACAAAAAGTTTAATCTCAACATGAGGAAGAACTTTTTTCCATAGAGGGTGGCAGAGTACTGGAGCAGCTGCTTAGGAGTCTCCCTCTTGGGGCCATTCCAAACTCCTGTGGACATGTTCCTGTGCTCTGGGTGACCCTGACTACAGCATCTCTAGAGGTGCCTCCCACCCCTAAGGATTCTGTGATTCTGTTCTTTTCCTGTGGCCTGGCAGGAAGACATTTGTTTTTTAACGTGCTCTGGCTGCAGGTGTCCAGCAGCTTTCTTCATCAGCTGGGGGTTGCAAGGAACAAATGGCACTTCCTGACTTTTGGGCACTGTAATTTGTGTCCTTTCAATGCTTAACAATTCTTAGTAAAAAGAAGGCTCCTAACAGAGCAGCACCAGGCAGTGCTTGCATGAAGAATGAGACTCACTTGTGTTCTGCACCAAAATAGAACATCCTTCATCCTCCTCCTGTTTATTGGCTCACCATCGTATTGCTGGCACAGCACTGTTCTCCTGAGGGTTTCCTCAAACCTCCTTCGTTTCAAGGTTCACTTTTTGCTTCTAAGACCTTGCTTCTGTACATGCTTTCACCTGAGAGTTGTTTCATCAGGTTAAATGAGTGTAAGCTGAAACATCTGTGCCAATGTTTTGGCGCCAGTATAATTGGTCTAACAGTACACCTGGTTCAGCCATCAGCTGCAAGAAACTGGGGCTAAAATGGCATTTTATTTGTTAACAGCATTCAGCTGACAAGACACAACAATCTTGGAGGGTCATGGGACTTCTTCAATATAGAAAAAGTGCAAATATAAAAATCAGTATCTGCTTTAAAAGTTGTTTCTGAGCAAGGCTGTGTTTATTTACTGGACTCTGGTCCTAATGTCACCTTTTTTTTGTGAAAATAATAACTGTGGAGAATGCTTTCATTTATTTTCTTTGAGGAGGGACCAACACAGGTCTCCAGCACTGGGGGTTTTTTGAGCCGTACATATATGTGTGTGTATATATAGCTATAACCACATGTATATATACTTATATATTAAACCACTTCATACCTATATGTATTTTAAACTACATTAAAATATGTCAGCAGTCATAAAATTTGATTTTCAGACATACATTATGACTTTCTCAGTTTCTCAACAAAACTTTTTAAATGCAGCTCATGCTTGTACTTTATTGCTGTCCTTGTCACAAAAAGAAATTAGTGTAACGGCCCTCTGAGGGTTGTCTTTCATTATTTGTTTTTTTCAGTGTAGAAATCCTGAATTTCTTTTGTCCAGATACACTTTGTATCAGTCTCCAACAGGTTCCTGGGGGAGATACAGTGGCACCTCTCACTGAGTCTTTGGGAATAGCAGGAAAGTGTTGGGAATTGCATGACATTCCCTGTGCTTCTATTTAATACTGATTTTCTGGTAAATCAGGTTATCCACATTAGTTAATGTGGGGAGAAACCTTGATATAATTAAGACTGTCATAGGACACAGTAGGACTCTGCTAACATGATTCCTGCATTGGATATGTACAGTTGGGAGAGATATTTTACGAGTTTGATGAAGCTTGTACAAATCAAAGGGATGTCAATCAGTTTCAAAAAATACTTCAGTGTAGATTTGTTTATGGATTTTGGTGGCAGGGTGGTGCTGGGGCTAAAAGTGTAACTAAATAGTGAGAAGTTGGGGTCTATCTGAAATGCAAGAAATCAAAGTAACCCAGGGTATAAGCACTTGTTCTTAGAAGCATAAACTGACCTTTAAATGCTCCTCAACATACAAAGGCCTGACATCAGGAAATAAAGGCTGTACCTGTGACAGGGACAAGTTAACCTTTGATCCAACCTAGTTAAAAAGACTATAGAAGTGCTGTCAATCATGACAATAGTACCCTTGAAGTTTCCTATGTCAAGTGGAATTTTAACAACATATGGAATTTAGCACAGAAACCACTTTGGGAGGCTCTAATGAACAATCTGCCTGCTTGCTTTCAAGAGCAGAAGTTGAAAGAGTAAAGAACTCTCGACTTGAGGTGTTGAACAAGATGCCTTCTAATTTAGGATGGCAATATGTTGGCTGACTCCTCCTGGATGAAGCTGAAGTGGATGTGGGATACCTCGACTGCCTGCATGAGATGACCAATTCAGATGTGCTGAATTGATCCCATGGGAGCATTTTGTGTTCCACCTGAGACACTGACAATCCTGGGGACCTGGGAAATGTGTAGATTTATGACAGCCTGAGACAAGCAGGCTTTTGGGATATCTGAACATTCTGGGTCTTGTGGAGGATTATAACCCTTCTTGTGTGAGTCTGAGGTAGAGCTCTGCTTTGGCTCTTAGCTCGGGACCAGCTCCAGTCCTTCTGGGGGGTAAAAAAGGTGTTAGCAGATTGTTGTCTAGACCATAGATTAAAAGTTGAGTAACTGGGTCCTGTCTTTCTGCTCTAGTGGGCTGGACTCCCATTTTCTGTAGTTCATCCCTTCAGCTTACCTTCAGTTATGGATGACTAACATCACTGTGGAACCAGCAGCATCAGCTCTCCAGGGCTGAGGATAACACTGACAAACCTTAAGTCTGGAAAAACCCAGCTTTCCTCACTACCTTTGCTAAAGAGAGCTGTTTGTACTTACCAGTCACTTAGAAAGGAAAGTTATAGCAAAAAAAATACTGCAGTAAATTGAACGACTTACATTTGAGAGGAAAACCTAAGTAACAAGGCAAGCAGAAAGGTTTTTAACTGGAGAAGTGCATGAGTTTATTAGGACTAAAAGCAACTCTTTTTTCCTTTTAATCCAGCTAGAATTATTGATATAAATAGGCTGTAATAAGCTATTCTAGATACAATGTAAATGGGATTTAAAGGCAGAATGTTACAGAGACAGAAAGCTGTAGATATGAAGGCAACTAATTCTTCAAATATATTAAATGCAAGAAGGCTACAAGTGGCTTTCTTTGGTGTATTGATTCTTAAACTTGATCTTGCATTGACCGAGCTGAACACTTTAACACAGAAACAGTATTTTACAGATGAAGGCATATCCTCAAACAGGTTCTGCACAAATGCATGTAAACTGGACTTAAAACCAGAGAGTTCTTAAAAAGAACAAAGACCCTGGTGCATATTTTGACTTTATCTACAGTGGCTAAATATCTCAGTGTTCTCCATAAGTGTGCAAAATGGTGCATGCAATACCACATCAGAATCAGAGTAAGAGCAGCAGTAAAGTGCCACTTCATTGCATGTGCCTAGTCCTGGTTATTTTGTACAGGGCGTGTATCAACACAAAATATAAGTCTTTGTCAAAAGTCACTGATCTACTTCCAGTGGAGGCAGAGTTAAAAAAAAAAAAAAAAGAAAAGGTCAGTTCAGATGGCTTAGTGGGATGCTTGTTCAGAAGAGAAGTGACCTTTGTGAAGCAGATTCCTCAGCATGATACCTCTTATGTGGGGGAAATCATCACAGTGGTTTCCGAAAACTCTGGTTAATTCCAGTGGATTTTGTAATGCTGTCAAGGACTCTTAACAGCATTTGGGTACAATGAAATATTTGCCTATCTAAACCCCAGTAGACTTGCATGATCTAATACATAAATTGCCCTAAATGGAAATTACACTATGGAGATCAACACCTTGAAGGTATCCAGAGGATATTCAAACTGAATGTTCTCCTCAGCTCTGTTGTGCTTTGCACTTAGCACCTTCCTTCTCAGGAACTCGAAGCTCTCAGGCTGCTAATACTAGTGAATTTAGCCTCACAACATGCAGTGAGGTAGGTAAGTTTACCCCCATTTTGCAGATGGCAAAACTAAGGCAGAACTCTGAAGTGACTCGCATAAGGTCCCGCAACTTGTCAGTGGCAAAAACAGGAACATGTTTTCAGAAGTCCAGACCCCAGACCTCTGTCCAATTTAAGTCCCTCCCTACTACCACAAAGCAAGCAATACATGCAACCTTTATTCCTCCTCTTGCTGCCGTAGTCCTGCTGACACAGAGGAAGCTTTTCCTGATTGAATTCCCGCTTTCTTTGGCAAAAAGCACCTGGTCCTGTCAAAGTGCTGTGTATTATGCTCTTCGCAGAGGCATTTCTTCTGAGGCACGATAGAAAAGCCATGGTTTCCCCATGGCAGGGAGACTGTACAGGTCCAAACAGAGTCTTATTTCTTGCAGAAGACCTGCTGCTTGGCATTCTTCACCCGTTGCTCCTCCTTCAGGTTCTTCTGCCGCACGTGTTTGCTGGAGATGTTTTCCACGTGTTCCGAGGGGAACCAGCCTCTCTCCCGGTCTGAGAGTTTTACTCCTTCCATCCACCCTGTGGTGTGGGGAAAAGCACACCACTTGAGGCAAAAATCATGTTTTTTTCATTGTTTCCCAAAACAAGCCCCCTCCAAAAAGACCCTAAGAGCAAAGGAAAAGATCCCCTTTCAGCTTCCAAATAAAGAGTCCTAAAGAAGATGAAGAATCCCTTTTGTCCTCCCAATGCTATAGTTTAATACAGGTATTGTTCATTCTGCTCACCATCGTTGCTGTACTGCATAACCATGATGATATCTGCCTTCTCCAAAGCCAGCTCATCGTTTTCCCGAGCCTTGTAGGTCTTTATGCACTGAACCTGTGGTGCATCTGAAGGGGAGGAAAGATCACATTGATACACTGGAAAGCAACAGTAAACCTGCGGGCATCAGCTCCAGAGGAGGTGGAGAATATAAGAAGCTGCCCAAATAAAAAGCAGAGAACTGGAAGGGACACTACAGGTCTTCATCTAAAATGAGGAGTTAAAATAGGTAAAATAACTGGCAGCACCTGGCACTGAGGGAAAGCCCACGAGTACATTCTTTACCTACAAAACCCTGAGTATTCTGCTTTGGAATCCTTCTGGGGTGTCCCACCTCACAGTGCCTGTGGCTCCTGCAAGCCAGCCCATCCCCATTGCTGCAGCAGCAGAGCAGTCTCACCGGGGCATTCTAGGAGATCCAGTTCTCCCCGCGGAGGAGCCAAAGCAGAGATCCACCTCAGCTTCTCACTGCTGGAAAACAGCACAGGATAGGTGTCAGCATTCAGTGTGAGGGTCAGCAGTCTGGTGATTGAAATGGGGTGGGGGGTGTTTGCTCACACAAAGGGAAGCAGAGAAAGGAGGTGGGAAAAGGCAAAAATTCCCATTTTTGGAGGCTGATGGTATGACATAATGTGGCAGTATTGTATGAGCAGCTGTGATGAGAGAGAAGGTGGTTCACAAAGAAATAGTAAGAGGGTGCTTTTCAAGACTTCTGCTCAGCAGCTGCATTTGGTATTTCAGCATTTGAGTAGCTGAGGGACAACCATCAGGCTACTAGGAGGTGTCTGGCTATGGTAATGGGATATACCAAGGGTAAATTTGAGGTCTTACTGTGTCTCTGTCCGAAACAAGAACTCCACTCTTTTTCCCTGGTAATTCTGAAGCAGAAAGAGACGGAACAGATTCTTGTTTGCCCCGTGGAGTTTCATCTCGCACTTCTCCCCGCGCACATAGGAGAAAGCAGCGTGGTCGAACACAACGAAACGCCCACCCCTGCAGGTGAAGGGGATGAACAAAACAAGGTGTGAGTTTTAAGGTGATGAGGGTTACAAAGTGAGTCCATGTGGTCTGTAGGAAAGCAAAAGGCTTTTAATGAGTCTTCCTCTGCTTCGGATATCCTAAGCAGTGCTCTTGTTAGAAGTCTCAAAAGGCCAGAGGGGAGAGAGAAGGGATTTAATGGAAAAGGGTAGAAATAGCAAGCTCTGTCCTGTCAGAATTTTATTTGGAAACTTACAGCTTAAAAACAAACCCACCACCCTCAAAACCCCAACACAACTAACCAACAACTCTCTTTACAAACCAGTGATTTGCACATTCACTAGTCCTCATACTGTGCTTTACAAAGAAACTATTTACCAAGTAAAACTAGAATAAATAGTTATTGTTCAAGTGTTTCACATTGTAGAGATGCAAAGGCAGAAGAATAGGAGTGTTGTGCTAGTGACCACAAGGTATGATATGTAATTAAGAGTTGGGACTATCAATTTCCACATACTCGCATGATACTCACATAAGGTCGGGACAGGAGAGTGACTTGACAAAGGCTGCCACTTGCTGGCAGGCAGAGGGAAAGGACTCTCACCAAAGCACAGACCCCGAAAGAGACAGGTATTTTAGAAGGGGCAGCAAGAATTGTGTTGAAGCACTCACTCCTTGGGCCGAGACAGGAGCAGACAGTCATTGAAGAGGTGCAGGTAGATGGGCCGGGTGGTGACTTTCCATTTTGGACTCAGGTTGTTGAAGTCCAGTGCTGTCAACTCACCACACTTCACAAGTCGCCTCGACTGTGAGATGAGTGGGAATATCTGCAAGACAAAAATAAATATTTATACACAAAAAAAAAGACCCTGTGGGGTTTGGATTTGTATTTTTGCCTTTCTCTTTAGGAATGGTGCTTTCAATTCTCCAGCTGGAGAGGTGTAAGTCATGGCAGGCACCTTCATGTGAAGGCTGACATGAATGATTGGGCAAGGGAAGCACTGATGAAGAGCTGGCCTGTGGATGATGTTCTGGTTCAACAGCTCCGTGTATATCAGAGAAGAAAACAAAAAGTGGCTTTTGGGGAAAGACAGAAAATACATTAGGCTAGAGCAAGGCCCAGGGAATGGATGAGCTCACCTTACACTCAAATTCGATCTTCTGGCTGAGGTAGATCAGCTCTTCAGTGCTCTTCATGCGCTGGACATTCTCATTGCAATCCTTGATGAGCTGCAGAGGAAAACAGATGAATTTTCAGATGAGCTGCAGTGAGGTGGGAGCAGAACTGCCTGGTGGGACCAGTACCACTCCCAGGAGCCCCTCGGGACTCAGTGTAAATGACAATTCCTTAGGCATCCTCCTGTAAAGAAAGTATGTGTTACAATCAGAGAATATTCTGAGTTGGAAGGGACCCACAAGGACCACTGAGTCCAACTCCTGGCTCTGCACAGACACCCCAACAATCCCACCCTGTGCCTGAGAGCATTGTGCAAATGCTCCTGGAGCTCTGGCAGCCTTGGGGCTGTGACCATTCCCTGAGGAGCCTGTTCAGTGCCCGACACCCTCTGCAGGAAGAACCTTTCCCTGATATCCACCCTAATCCTCCCCTGACACAGCTCCAGCCATTCCCTTGGTCCTGTCCCTGATCACACAGAGCAGAGCTCAGGGCCTGCCTCTCCTCCTTCTCAGGAAGCCGCAGAACTGCTTTGAGCTCTGGCCTCAGTCTCCTCCATCTGAACAGACCAAGTGACATCAGCCACTCCTTTTGTGTCTTCACCTCCAGGCCCTTCACCATCCAGGTGGCTCTCCTTTGGAAGGTCAAATCATCACTAGACAGAACAATCCACCTTATGAGGCTGTACAAACTGTAGATAACTGTTTGTCCCAGAAAACTTTAAACCTTGCCTCTATAATAAACAGGGTAAGAGGAAGGGATGCCATAGAGTGGGTTTTTTTTGAAGCAAGATTTTCTTGCAGGGACAAGGGTGGGAGTTGATGATTAATTAAAGACAAAGGTAAGGCTGCAGAAAGGGTAGGCACCTTTACCTTTTCAAGTGCATCATAGGCCTGTGTTGCTTGCACTTCCTCCTCAGACCCAGGCCGAGTTCTTTTCAAGATATTCTGTGTGAGAAAAGATGATTTTCATGATGCAAACAGGGAAATGTGGACATTACCACCACTGAAGAGTAGGAAAAATAATAAAGCAGAAGTAGCTGATGACATACGTAGACAAGAAGGCCAAAAATCTGAGATGCAGAATGTCTCTGATAAGTCACACTGACCAGGGCATTCCTGTAAATCTAAGTTGTATTCATTATCACATAGAAGTTACATAGCATAGGAAGCAACCACTAGCTAAAACACAAATGGATGTATGAAGAGAATAGAATTGTCCTTTTCTGCTGTTAAAAAGAGGCTTAAATAGTCAAAAGGAAGAATTTCATAGAAAGAGCTCAAAATTAATTCTTTAGGGACTGGCTAGTCCCCTGTCTGGATGGCTCTTTATCAGTCAACATTGCAGGCAAAGCACAGACACAGGCTGCCTACCAGAGGGCAGCCAAGGAACCCCTTGCTTTGTTTTTCTAGCAGGAAGCCAAGAAGTTCAATAGAATGTAAAACAGCATGTTCTGAGAAGACTCCATAAATTCTTTATTGGAGCAATTAAAGTAGTGTCACAACAAAGCCCTAAATGATTCACAAACAGGCACTGCCTCATGCAGCGCCACATCCATCATTTCCTGAACACCTCCAGGGATGGGGACTCCATCATGTCCCCAAGCAACCTCTTCCAATGCCTGCCAACCCCTTCTAGGAAGACATTCTTCCTGCTGTCCAACCTGAACCTCCCCTGGTGCAGCTTGAGGCCGTTTCCTCTCATTCTGTCCTTTGTTTTCCAGGAGCAGAGCCTGACGTCCACCCAGCTGTCCCCTCCTGTCAGGGAACTGTGCAGAGCCAGAAGGCCCCCCCTGAGCTTCCTTTTCTCCAGGCTGAGCCCTCCCAGCTCCCTCTGCTGCTCCTAGACACAGCTTGAGGAAACTTGAGGGAAGGCAGAGAATCATGACAGTTACCTGTAGGAGGAGTTTGAGTCGAGTGATGCGCTGGAAGGGGAGGATGAGGAAGGACTTAAGCGACAGGCGCTGGCACACTGGATCACTTTCCAGTCTCTCCAGGACTTGCTGGAACCCTGCATTTCCATTTCTGTGGGAGTGGCAAAGGAAAAAAAAAAAAAAGACATCCAGGCATCAGAGTAAATAAATAACCTTCCTAGTATGAGATTTCAGGGAATGTTGGAGTACTCCCAACAGTCAGGTTTTATCCCTGGGGCAAGAAGGTGTAAAGAAACTGCACCACTCTGCTGCTGAAGAGCAACTGTGGGTTTCTAACAGCTACCGGATGGCTGTACAGCTGTTATCATCTCTCTCCTCTTTCCACAGCCTTCTGGAGTAAAAGCCAGAAGCAACATCTACATTTCAACTCCTTTTATCAGCAGTGCTCCTTTCATGGGGACAGTTTGGGGTGGTTTTCACTCTGGTTCTCAGTGATCAAGACTGAAAACCACTCCCCAGGACGGTCATTTTTGCTTTCTTCAGTAGAGAGCAGACAGAGAACAGACTGCAACAAGATCAGCTATTACCTATGCTTTTCCTCTCCAATGCTATGGGAGAGAAGCCTGCAGGAGCTCTGTCATGCCATTGAACTCAGGAAGGTTCTTCTGTGGGCATAGCAAGAGCACTGCTCAGCAGCCCATTCCTGCAGCATTCCCCATCGTTTGAAAGAGTCAATATTCATGGAAGTAAGGGGGAGAAGGGTGCAGCAAATGAGAAAAACTTACAGTAACCTCTGGAAGGTTTGCTCCTGATATGTCTGGTTTGTCACATATGGCAGATACACCCGGCGGAAGTCAGGGGCGTGTTTCAGAGCCACGTCACACACATGGAAAGTGAACATGTCCTCTTCAAATTTCTCCTCCAAGTCAAAGAGGAAACTGCAGCACATGGATGTGGTGCCATAAAAGGAGAGGGAAATCTCAGTGTCATTTAGTCTTCTAAAATGCTGACAGCCCACAGATAACCACAAGACAGCTCTTTAGTTCTAGAGAGAGTGCAATGTCTGGACGACAATTTCGGGCTTGGTATCAGCAAGGAAAAGCAGAGGCAGAAGACCTCTATTCTTGAGAGGTCATGCTTCTACAGGCATGGTGAGGAAACAGCTGGAAACTAAGACCTCATCAGAATAATCCTGCTGGTAGAAATGGAAAAGGTAGCAGCAAACCTTAGCAGCTTAGTGATTTATGTAGTCAAGCCTTGCAGGAGGAAAAGAAGAATAGAATCCTACAACCTACAGGATTCCTTGCATGTGGAGTCACGTCCACATTTCATGAATTACGCTCTATTGATTCACATTAGTTTCTGTCAAGTGATGGTTGTAACTTACTTTTTTTCCCCTTTTTCCCCCCTACTTTTTGTCAGTGCTCATGCAGCTGCCTCTTTTGTCTTGTATTTGGCAGGAGCTGGTTTGGGTTGGGGTCTAGTAAGTTAACTTTTTTTCCCCTTGAAAGCAGTAGTTGTAGTTGAAAGGCACAAGGCTACATTACCATCTGCAGCATTTTGATCCCCTGCAATGAGCTCTGTGCACAACTGAGCCATAATATCTGGGACTTAACACCAGAATTTACACTGCCCTGTCACCTAAAAAGGCGAATATTCCTTTCCAGGCAGCGTTGGTGCGTCATCTCTAGGTGCTGTGTCTGCCTTGAACAGCGAACACGCAGAAGAGGAGTGAGAAATGTTCCTGATGGAAGCACCAGGTGCCTGTTAGGCCTGGAAGCAAAGGGCCACATCTCACCTGGCGCTGACATCGCGCACATCCGACAGGCGGGAGAAGAGCCACTGGCGCTCCTGGTTGGTGAGCATTGCCTGCAGCTCTGCCGAGCGCTGGAAGTGATCCACTGCCACGTTCAGACTGCGCAGGTAGGAAGCCTCAGATATTATCAACTCAAACTTGGCCTTGGGAGGGAAAACAAGGGAGCACAGCATCAGAACGCTGCCCAAGTCTGTGAGGAATCTTAGGGACAGGAGACGAGGCAAAGAAGGAAAACCTCCCAGCACATGATGCAAGAAGTGTGTAATTACAGAAGAGAGGCTTTAGAAGTGAAGAGCAAGCATGCTATTATAGACTTTCTTTAAAAAACAGGCTCGTGGCATGACTTAAAAATAGCTACTTGCTCTCGTTTTACTTTTTATTTCCCCTCAACACCACTTTCACAAGGTTCCCCATTTTACAAGCTCCCATGAAGTCTAGCATCTGTGCCACATACATTTTTCTCCTTCATCATGTTTCCCATGCTGTTGTTTTCACCTCTTTCTCTGGGTCCTCCTCTTCACTTCTCAAATCCTCTCATTTTCCTTACCCAGTTTCTCTGTACCATTGTGCTGAATCCATACATCTCCCTGTCTCCTCTCAGACCTGCAGCTCACACAGGTCAATTTGCTAAACTCATATTCTACCACAGAAAATACAATTTACTGTGGTTTTATTAGCATCTCTCACAAGCTTATGTGTGGGAGTGTGCTGCAAGTCTTCTACTTTTATATACCCTTTTGCATTGAGCATACTCAAAACTCCTTATCTTGTTCCCACTTTTCCCTCTGTTTGTTTTCTTGGAGTTACTGATGTGGTGCAGAGTCCATCCTTCAGTGCTGCTTTTCTCTAAAATCCAGCACTTCAGCATTGCTCTACCTCACACCCCACGCTGCTTTGAGGGGTAGAAGTGACCTCTGCCTCAACCACCTGCATTCCCACCTTACAGTTTTTGCTCTCTGCTTTAACCCTTCTTCCAGTAACCCTTTCTTGACTACACACCACCCATTTACCATGTCACATCTGTCCCTTACCTCTTGCAGCCTCTGCTCCTCACGGGACATGTTGAGCAGCATTCTGCTGCCCCGTATCATGGGGATGTCCTGCCAGAGGGATGCATTGGATGAGACTGACAGACGTTGCAAATATGAGTCCTGGGGAGACAGCACTTTCCTCCGTAGCCTTGGGGAACTTGGGAAACTTGACTCTATATCCTCTGGATAATCCACTCTCTTCTGGCTTTGGATGGCCTTGTTCAGAGCTACATCACTGTACTCCTGATACAGCAATCTTGCTGTGAAGAAAGACACATACATTTATCTTTTCTGTAGTAGCAACTCACCCTCTGCTTCAACGTGGAGAAAACCCTGCCCCGGATTGGGACAGCCAAATTCAGACAAAGCTGCCCGAGTGTACTGCAGGATTCCAGCTGCTTTCCCTGCTCTCAAACACTACATCCTCACAACCACCGTGTGGCAGGAGTCGCTCTCCTTTGTGCTCACTGTAAGGGTGAGAGATGCTGGTGGAGAGGGGACTGCCACAGCACCCCAGGCAGGAGGTACTTACAGGAGTTGATAAGTTTGGAGTGCCGGCGCTTGAAGTTCTCTGTTGTGTCTGCAGGTTTCTTCTCTCTGCCAGGGAATAAGGATTTCAAAACACAGAGTGAACGAAGAGCACAGCACCAGAGATGGCTTATTCAAACCTCAGAAACTGCTCTGTCACAACAGGGACATCTCTTTTTCCAACAAGCTCAAGGTCCACAAGCTTTACTTGACACAAAGGGCAAAGTTTGGCTTAATGGAAAGGCCGTCCTGAAGGCACAGAAATACCCTACAGTAGGGTCCTCTTCAAGAAAGCACAGACTGAAACACAGGCCTAGGGCATTTAGTTAAAGTTTTCCACTCCTTATCATCATCTTTGGTAACTCAGACACAATGGAGGTGTCTGTGCTGCACAGGGATTGGGGCAAATTCTAAGGGTCTTTGAGAGACTCACCGCATTATGACTGTTTCTGAGCTGACTGGTGGTTCCCTGTGTGCCTTGTGAGCTTCTTCCTCTGGAGGAACAGAAGAAACCTCTGTGTAGAAGACAATTGGAAAGTAAACAGATCAGTCCATTTTTAGATTTAATCTACAATCCAAATGATACACAGACACCACTTACCTATACCCCACCTAAGTGGCAGTCTTGAGCTGGAGTACAGGTGCCCTTGTGACATTTATTTCTGGGTCAGAAACATTCTAGTTTTAATAATCCTTGACATTACTTACACTTTACATCTGTTAGCTACACTTACTTTTCACACAAAGAAAAAGGCTGACATTTTAGGCATCGACAGTAACTTTAAGAGCTTCCCTCTCCAGTTACGCAAGCAAAGACTCTGCCTTTGTGCCCTGTTTGGTGCTGTCCTAACACTTTCAGCTACTAGGGCCAGGCATCAGGAGATCAGTGGAGCCCAAATGTAAAAATGGAGAAATCCTTTTGGTTTGTGAGGGATTTAATCAAATAAGGTGTGAAGAAATTCTGAATCTGAAATAACTGGAAGCAGAAAAAGGAAGAAAGCCCAAAGACTGAGCTGCAGTTATGGGTAAGGGGAAAGACAGTACTATTGCCTTGAATATTTTAAAATTTGGAATCAAGAAATTACAGGTCAAACATATGAACAAATCTTGATTCAAGTTCTGCCAAACTTTTTATACCCCTCCACATACCCCTCCTTTTCCTCTCTGCCGAAAATCCAGCAAGCTTCAGAGCTTCAAAGATAGACTAAAGAGCTAAAAAGAAGCAATTATTTAAAGTTCATGTAAGATATAGTAAAGAACAGACATATATCCTGATAGCAAGTACTGCTGAATGAGTTGCATTACAGAAAATGCATGTTTTCCACTTGTAACATCAGTGATTTGACTTCTGTGCAAGCTGGGACCTTGGGTTTAACAAATTTGCATTCTTATCTGTACTCTCAAATCCTGCGCTCACAGGAAAATCATCTTTTTTAGAAGGTCAAGTGGGAACCTAAAAGTGCCAGCAGCAAAATAAGGGGAGGCAGCAAATAAACAACTGCTAAGAGATACAGGCTACTGAGAGTGTGTGCATGGCTCTTCCTAACTGCCTCAGGGATCCATGAAGTAAGTTTATTGTTGCAGGTATTAGTGGAATGGAGGGACAGAGCCCCAGAGTGCATCCCTACTCAAGGGAACAAGCAGGATACACAGGGCAGCAGAGAGGAAGGAGGAGACAGCTGGAAAGGGAAGCTTGGGGCAGGACAGGAGGGGGCTATAGAGCAGAAGCAAGGAATATCACCAGAAAGACACAAGAGCCATGCTAAGTTCTCAGCTCTCATGCCTCTCCATCACACTGTCTATTTAATTTAATCCTACTTCTTGGTAATTGCACGAAGTTTGAGTGGGGAAGGAGGAAGGGAAATGGAAGAGTGGACTCACGGTGCAAGATGTCTGGTGGTACTGACATCCTCTTCAGGCCCTGACGGTGCCAGTCCTTGGTTTTTACTCGGCTTTTAATTGGGTTTTCTTGACTGGCTGCTGGCTCTTGCACAGTTACCCCAACCTTTTTTTTGTCTGGCCAACTTGATGATTTTTCCAAGGGTGCATGTTTGGCCGTTTCTTCCTTCGGCTGGCGTTCTCCTCCTTCCAGCCTTTGCCTGACTCTCCTCTCACCTGTTTTCTCTGTCACTGCCAGTGGAGCCTGGATGTTCTTTGTGTCCACACCAAGGCTGCCTGCGGGCTGCTCCCATCGCAGCTCCTCATCCTGGCAGGTTGTTCTGGTGGTCGGCGGCGACGGAGGGCTAAGCCGGAGGAAGTGGATTGGATTGGTGAAAGCAAGCATTGGAAGGAGCTGTGCAGAGTCTCTGCTCTTGGAGTCTGGGGATGTTATCAGGCCTTCCAACGAGGGCCAAGAATGGTGGTCAGGTGAGGATTTTCCACTCTCTATATCCATGTGGGGATCTGCTGTTTCAGGGCTGGTGTCAGAGCAGCCAACCAACATTTCGTTTCCAAGAGCTGAAAAACTTTTGGTCAGCAAACTGACCCCTGAGTCATCAGAAGTCTCTGTATCGTGGGGACCTGAGTCACCGAGATCCCACTCTCCAGTCACTGGAAGAAGGTCATCTCTCTCTGCTAGATTTTCTCCATCAGAAGCAGAGGCCACGGAGTTGGAATCAGATGCAGAAGTGGCAGTCTGGAGAGGATGGCTTGGAGCAGGGTGAATGGCTCCCAGCCTACCATCATCCACCCCACAGCTGAGAGGGGGCCTGGAGAGCGACCCGGGAGCCAGCGGCTGGTGACCTTCAGGGGCTGGAGGTGGAACAACGTGATTTGCGTGGAGTGCAGGGGCCTGAGTTTGACTGAGCCTTTGGATGTGGGAAGGAGGATGAGGAAGCTGTTTGGCATCAGGCTCAGACACCAGAGGTAGGCTTGAGTGGGACACAGGGGACAGAGGTTGTCCTTGCTGGTTCACAGCAAGGACCGGATCATCTTCGGAGGGCCAAGTTAGGGTGCTCAAGACACTGGAAATTCTGGATCCAGGCTCTTTTTGGTATAAACTGCAATCTGGCTCATCAAATAAAGGCACTTGTGCTTTATGAGCCACATTTGCTCCCGTTTCTTTTCCTTGGATAATGGCACTTTTCTGGGGAGAGTTTTGCAGAATTGTCTCTGGGTGGCTCAGGGGAGTGGAAGTCCTTTCTGGTGTTTGGGATGCTTCCAGAGACCCTGCAATACTAGCCACAGACCTCCTATCCCCAGGAAAGCTCCCTTGTAGAGGGAGGGAGCTCATGCACGTTACAGAGAAAGGAGACGGGTCACTAAGGTCCTCATGAAAGCCCTCCTCAGAAGTAAGGAGTTCGTGGGAAGTCTTGGCCTCTCCTGCATCTGTCCTTACAACAGCAGTTTCTGCTGGTGTTGGGTCCCACCCTCTTGCAGGAGCAGCTTGCTTGGGTGGCTTCCCTGCAGAGTCTGGCAGCTCATTGAGGCTGGTGCCAGGATGGTGCTCGGGGGTCACAGGGGCTATTCTGGCACCCTCCTGCTCTGGAACAGATGCTGATGCTGCTGAGGTGAGCTCTAAGGGGGAAGCTGGAATGAAGTCCCAAAGCTCAGCTTTTCCTGTAATGGGATCAAGATCCATGGGATCAGGTGGCTCCAAGTTACTGGTACCAGAGGAAAGGTGTGCTGGAACAAGAACCTCTGGGTTCTCTGCACTAAAAGGTGCTGTCACCCCTCCACAGAGTGATGCATCTCTTTTATCAAACCTCTGGACAGCTTTTCCATGACCACCAGTGTGCTCATTCTCCCTGCCTGGTCTTGTCTTATCATCCCAGTGAGCTTCTCCAATATCCTGACCACCTATGGAAAAGCTGCCAGAGTCCTCCACGTCTTCTGCCTGGTCAGAGACATAACACATGTGTGGAGTTTCCCCCTCTGGGTTCAGGTGATTTGAGGACAGAGCGCCAACAGCAGGTGGCTGACATCCAGAACCTGCTTCTGTGACATGAGCTTTCAGCAGCATGTCCTCATCAGGATGCTGATCCACAGAGACAGGTTCCCCAGGAGGAAATGCTGATCCTGTTTGCTCAGACAAGGAAGCATACTCCAAACCACATACATCCACATTATGCCTGGGAACAGAAGGTATCTCTGACCCAAAAGCTGATGATAGAGCCTCTAGTTTGAGCTCTTCCCCCAGTCTGAGCTCTTCCCTCTGCAGTTGTTCCTGCTTATTCTGTTCCTTGTTTTTCTGATCTTTGAGCTCCAAAGGTTTGCCTCCTCCTGGCAGATTCTGCTCTTTGCACTCTTCCTCCTCCTCTTCTTGCTGAAGTTCAGACGCTGCCTCCTCCCAAGCTGGCTCCTTATGCTGTGAAGCATTCACTTCCTCTGTCCTTTTAGCAGTACTCTTTCCTTGGAAAGCACTCTCTGCTGAAGGGGGGAGGTCTGCCCTCAGTTTTTCATCGTCTAGATGAAGGCATTTGGAAGCGGATGAGTTCTCTTTAGGAACCATTCCCTGGTCTTTGACCGTGCTGGTATTCCCTGTTTCACCAGCTGAGGTGTTTCCTTCTGCTTGTAGTGAACTCATTTGGCTGTCACGTGTTAAGAAAGAAGACAACTGATGGGAAGAGGAAGATTCTGTATTCTCTTCCAAACCCTGGGGTGCTCTTAAGCTTTCCTGAACATCTTCAGAAGTGTAAGGCTTAGCTGTGTCTTCTACTGCTCCCTCTGAGGTAGGCTGCTCACCAGATGCTGGTGCCAACTTTTTGGTGCTTTGCTGCTGCTCTGCACCAGCATCGACCTCCTGCAAAGAATCCTTGCAGATGTTATCCAGAAAGGGTTCAGCCTTATAATGCCCTTCTGAAACAGTTTTACACACCAAAAAGCACTTAGGTGTTTCTCTCTGAGAGGAAATGGCAACAGCCAAAGGGGATTTCGTTTGCTGGGCCTGAGGGTCTGAGCTATGAAAAGCCAGTTCTGCTTGGCACTGAGGAAACTCAGTGCTGAGGTTCACAGCCTGCAGGATGGGGCTTCCAGGGGCTGGCTCATCCTGGACTCTGCTGTGACAGGAAGGGTCCTGGGCACTTTCCATGTCAACCAGTTCCAATTGCCTAAATTTCAGAGAATAATCCAGTCCACCCTCCTCTAAGAGCATGTCTCCTTCCATTTCTGAGAGTCCCTTTTGAGGCTCTGTATCCCCTCGGCCTTGTTCCAGTCCTGCTGGCACTTTTTGCATAGAGTTAGAGGGTCTGCCCAGCATCTCTGCTGCTTTCCCTGGAGCAGCAAGGCAGTCCTTGGGCGTGCTGAGCTCTGCTTCTTCTGCAGAGTTAGACGGGCTGGTGCTCATTTCAGCTGCTGTGTGAGTGGCATGATGCTCTCCTTCCAGGGCTGAAGAATCCCAGGCTTCCCCAGTGACGCTGCTGGCTCCTGGGGGAGTGGTACCTCCCTCACTGGTTTCTTCAGACTCCATCAGTGACACATCCTGCTGAAGAAAAAAGCATTTTTCTGTTACTACTTCACAATGATACATGGATCCAATTCACTGCTTCTACTGAAGGTGATAAAAACTAAAACCAACACCACATACCTAGCAGGTGATAAGAGCTGGGAAACAAACACAAAGACTCAGAATAGGCAAACACCACATGTAAGCTTGCAGTATGAGAGTACCACCAAAACAACCCCACTGGTGTCTTTTTAGTTTCACATGCAAATGAAGAAAGTGACTTTGGTTGAAGAGCAGAGGTGCTGAGCCCTCTGCAATGGCCACAGGGCAACTTATGAAAAGTGGTGGCCATAGCTGTTATCTCAGACTCAAAAGGGGGTATCAGAAAGCATCCAGAGAACAAGAAAATATTCAAAAATATCCATTTATTTTCATGGGGCATGGTGGACAAATACTCCTGGTCTCTTCTAGCTGAGTTTAAAAGTTCTGATTTTTGCCTGTTCTTTGGAGCTGATGGCTCTCTTTACAGATCTCTGTGTAGGTCTGGACCTCATTGCAAATGACTGCAGAAATTAATTAACAAGGCACAGGAACATAAGAATTTGATTAACAGGTAACTAGGACATGACACAAGACATGAGATATTTGAAGGCTGTAAACCACATGGGTTGAGAGGAATAGCTCTGGTGTGTGTGGACTAATCTACAGACTATAAAGAGAAACTACGTCATCATTTAGTCTACTCTTTTAGGGAGGGGGAAAGAAAAAAAATCTCAGGATTGTTGGACAGTTTCCCAAAGGATATAGTGGAATTTCCCATCCACTATTGCATTTGAAGTTCAGACATGACAAAGCACTAGGGAATGCACATTTGGGATATGTCTGTGAAAAGGACGGAAGAATCTGATTCACCACTTTTATCCCTCTGGCTTCTACCATGACCCATAATCCCTACCTGGAAAAAACCTGAGAAAGAGACAAACAGTTGTGGCTCCCTCTCTTTTCTTCTACAGTGATTTCCTTGTGCTAGAGTGGCTCTGCAGTCACAAGTACCAACCTCTGATCCCACACAGAAAGTAAAAGCAATAAAGGCATAATTACATGTGAACTAATTGTCCCAGTTAGCTCCACGGCCAGAGCACGCCTGGCCTGAAAGCTGGTTTAGCTTCTATTTTCCCTTACGTCAAGTAAAACAAAACACCTGCTCTGAAGGCAAGGAGCGCATGCTCTGGAGATAGAACTGAAACATTTTATACACCTTCATCATGGGTGTTGTCATCACAGAATGGTTTGTGTTGGAAGGGGCATTAAAGATCATCCAGTTCCAACCCCCTGCCATGGGGTGGGGGGAACTATCCCAGGTTGCTCAGAGCCCCTGAGCAAAAAGTGTGGCCTTGAACACTTCCAGGGATGGGGCAGTCACACCTCTGGGCAACCCATGCCTGGCCACCATCATATTAAAGGATTTCTTCCCAATATCAAATCTAAATCTCTCCTCTTTTGGTTTAAAACATATCCCCTTTGTCCTAGGACTACCTGCCCATGTAAAAAGTAGCTCTCCCTATTTCTATACACCCCTTTTAAATACTGGAAGGCTGAAATTAGGTCTCCTTGGAGCCTTCCCTTCTCCAGGCTGAACAACCCCAATTCTAAAAAAAAAAAAAGAGGAAAATAATTGAGTTAGCTAATTGAGTTAATTCATCCATTAACTACTTCCTGTGTATTTTTTCTCATGTAATCTTTAATTTTTGTTTATAGTGAAAAGACAGTCTTTCTTACAAAACCAGACCAAAACCAGGGTTTTTCAGCAATTTGGATTTTCCCTCCCAAGCAGTGAGTAGTTTGTAATAGCTATAATTTTAACAACCAATTTGTTTCAAAGGGATATGTCCATTCTGGGAGTTCCCACGGGGTTTCCACCAGGTCTTGCTGCTGTCAGCTGCTACTAAACTATCTGGATGCTGCTAAACTGTCTTTTCAAAGGTTCCACATCAGATCACTCTTGTGCTACACTGACTGCTCTTGGCTCTCCTGGCTACCCCACCTGCATCTCCTCAGCTCCAGGCCTAGGAAAGTACTGCTTCTCACACCTAATACAGTTTTCAAAACCAGGAGCAGAGAGACTGTTTAGGGAGACACAAGCTGTTGACTAAGGAAGGTTTACTATTACTAAAGGTAGGATGGCTCATAAAGATCTGAATAGTAAGGTGCTCAAACTCAAGCCCACACTTTGTCAAGGGAAGAACTCTTGCTCACTGTGCTGTTTCACAGATGCACACAGCACTGAATTTCCTCTTATTAAGCTCAAAACCCCAGTTTCCACTTCTGTTGCAAGGGATTTGGACAGGCAAAAGGACGAGTTTAAAGCTGCATTTGGAGCAGTTCCATGATGATACTGGGAGGCAGGGTAGAGGGAGGTGCACACCACATCAACACTGGAAGCTGCCAAGTGAGATCTGTCTCATCACATTACTGCCAGGTGTTTTGCACACCTCAGGGAGAGCAAGAGAGGAACTTTGGGAAGTGAGGCAGGAGAAGGAGCAGGCAAACTTTCTGCAGAGACAGGAGGGGAGGACTTATGCATCTCACCAGGGACACTGTTAACCTCCTGGTGGAAGGCTGGGTGCACCACAGTAGAAGACAAGTCTGCAATAAGGATTTCATGGAGACGGCAGAGGAAATAAGAAACAAGACTGACAGCACCTGTAGTCTTCATATGCAGAGCAGCTACATACAAAACCCCAGTAATTATCAGCAGAGTGCCTGTGGAGCACTGCCATGTTTAACTCCCAATGCAAGTCTGCTCCATCAGAAGAGGGCCCAGGAGATCCCCAGGACCTCAGCTACTCAAAGCAAACTTTCAATAAGCATTTTCAGCAGGGCCAATAACATGACAGAGCAGCACACAGCATCTTCCACTAGATAGGATATGCAAACTCTCAAAGAAAATTCACTGTTTCCCCTTTTGGGGCTTAGTGATCTTTCACATCTCTCACTGGGTCAGATGATGAGCTGGCCATCACTCCCTCATATGCTCTGTCTATGTAACAAGGTAAACTGATGTTATCTGTTGAGATAAAGCCACTCTGGCTCTTCTCCCAAGAGGGCCTGGAAACACCAGACTTCAGCACCCATGCACCCAGTTTTTAGCTGATTCTGGGTGCACAGAACCCCTCCAAGCTGGAACAGTGAGAGGGAGCAGCTGGCCACATGCCAGCATGAAAACAAAGGGGCGATGCTTGGTCCTGCTGCAGTCACAGGCACAAAATCTGAGAGGAGAGGGTGAAGGCCATGGCCTGGTTAGCAGAAAACGACAGCAGTGAAAGCATATCGATATCATATTGAGGGCACAATCAATCACAGCTTTCCCAGATTACAAATGGCAATGTGAAATGTCATTCCTTCCACCGTGGGTTAATTCACCTGGACAGAGATGACAAACACTTCTGGTTTTAAATAGAAAGTACCTCACCTTCCCTCCTCCCCTCCTCCAACAAACAAGAAAGGAGCAATAACAAGTGCTATCAAGCACAGACAAGCCCTTCAGCTAGCCAGGAAGCAAGGCTAGGTACAAGTGGAACCCTGAGATCCTCCTCCTCCAAAAGCAGGGAGAGACGAAGCTTTGTGCCTGCCACCTTGGCCCTCCCCGTGCGGTGCCGGGTGCCGCCCGGCCACCCTCGGCCCCGCTCCCCATCCTGCTCCCCTGCCGCGGGGCATGGGGCAGCCCACACGCCCAGGCTGCTGCAAACATGCTCCCAGCAGAGAAAGTCCTGCCCTGCGACGTGGGGATGCAGCTTCTGGCAGTGAGAGGGGAAAGCTGTTCACGACAATGTTTGAGCAGCATGGGCGAGGACACCCTTTTTCTTACTGAAACAAAGGGTTTCCCAAATAGTCCTAAGTTTGGGCTTATCCTTGCTGGAGCAGCCACAGCTTGGTGTGGAAATGCCAAAGCTGGCTTTAAGGGCTGCAGCTCAGGCAGGAAAGAGTTTTGTGTTTGGCTCTTGACACCCACCCAAAAAACAACAAGGTGCCCTGAGCCTTTTCCTGCTATCTCAGCTTGGTTTAATCATCTTGGTCACACAGTTCAGGTGCACTTTACAAGGAGCTGAAAAAAGGGAAATTTAGGTTAGATATTAGGAAGAAATTCTTTGCTGTGAGGGTGGGGAGGCCCTGGCACAGGCTGCCCAGAGAAGCTGTGGCTGCCCCATCCCTGGCAGTGCCCAAAGCCAGGCTGGATGGGGCTCTGAGCAACCTGGTCGAGTAGGTGTCCCTGCCCACAGCAGATGGGTTTGGGATTAGGTGATCTTTAAGGTCACTTCCAACCCCTTAACCTTCTACAATTTGAACCAGCTCAGAGCCAGCCTTTCTCCTTAAAAAATCCAGAGGTCAGTGTGCAGAACAGCACCATCTCTCCCAGGAAGCCACACACTGGACTTCACTTTGGTGAGACACCCAGGAAACTGAACACAAAGCCTGCCCTGACACAAGCCTCAATTTTTATGTTTCCTCAGCTAGTCCTGCCGTGCTTGGGCTGGCATCTTCAGCTGCATGTCCCTCCACATGAGAGACTCCCCCTGTACGTATTTCCCTGCAAAAAAACAGTCACCAATCTTCACACACCACCCCGGGCTGCTCTATCGCTGTACAACCCATCCAGGGAGGTGAAGGAGGGGGGTCAAAACTCTTGAGTTCAGGAAGAGATAACACAAGGTGCTAGAGATAAGGAGGAAAATAATGTAACGTGGCGTCAGCTTTGAGGGCATGGAGAGCAGAAGGAGCTTGCTGATGGAAAGGGCTGGATGGGCTGCTAAAAAAGCAAAATAATGTAGAGTCTACTGTTGTGCTACACACTGCTGGTAATGTTCAGGGAACCAGGAGCTGCCTCAGGTGTCTTAGGCAGGGAAAAACAAAGCAAAGCTGCCAATAGCACCTGACCTCCTCGAACACACATCTGAGCCACTACTGAAGCTTGAGAAATGCAGGCGAGACCTCCCAGTCACATCAGTGAAGAGAGTTTGCCCAAGTTTTAACATACCCAGTCACAGCCTTCACTTGTCATAGGCACACTCAAGATACACTGAGCCTATTAATTATCTAACGACTCACTGAGGGGAAAAAAACTTTTTCCATACTTTTTTTCCGTACTTTTCTTACATTGATTTCTATTAAAAGTAGATTATAATAGTTAAGGCTAATAAAAAGCAGAGAAACATAATTTTGGGTTGAACAAATTTCATCTTGGAAATTGGTACGGAACATGTGGCAAACAGCGAGGGAAGAACGTGGCTTGGATTGTACATTGCACTTCCCAAAGAGATGCAATAAAAGTGATTCATTCTCAAGATAAAATGAGGTCACCTGCAAAGCAAAAAACCCAGTTCACTCTAAGAAGAGGTTAAGTTTATATTCATAAAAGTAATAGTAAGCCTTGATATCTGCAGTCTTCTAATATGAGAATAAACAAGAATAGTGTGTGATTCTCACTGCCAGAGCTCAGTAGAAAGATAACTGACACTACTTGGTGAACAGAATTCCCACAGTGGAAGTAATGTATTGAGTCACTGCAAATTGCTCAGTGCAGGTCTCTCTACAAACTCTGGGGATGGAGACACAACTGACAGAAACATCTGGAGCACAAAAGGAGGCAAGAACTTCCCAAATTACTTTTCCCATGACATTTTTTTATGCAGAGGTGGCTGCTAGCAGCATGCTGTACACATTCCCAGATGGCATGTCTGCCACGAATTTGAGGACTTCCCAGTTCCCCTTTGAGCAGGATGATTCAGGACCTTCATGGGACAGACTCTCCAGTTAGTGGCAGAAATCTCAGAGCCTCTCACTATGCTACGGACGCGTGAGCCAGGATCCCACGCTGCTGTTTTGAGTCTCAGATTAAAGAACGCTCATGTTTGCACCAAACCATTCTGACAGATGCAAATGCCCTTAAGACATCAAAGGACTGGGAAACACACTTGAAAGCTTGGCCTTGCCCAGCCTGCACAGTGGAGCCATTTGTGAGCACAGCTGTTGTCACGTTACCTGTACCCATCCTGAGCACAGTTAAGCTACAGACAGATAAGGATGAAAAATATTCAGCAAAGTGAACTGGGACAAACTGTCCTGCCCTGCAGAGAGGGCCTCCAAAGTTATCCTGTCTGATGCTGACACATAATATAACCTCTTTCACAGCCAGATAAAGTTCCACCTGGAAAACTGTCAGATTTCTGGTGAGCTGTCAGAGCACCACAGAAGAGAAAGCTGGAACATTTTAGCAATGTGGGATAACTGACAAGCTAAACACTGAGATATATATATATATACTCAGCCATAAATATACTGGCAACATCCTGCTTTTGTATCAATAGGTAAAGCACATCCTATGCAACAACAACAACAAAAGCTAAAATAACCATAAAACTGCTCTTGTATGTCATTCCATGGTAGTGACAGCACAGTGTCATCAGCCATAAGAAAGCAGAGAACTCTGTCATGCTCTGGCTTCAATATTGTACTATCAATTGGAGAGAACAATAAAAAATTGTTGGATTCAGAATACCATGAGATATCAACCACAACAACAAAATGACACATTTATCCTTACGTTGTGCCCTCAGAATGCATGTTTTCAGCCTTAGCTCCCCATATCAGTTTTAATTACCGTATGACTCCAGCAATGAGATTTATTTTTAAAAGTTATGAGGTTTGTATTACAATCAAAAATACTTGGAAATACTGTAACAGTGATGGAACTTTGTACTGAAAACTGCAGCTAAAGAAAGAAAAAAAAAACCATCCAAAAGGGATGTAGGGATGTATGTGGGAAAAACAGGTTTTGGTATAACCCTCCCCTAACCTGGCTTCTCAGGGAACAAACCTTTTTCTTGGAAATCTAACTGGAGTCCTTAGAGCGACAAAGCTACCACGAGACAAGTTTGCTATTGGAAGCAAAAAGTATCAGATATAAATAAAATGTTATAAGAAATGTAAATGTGGGAAAGCACCAGCAGGGACCCCTTCCCTCTCCCTCGTGGAAAAATAGCTTCACACACCCAAAGCCACAGGAATTGTGTGGGTGCTGAATAGGAAGGTACTAATGTGAACACACAGAAAACTTGTTGTTACTCACGGTCTAAGGCTTGTATGGCCAACTGGCACAGGTTTATTGTGCACATCACAACATTTTCTGTTTCTTGTACAGTCCCACTTCCTAGAATCATGTGGTTCTGTCAGATTTTGGCTTCCAGTTTAAGAAAAAATGGATGTATGGTCTTTAATGGGCGTGGAAAAGGCTAGAAAAACTACGTATGACTCAAAAATTAGATCTTGCTGTCTTGAGTTTATCTTAATTTCTTAATCCCAAACCTTAATTTGTAACTAAGGAGAGGAAGGGCAACTCCCCTTTCCTCTCTGCCTGATGCCTGTTTTTCAAAGGTTTGGACTCATGACAGTGCAGAATATTCAGGCTTGATGAAGTGAGTTGCATGAGCTACAGAAACTAAAAAAAAAGGCAGTGAATTACACTGTGATATAGCTGGGTTAACAAAGATGAATAACCAAATTTATCAGGCCCAATTTAGGTATTTGCAGATATCCTGAAAAGTTCATTTGTTTATATTCCATTCCTTTAAAAAAAATTTTTAAAAAGGTTTTCTTCAACTCCCTCTGCTGCTGACTATACAAACTCTTCAAGACCACCTAGAACTGGATCTTAATAAATCTCGATTAAGACCTGACGTGGAACCCTGAAAACCCAAAACACCTGAAATCCAGAACAGACCAATTTACTAGGCATCCAGGTTGCTGCCAACATCTCCCTTGTGCCAATGCACACATGACCATGTATGAGCCATCCCAGGGAGTTGTCGAGCCAAAAGAAAAAAAAAACCAAACCAAAAAAAACCCCAGGAGCAGAGTCATTTGAGCAGCCATAAAGGTGTGACACAGGAGAAAAGATAAGTGAGTAAAGGTAAATATGACAGCTTCCTGCAGTAGCTGTACTTGGAATCAGAGAATGGTTTGGGTTGGAAGGGGCTTTTAAGACCTCATTCCCATCCCCTGCCATGGACAGGGACACCTTTACAAAAAGCAATATGAATGTTGTACTTCCTTCCACTGTGGAAGCAACTTTCAACTGATGGAAGCAACTTGCCACCATTCCAGGTTGCTCAGAGCCTCATCCAACCTGGCCTGGAACACTGCCAGGGATGGAGCAGCCACAGCTGCTCTGGGCAACCTGTGCCAGGGCCTCACCCCCCTCACAGCAAGGAATTTCTTCCTCATATCCCATCTAAACCTACTGCCAGTCTGAAGCCATCCCCCCTTGTCCTGTCACTCCAGGCCCTTGTCAAGAGTCTCCCTCCATCTCCCCTGTAGGCTCCCTTCAGGCACTGGAAAGCCATGATGAAGTCACCCTGAAGCCTTCTCTTCTCCAGGCTGACCAATCCCAATTCCCTCAGTATGTCCTCACAGCAGAAGTCCTCCATCCCTCAAAGCATCTTGGTGGCCTCCTCTGGACTAGCCCCAGCAGGTCCACATCCTCCGTGTGCTGGGACCCCAGGGCAGCTGTACAAGCTGCATGAGAGGACAAGAACACGGGGCTGGGCAGCAAAGCAGGAAAGCAGAAACCTGGATTCAGCCCTACGTTCTGGTGAAACCACACCCAGGATCCACAGGCCAGTCCCTCCAGTGTAGGTGTCTCTCCGTGTGTGACTGCCAAGCACTGCACACACAGAGCCAGGTGCTCCCTCAGCAGCCCACACACACCAGCAGCAGCAGAGCAGGGAGGTTTTACACCCTCAGTCCTGGCTCTCTGCTAGGAACACGCCTGCTGCCCTCCCAAGTGAGAAGCAGGCACCAGGGGAAGCAGGATATTCTAACTGGATTTACACCCATTTCCAAATGAGCCATTGTTTTTATGGTTTAATGTTTCCTTGTCTCGTTATTACCACTGACACTGCTATTCCAGTGAATCCACAGAGAGCCTTCTCCCTGTAGGAAAGGGCTGGCTCTGAGGGGATGCTGCATGGAAGACAGGTGAATTAGGAGACAGCCCCTGTGACCAACTCTGAAAATAAGTAACAACACCTAGGAGATCCTAGGGAAAGCCCTGGAAACCTCCTCAAACCATCTGCAAAGTCTAGCAGGGAAACACTCCAAAGGGAAGGGAAGGGGAAAATATTCTTGTGACTTTGTCTTTCAGATCAAGCTGTGCAAAGTTGTATAAATCAGGGGTTTAAATGCTGCAACTGATATACATCAGTCTTAGAAAATGCTTTTTATAACCAGCTTTACCAATTAGTACTATCTTATTTCAAGGTTTATAGTAGTAATTACAGCCCACAGATGTTGTAGTTAAGATTTAGCATTAGTTCATAATACTATCATTAACACAGCATATTATAAAAATTAAGAAAAAAAAGGTAGAGTCCTACAGGTACAATCTTTAAAAAATTAAGAAACACCACACACAGATGAATACTGATATTCTCTATTTCAGTATTATTTCCTTTTCTTTGTCAATGAGCAAAAATTGCATCCACATACTTTCATGTTCAGTACACCTCCAAGTGTGGTTTTATACCAGCTCAGAAATATCACTAACATTTCTTTGATGCATTAAAATATTTTTCCCATTTTAATAATTAAGAAAGTTTCAATGCATAAAGAACAACTAGAGATATTTTAATTCTTCCTCCCTCCATTTTCATTTTTCTGCATATGAATGAGGGGGCAGAGTCTGCTCCCCACCACCACCCTTCCAGATTTTCTAAAACAGCATTCCTTGATGGCTTCATGACTCCTCAGATATTAGCTGAGCAATCAGGATCCTAAGACTGCCCTTTGGGAGTCTTTGAAGACATCAACTCTGCCTCTTCTTGACTGGCCTATGGCTTCCTTTTCCTCAGCCCTGTGGCATCTAACACCACCTCTCTCTTTCCTCTCCCAGGTCCCACCTTATCAGATGGCAATGCTGAGGAGTAAAATAAGGTCTGTGCCTCAAATTCACCCCATGCTCCTGACCTCAGTGTGGCGGTGAGAAATTAGAGGATGAGGCAACTGAACAGTGGCCTGTGAGTAACAGTGGAAAATGGAGCCAATAAAATTTCCTTCACCCCTTTTATGACATGGTCACAAAACGACAACTCTGGCTGAGCAATGCAAAGTCCTCGCGTCCCCCGGCCTACGCAGGCATGCATGGCATATCCTAATTGGACTGGTGCATACCTTCCCATCCATGGGAGACTTCCCTGGGAAGCCATAGGCACCAGGCAAATGAAATCAGAGACTCGGCTCCTTCGCCTCCCCATTACCTGCAACAGGCTTTGATCAGCGGGGCATAAATAAACACGTAAACGTCCCATCTCTGCCAAGGTCAGCGAGATGCAGCAGAGCTCCTCCAGTCACCTTAGGGAGCTCACTGGATTTGGGATGGGGCAAAATGCTTTGCTGTGCTTAAAAAAAAAAAATCACTGGATGTAACAGCAAAGGGTATGATGTGGTGCGACCACTGTAGTTTGGGAAAGCTGAGTGCAATAGAGAGCCTGAAGGGGGAAGGGTTGGGATTGTCAGTGGACCATGCCCAAGAAGGAGTGAAGAGACAGAGCTCTCCTTCTTGGAGTCCTCTTCCCAAACACCTTCCTGTATGGAAAAATTGGTCTAACCTCTGCCGGACATGCACCTGAAGAACCCAGCTTTCAGCACAGATCTTTGCTGCCTATTACTGAAGCCAGCACCTCACCTCTTCCATTTGTGGCAGCGAAGGTGCAATTACAGCCATCCCCACAGCAGGACAAGCAGCATTGCTGCTTTTGATGCAAACACGGGGAATACCCCAGCATTCCAAACCTTTGGCTAGTCCTGCACTTGCTCTAACAGAAAGAAGGTAGCAAAGATGCACCCTGCTGTTTTAAGTCTTGCCTCTCCTCACAGCTATGGCTTATGAGCAGTTAAACATGGGTGCAATCACTAGAAATTTCAAGCCAGTGGGGCCCACAAAGGATAGTTATCACCAGTAACAATCCAGGCTGGAAGGGGAACACACATTAGGATACCGGGAACTTTCCTTCCTTCAGTGCCCCACTGCAGCCATTCACGAAAAGAGTCTCTACAGAAGACTTAGATTGTAACTGGTTTTGACGTGTTTTTAGGGCAACCAAGAATGGTCCCATCCAGCAGAACTTCCAGTTCCTATTTCTAGTTGTTTGCAGCAGTTTTTGCCTTTCTGAGGGTCATCTGTGCAGCTGGGGTAATGGTAACCCCCTCCTACCTCACAGCCATACTCTGAGGATTAGGCAGGGAGTGGCTGCTCAGTGTACTGAATATGCAAAGGCCTGTTATAAACCCCATATCTGATTGCAACCATAAGCAAAGTCTTATTTAAGCAATCCCTTCCCCAACAAAAATATATCAGCTGCTCACTCTGTTCTTTCCTTCCGTGTCTTTTTGCCTCCAAGTTCTTCCAGATAACAAAACATATTACTAAGATATTTTCCTGTGCTGTAAAGTTGTTTACTACAAATAATACAGATTTTTCACACAGTGTAGTGTACATATAGTTGTTTTGGCTCATTCTGATATCACACTTGTACTGGAGGAGTCTCACTGCCCAGTCAGTGAAAGCCCCACTCCCACACGTCAGATATTCACAGTTGTCTATTTCTCACTGTGCCCACATTCCGCGGAGACCCTTTCTCCAATTCCATCAATTTTATGAACTTGGGACACACAGCATCAGTTATTTCTTTCTCCCACTAAACACAAAACTGTATTTCTCTACCAAACCATAGTTTAAAACCAAGCTGGTGTTTTTGCACATGCTTTGCTTGATACTTCCATATTTGTCTCCCACATCAGTTAATACCTTTTTTCGCCTTTCAGTGCACTTTGTTCACTCTTTTTAGCAGTAACAACAAAACCTTTTACAATGCCACCTTTTCACTTAAGCTTTCAAAGGCAATATTCTAGTAAAACACAATTATAATACACTTCAGGGCAGATTTGCTTCCATACTGCCTCACTGAACGTGAGATTTTTGATCATGCCAGTTTTCACTGCATACACAACGCAGCACATCTCACATTTTCTTGTTCTGGTCTCTTCTAAAGTCATTTTGCTATGACTATCAGAGTCAGAATCAATCCATCTTTCCCCTTTTACACTCAGATACATATTTTCATCTCTGATATCACTGTTATCACACACTCAGCAACTGGGTAGGCAGAAATTACACTGGTAGGGAATGACGGAAGAAATGTCTGTGGTGCATCTGATAACACCCACTGGGCAATTCAGCTGTCATGACTCTTCTAGACACACAGACACAATTTTTAGCTGCTTTTCACGGCCCTGACCCTCCCTTGTGACAGAGCACACACTACAATGATATAACTTGCATGCCTGGCCTTGCTCCCAGGATAAGGCACATTTCATTGCTCCAGCATACTTCCAAATTGCTTATTTTCCTCTCTCTGCCCCTCTCCAAAATGAAAAACCACAGTTTACTCATTATGCAGGGGCAGGAAGACAGGGTCAACTGTAGGAGTGATGTGAGAGGATGACTGCCTTCCCAGATGGCAAAAGAAGCAGTGTTCAGCCTGTGCTTACAGGAACACCTTACAGCCTCCGTTTCAGCCTTCCCCACATGTGCTACCAGAATATTCCCTCTTCCCAGTGGTGCCCAGGGATGAGCAGAGAGTGACAGTGCAGTCACGTATTCCCTATAAACATCACCAGTTGTTATTAAGAAATTACTGGGTGACTTGAGGGGTAAACCCATCTCCCTCAATCACTTGCACATACAAGAAAACATGCCACAACCCATAATTTGCTGTAAAAATAGTGGGATGGACCCACTTCCCTTTGCCTGTCTCCCCACAGCATCCTCTCTCTGCCCCAGGGTTTGTCACAGCATAGAGTCATGACAGGGTTGTGTGTAGTACTGCAGCCTTGCCAGTGCTACCCCCTCTGCCCATCCTGAGATTCTGCTTGCCTGTACCTGGGACATGCCCTTCCAGGAGAAAACACCTTGCCTAGGAGTTGGACTTCAGTGATCCGTGTGGGTGCCGTCCAACTCAGGATATTCTACAGTCTTGCAGGGAGGGGCAAAGAAAGGAGAGAAAAGTGCATCCTTCTCAAAGCACTCTAAGATCTACCAGCTCTATTGTATCCAGACTCAAGCCTGGAATATCTTCATGTGCAAAGCAGCTCATGGAAAAAGAGAACAAACAATGAGAAGAGTTACTTGAGCCATGAGCCATACCAACCATCAGGACTGAATCCTCACTGTTCTAAATACTGTGCACTGTTCCTGTCCTGAAGAGCTAGCAGCATACTCAGAACACCCTTTCTCCCCTAAATCCAGCAACACAATGGAAATAGACACACTGCACCTTCACAACTTCATTAGCAGCCTGGCAGCCTTCACCTGTAAAACCAGACAGTGATCTCGGAGCACCTCAGGAAGGAGAGTGACTCAAATGTTGCAGCTGGATTACATTTCATAGTCTAGAGTTGGATGCCTGTACTATGGAATACCTACAGCAAAACTTCTGCATTTAAACTCAGGCTTAATCCACAGATTTAGTCTGGAACCCAGACCCACTAAAGACATCTGATGCTACAGCATCAGAGCTTTGCTAGGCACTGGTATGGCATCTTTTCTTTTCCTGTGAAACCTATACTCTTCCCATCTATTCTTTCCAAGTTTCCACGAGCCCCTCATCACAGACAGCAATCTGTAGTGAAGGGCCTAGGTAAGATTTAAGCTATTCAAACAATCTATGTAGGCACTTTTGATCATTACACCTGTAAAGGTGAGTGTAAAGCACACATACCATATAGCTTACACATTCTGGTATTTTGCAGCTGCCCAGCAAGATCATGGGCAAAGCATCTTCTTCTTATACTCCTCCCAACACTGCTTTGTGCATCTATTTCTATTGTCAAGTGCATATGCAAGCGTAGCCATGGCAGCTATTTTGTGGCAGATGTGAACAGGGACCACTTCCAACTATTTACAGGTCTGCCTGTAACCCACACTGGAGTCCCCCGATCATCCCTGGGCTTCTGCAACCTGAACAACGCATGCCCTAACATGACCAGGATCGTAATCCCCTCCCCTGCCTCCAGAGGGGTGTATTTTGGATTCATAAACCCTGCAGGAGCTTTCCCTCCCCTCCCCTCCTCCACACACACCCTGTGCAAGGCTGGGTTTGCTCACCAGTGCACAGCTCTGCTCTGCCCATGGAGGGGATCACCCGGCTCCTGGATCCCACCAGGCACCACCCCAGCCTGGCCCAGATAAGGAATTTCTGTGTATGATCAGCATTAGGAACCCCAGTGCTTAATGACTCTGAGCACCAGCAGGGCCATGGGCAGTGAATCTCACACACTGAGTCCCTGCCTGCAGCTGGGTCTTCCATTTGAGATCACAAAAAGGTGGTTTGGTGTCCAAATGTCACACACTTCTCCATGACACTTCAAATAGGATATGTTTTCAGGAAGGGAATTTATGGCCATCTCTGCTTTAATGCAGTATTCTCCCAGCAGCAGGTTCCTGTGCTTCCTCCCACCTCAGTTCCCTCCTTGTGTGCTATCCAATTAGTTTCTTCAGCCACTCCTCCTCAACCTCTCCTAGCATCAGAACACCCTCTATTTTGTATACATTTACATATGTGTGTCTGTTTATCTATGTACATTTGTACACATGTCATGGTAATCACCTTCCCTCTTCTAAATTTTTCCCACTATCAAAACCAATAGCCCTCCCCCTGACCTTGCATTGAACTTGTACTAAAGTCATGGGAATGTCTTCTTCGACTTCGCTTTTAATCCAACCCCCCAAACATGAGGTCAAAACAAGTCCCCACCACAGGCTCTGTTCCTCATCCTGCAGTGTTCTGCACGGGACTTGAAGGAATGGTGTCTAAAACAACAGATGGGGAATGGATTTTGTCTCAGCAAACCGATTCTACTTGAAGGGCAAGAAAGCTGGAGTCACTTGTTAATGGAAGAGACAAGATTAATGAAGCTTTCCCAGAAGGGCACCCCACCTTGCTCAGCACTGAGCACCGAGAACTCACATCTAGAATGCATGAATGCATTAACTTGGGACTTTTCTGCACCACTGAACCCTTCATAGGTAGCAGTATGTCACAGCCACGGCTGAGACCTCCTTCTTTTACGTTAAATGCTCTTTCCCACACAACGAATTTCAACACACACTTGTTAACCAAAGACATAAAAGCAACTGACCTAAACCCAGTCCTGGCTGAACCCAAGCCATGCAACAGAGTTAACCTGCACTACTGAACAAATCAGGGCAGCTGCTCTCACATGTCAGCTGCAGAGAGAAGGCAAAAAGATACATGGCCTTCTATAAAGATTTAAGGTAAGGAGTGCTTGTGACAACTCTTAGTTTCACCGACTCTTCACCTTGCCAAAAGGAGTTCCATCCTCTGCCCTTTCTCTTCTGGTGGTAGAGGTGCATGTGTGGTCTCACAACAAACCACAGCAGAGAACCAGCAGAGATGACAACAGCCAGGCACGACGGCTCCTTTCAACAGCAGTGCCAGCAGAGAGGATTTGTGCAACCACACAGCCTGTTTATCCAAGCACAGAAATGCAGGAACTGAATGTGTGATTCCCTCTGGCATCTAATCCTGCTGTTGGAAGAGGTGGTCCCTCATCACATTTCTCATGCCCAAGTGTCATGCTACACTTCTTCAGCAATCTCTCTGGCCACAAGGCTAACCCAACTTCCATACTTCTTATCTTTAGGGAAAGGGTTTAATATTCAGTTGGAGCAGTGATTGGACTGATCTGAGGCTGCCTGGTCACCAGAGCCGATCCTAGGGAAGCAGCAGGAGCTTGCAGTCAGGACTGAATGAGAACTAGATCATTCCTTCAGCAGCAGCCTGTGCTGCTGGGCTGCTCATCATGTGAAGCCCAGCTCCAAGCAACACGAGTTATTCAATCACAGTTCCTGGGAAGCCCTGCCTGCACACAGACACCATGCCAGGCACCCTCCACCCTCCACTGCTCGCCCAGACTCCAGCTCCACCGCTGCCTCTTCCCAGAAGGAAAAGCTCAGCACAGCTAACAGCCATGGGCTTGCAGTACAACAGGCCATCTTTTAGCTGGAACTTGTCATCCTGGCAGCAACAGGCTCTGTCACCTGGCATGAAAACTTGTAGCAAGATTTTGTGGTTAGGAGCCAGGCCGGACAGATGGGATAAGAAATTAGCGAGGGTAATCAGCCATTGGAATAATTTACCCGGGGAACCAGTGCAGCCTATCACTTGATATCTTGAAATCAAGACTGGGTACTTTTCTAGTAGAATTTTGGATCCAATACAGTGATAAGCAGCTGGGAAGATAAATACCTGCCAGGGGTCAGGTGAAGGTATCTGTCCCCAGCTGGCTGATGCTCTGAACTTCAACTGTGTGATTACCTCAGGAAAGAGGGAAATAACCTCTCTGTGGAGCCCAAGTGCCAAAACAATAGAGCACAACAGCATTTGCACTGAAGTCACTTATGAGTACTTCATTAAAAGATTCAACAGGAGTTCAGTGAGGAGCTGCAAAGCGGAAAGGAATTGCAAAACTTCCGAGGCATGACTACTGAAATAAACTAGCTGTGGATAATTTAGCCAAACAGTAACTAAGCAAACAACATCAACTGGAAAGATACCAGATGACAGAAAGCACAGTAAACTCTTAGAATCAAACATCCTTGGAAAAAAATGTGATTCCAATTAAGAATTTGAAATCCCTTGCGGGCTGTTCCTTATATTTTTCCTGGGATAACTGTGGAGAGTGAATGTAATATGAAGACAAACTGATTAAATAAAACAGCCCACTTTAAACAAGACTCCAAAGTAGATTACCCTAAAAAGGAGAAGGAAAAAAAAAGAAGAAAAAACCATCAAAAACTATAGAATAATTTGGCTCTTTCCTGCTAGAAAGCACATGAAATAAATGAACCATAAGAAAGGATAAGATTCAACAGAACAAGCACAAGAACATCCATCTAAAGTTAGCAGGATAAAAAAAAAAAAAAAGGCCTGTGGAACAGACTCTCAGACTCTTACCATCAAAATCTATCAGGATGCACAAGAGGCTCCCAGAAGAGGTATTTGTGTCCCACTATTTCAGAAGGCAGGAGCATCAACCTCAAGCCCAGTCGCTTGCTGTCACGAGCAACTGGACCGTACAACCCCACTGAGATTCACCCAGACCACGAGGCTGCTGTACGGGCAGGACAGGACAAATGCCACCCTCAACCACCACCTGGCAAAACAAGGTTCTACGCAGAAGCCAGCTGAGCTCTTCCTAACATTAACAAAAACTAAGAACTCAGATTTGTTACAACTTCAAGTCTGATTATGGATGCCTCCTCCTCGCCCAATTCAGGTGCAGTTCTGAATCTGGGTCACCCATACATTATTCGTCCAAACCAAGCCACCTCCCTCCCAGTGCAACCCTTTAAAAGGACTCTGCCCTTATCCAAGCCATCTCTAAGTCATTTAGGTTATGAGAAACTCAAAAACACCACGGAATCAGGTCACAAAATTTTCAACAACACATTACACATGTGGCTTGGTCCAAGAGGAACAGGCACCCAGCTCCAGGAGAAACCAACACGGGCATCCATATCCAGCAGCACCCTGGCAAAGTCTGCAAAAAGTCAACACCAATGAGCTGAGCTCAGATCTCTGACCTCGTAATTCCTACCAGGTTTGATGCAGCCTTAGCCAATATCTGGGAATAAACGAAGCATCAAGCAAGGGCAAACATGGGTGCTGGGAGGACGATGGGTCAGGTGAGAGCCGTGGGAGTTCCGAATCCCCCCCTGGCAGGTTGGCTGGGGCGCCGGGGTTGCCATCGGAGCTGCTGCGGTGGCCGGGCTGCGGGAAGGAGGCAGGAAGCGAGCAGCAGGCAGGGATCTCGCCTTTCGTTCCTCTGCCTTCCCTCGGTGACAGGCCATAAAAGTCACGAGGCAAGGAGGAAAACAAGGAGGTGTCCAGAGTTCAAGCACAGCACCCCCGCGACTCCCGGGCCGCAGCTCCCGGCGGGAGCTGAAAACCAGGCGAACACCGTGGGATCTCGCTCCTGCGTGGGAGGCACCATTTCTGCGGGAAGAGGCTCCTGCTGCTGCTTGGCAGCCGAGCCTGGGACCGGGCCTGCGCTCCGGGCCCTCCCTGCTGCCGGCA
>VYXD01011153.1:504544-534676 GCA_013397195.1 Hylia prasina | reverse complement strand
CAGCGGGTGGTCAGGCACTGAACAGGCTCCTCTGCGCAGTGGTCACGGCGTGCAGCCGGATAGAGCTCCAGGAGCGTTTGGACAACCGTCCTGGGCACGGGGTGGGATTGCTGCAGTTCTGTGTGCAGGGCCAGGAGTTGGACCGGGTGACCCTTGCGGTTCCCTTTCAGTTCCAGACATTCTGTGATTCTGTAATAACTGTGTCCCTCTCAGTTTGGACACAGCACTTTGCTTTGTATCTGGAGTGCACCTGACCCACCAGCCCATGTGTCTGAACCAGCTAATCGGAGGTGCTTTTTATTTTTTAATCTTCCTTTATTATCTGAGTCTCTTGTTTTCCCACTCTTTAACTTCACATATGTGAACCCTTTGTGAGCTCTCCCAGCAGGCAACTGGGAGGAAACTTTTCAAGGAAAAGTGATGGGCTGTCCTAGGCTTTATAGGATTACAGGATCCCAGGCAGGATTACATCCAAGATCGTCAAGTAAATGTAAATAAATGAAACACTCGAATACAAAAGAAATTGACCAGGACGTGGGTAGAAGAACTGTAGGCTGCATTAAAAAGCTGAATCCATAGCTACAATTCCTGGGCATTCTGTTTCTTGTAGGTACACAGGTGCTTAAAGGGATACAGGATTTATGTGAGGGTGCACTTATATAGATCTTTGCTCACCAAAATTGCAAAGTATGCAAAGCATTATCTTAGACATCATCCTTAGGCTGAGGAAGGCATTACCTGTATTATATATTTTGTCTCTTCAGGTTGATATCCAGAATTGTCTCTTTGCTATGTCTGCTTTTTTCTCCTAATCATTTCCTGAGGCTTGCAGGTGTGTATCCTCCAGGATGTGCTCTGAACGTTTCAGCAAAAGAGAAAGAAGGAGCTTGGCTCAACCACCCTACAGCCCACAGCCAGACAATCCTGAACCCGCCCTTCCCTGCGAGACCTGTGTGGAGTCTCCCAGGCTGGAAAATGCCCCTCAGAAGTGGCACAGTGAGAAGTCTCCCCAGCCAGCCACAGAATCATCCTCGTGCCTGCTGCTGCCTTCTGATTCAGTTACTCCTTTCATTCGTTTGTGTGGGTGCCTTTTTTCAGCAGAGTGGATCAGCTCTTGTAGCTGAGATTCCCATTCCACATCACTGCATTTACAGTCAGCAGCGAGGAAAGGGATGCTTCAAATTCCCAGAAGCTGACTCTGGATCATGTCTCTCTTAGTTTGGTGTGAGACCTCTGGGACATTATATAAATAGCCAGTGCATCTTCCCACTGCATTTTCTAAGTTCCTAGCAGCTGGCAGAGGGTTGGAGTTGGTCATCCTGACTGGAAAACTCTCCTCTTCTATCCAGAAAAGGGCAACTTATTATCTGAGGTGGGCCTAACCTCTCCCTGTGTCCTTGGCACCTCCAGCAGCTGCAGAGGCAGTTTTCTATTTGGTTTTGTGAATCATATCTTGAGATACCTTGCTTTCTCTGCCTGCTGCACAGAGGGTTTGAGTGCCTGAACACATCTGGAACCCAGCACAGTGTGAGCAGGAGAGGGCCTGTCCCATGCTGTGAGTATCCCATGTGGATTGGGCTGCGCTGTGTCTTAGCCCACTGAACTCTGGCTGCAGCAGCTGACTGCCTGGTATGCCCCTTTCCCTTCAAGGACATTCCTCCTTGGGGGGTATACATATATATATAGCCTTGGATATATATCCCTGGTATGTCCCTTCCCTGCAAAGAGGCCCATCAGCACCAAGAGCAGAGCCCTGTACCCTGAAGTGCTCCTGCTTCCTGCAGTGCTTTGTGCTATCGTCAGGCTGAGGGGCAGTTGGGACATTAACCTCCCACTCCTCCCACTCCAACATCCTCCTCGTAAACATCCCGTCCCGCTCAAGTCCTGTGCTGTCACATCCTCCCTGCTCTGCCCAGATGCTATTCTGGGTTTAGTTCTATATGCAGAACACACAGCTGGGCATGCCAAAATCCAGGCAGGCAGCAGGACAGAACAGTAACTTGGTTCAGCTGCTGACATATCACAAGTACTGCAGAGGAGGGAGGTTTTTTAAGGGTCTTCTTAAAACTAAAATCATCTGCTTGAGCCCTCCTTGGAAAGCCAGTTTGCTTCCCTAGGCCTGTTCAGCAGCTGTACCTTACTCCAAGCAGACTCAAACGTGCATATGGCATGAAAAACCTTGGTAATAATGGAAGGGAGCAGAACAGAGAGCTTGGAAACTGCAGCACAGTAAGTTTACACAAGCAGCAAGTTAAACACCCATCCCCGGTGAGTCAGTCCTGGCCGTTTCCTTCATTTCCTCCAAGGCTCGCTGTGAACATCCAGCGGTAGCGGCCCTTCTGAAATCCAGCTGTCTCCTTTCCTGCCCCTTGTTTACAGCTCTCTTTCAGCAGGGAGCAGAGTTCCAGCTTCCAGTGCTGCATTTTCACTGCAGCCGGCTGAGAGAAATGTTGACGCTCCCCTGGCCTCAGCTCAGCTTTGGTACCACAGTGCTCTTGTTGCTTTTGTGGGTGCCAGCACCTTCCTGAGCTACAGCAGGTGCTGAGGTGAGGGAGGAAAAAGTGTCACAGTTGCACAGTACTTTTTTTTTAAATCTTGAATGCAGCTGTATCATTGACATAGGTTCTTTATCCCTTCAGCCATACCTTTGGATTCAATCTGCTAGGGCAGAAAGGATGCAGTGGGGTATTACATTGTTATAAGTGCACAAACCATCCCTCAGAGATACAGGTTGGTGCTTCCCTGCTTCAGATTGAGGTGCATCTCATGTTCTGATTACCCCACATGACAGCAGCTAGGGAGGAGGACTATTTTTAGCTTTTGTTTCTTGGTTTGTTTACAGGAAGTTCTTCATTTGTGGGAGTGAGCTTGGGTGTTTTAGTCTGAGAATCCACTTCAGTGCCAGCTGTGGATGCAGTTACAAGGGTGAATTCCTGCTGTTTTCTGGGAGAGGCATCATTTATCCCAGGTGTTCAAGAAACTATGGGCTTCACACAGACAAATGCTGATTCTGGGATCTTCTCTAAAATTTGTTCAAGGAGATGTCCAGGTGGCTGTGACAGAAAAGTTTATCAAAGTACAGAGCTGGGAAATTCCTTTGGGTGATATGGCTAGAAATGCTTTCCTGTGTGAAACTACTAATAAATTCACAGTGCTGACATAACCTGAGTTAATAACTAGCTCTGAGACAAAGCCCATATTGTCAAAGAACATGAACATCCCAAGACAGAACAGACCAAAGTGGGCTTCCCCCATTTCTTTCTCAAGTGCTTTCTCCTGGGAATTCCAAATAGCCTGCAGCCAGCCAGTGACCTAGATACAATGCTGTGTTTGCTCTTAGGGAGTAAAACCAGGAGCAAAATAATCCACCCAAATTATATATCTTTACAATCCTTATTCAGTTTCATCCAGGGTTGTTTTTTTTCATACAAAAAGCAGTAAGAATTGTTTGTACAAATGGATACCTGCAGATGAGCCATGGAGAGATAGTCTTTTGTCTTGATGAATTATGTACCAGTTATAGTGAAGGCGGATTAAGTGTGAATGGCCCATTTAGTGCGTTGTACAAAATTTCTCCAAAGTAATTGCAGTGCTTGGCCTGATGTGCAAGTTGGGCCATTGTCCTACACAGCTAAATTCCCCCTTTTTAACAGGATCTGCCAGGAAAATTTAAACAAAAATGGACAAGGCTACAGACTGTCTTGAGACAAAGGCTGCTGTTAGGGGCATGAGAGTATGGGATGGTCTGGAGAGTCCCTGCCTGTCAGCCACAAAAGGTGGTAAAAGAATGTTTTTATTTGCACACATCCTGTAGCCTGACATTGCCCAACAGTTCACTTGGTTGTAAGCTCCTGCTTGTTCTAAAAGGGATGAGGTGGTTCTGAACTTGTGGATGTTGGCCTGGGGGAGGCTGATGGGCTTTCCCAGCTCAGTTTATGGCTGCGATCCAGACTGATACCAAGGAAAATGACTGCTCATGCCACAGCTTCAGAAAGGTGCGGGCTGCACACATGCAAATGTTGGCTTCGTTGACCTTCCCTGATTTTGATGGAATTGAGGGTAGGAATGGCCAGTCTCAAACAGCAAAAGCAGGCAAGATCGCCTCAGATGTTCCCTTAGGTTCACTGAGGGTGTAGAAAATGTCAGCTGGGCAGAAGGCAAGACAAACTACTGCTCAAAGCGTAGCCGCAAACCAAAGAAAGAAGAAAGAAATCCCCACAGTGTCTCTCTCTCCTGCTCAAGATTTCACATGAACAACTGCAGCAAAACATGACTCAAAACTTCACATCTATTTGCTTTTATACTGTTTTTCAGAAGACAGAAGGAAATAGCTTAAAAGTTAGTCCAGTTCCGTTAAAATGCTTTGATTTGGGTTTAATAAAATATGGATTCCTTTCACAAGCAAGAAGCTTATTTGAATAAATATTGGGGGCAAAAGGAGCTATACTAAAGGGGTTATATTCTCTGAAGCAGTTACCCAGTCTTTAATATTACATACTGTGGTTAAAGCAACCTGTTTCCTGCTCACCAGTAGCATTTGACAACTCAGTGATGGAATTCCCAGTGGAGCTCTAGTGGAACAGTAGTAAGTTCTTACATTTTTAGGAGGATTTCTCTCAGCCAGACTTGCAAAAATTACATTTGATATACATATGGCAGTATAATATCACATGCTTTTCTTCCTGTTGAATATATGGCTTTTTAAGCCTTATTCCCACCTGATTAATATATGGAGATTTATATTGAAGTGTCCATGCCGGTAAATAACACACAGGTTGGTTTTTGGTTTTTTTTCAAAATATATGGTGCAGTCAAAGAGTGGTTTATGGCCAAGAACATTAATGAGGATATTTTTTGATACTTTACTCCAAATGTCAGCAGTGTCTTTTACTGAATAAAATTACTGCAGTAATTTCTGGCCTGGAGTCCACACATATCAGGAGGTCCGTAGTCTGCCTGAGGAGGATCCCCAAGAGATACCCAGAAAACACAATATTTGTAAACAAGGATTCAAAAAATAAAAGCAGGTTGAAAAACTCCAGTGCTTCATACTACTAAGATGCCTCCAAAAGGGCAGAAGGACATTATAGAGGGGAAAAAGTGTACTGGGGAAATGGGTAGTCAGACAAAGAGGAATATAGGAAAGCTTTTAGTGGGTTTTGCCTTTTCTCCATCATCCCGAGTTCTAATTTTTGGTATTCTGGGATCACAACGTTGATATATCCAGAAGTACCACACACAAATTTTGGAAAATCTTAATGAGAATCAGTTATGCAAATATTTCCAAACAGCTGTTCTTATACAGCAGTCGATATAGGCAATTCCAAGCTCAATTACAATTTCTAGGAAATATTTGGGCTTGTCCTTTTTCTGCCCTGAGATGCTCCATGCAAAGGATACCCCAAGTTGCTCATTCCTGGCAGGTGCCTTTCCCAGACTGAAATCTCCAGCTGCAGCTCCAGCTTTCCTGTAGCTCCAGGGAACCTTTGGGAGGCAGCTCTTGGTTTCCTGTGGTGCTTTCTATTTCCGTGTTGTGGGATTCCGAACTCTGCAAAAAGCTGGATTTTCCCCCAAATCCTTCTGTGATTCTTCCTTGTGCAAATCTGAAGCAGAACCCTCATGCTGCAGTAAATTGTTGCCCAGTCCATGCTGCCTTTCACATCCACATGCAGGTAATTGCTGGATTGGAGTCTCAGCCTTGCCCTTTACCTGCACCTCACACACTGATGTTTCCCTTCCTTCCTTAGCAGTGAGAAAAAGCCTCAAGAGAGAGGATCCAGGATAGTGGGCATTGTCTGCTCTTCCCCTTTGAGAAGTCCTGGAGAATGTTGCTGGGACTCTTAAAATACTTCCACTCCATTTGTAAATGCTAAAGCAAGAACTTCATCAGAGTCTTCCTCTGTACTTTTATATATGGGTGTTGATGGCAATAACTCAAGCTGAGCTGCAGGGGCAGGAGTGACACTCAAAGGCTTCTGTAGAAATGATTCTGAACAAACCAATCAATTCACTACCAGAACATCTAGAACACTTCATCCTGTCTTTGTTTCTCGCAGAATCAGGTAGGCCACTTACCCTGTGGTCACTCCTTCATGCTTTCTGCTCCGGCTATGAACTCTAGAGATAAATTACTGTAAGGGCAAAGTGGAATGTGGACTAAGTCACACCACTGCAGGTACTCTTATTCTAGTCCAGACCTGCTGAAATAGTTGGGACCTCTACAAAACTGAGCATGGGGAGGAGAAATGAAAGCAACATGCTGCCTTGGAGGGGCTTGCCAAACATTCCTCTGGTTCCAGCTGAAAGGGAGGATGTGGCTGTGTAGGAGCTGCACGTGTGCAGGCTTTTCCCCATGCAGGCAGCTGCAGCACCTGAGTGTGTGCAGCCAGGTGGGAGGATGACACCCAGCAGCTTTCCCTTGTGCTCAGAACAGCTGCCTCTGCCCCAATCCCATCCTGCCCCTCCCTCCACACTCAGACACCACTGTGCCAGGAAGTTGCTTCTTCCTAGCTGAGATCCTCATATGATAATGTCCATTTAAGTGTTGTTGCTTGTGGTATAGGTCAGTAGTAATGACTCAGGCAAGCCCTTCACTTTCCTTCCTCTTGTTGGCTGGACACAAAATCCAGCTCACAAATTAATCTGTCCCATTTACCAAGAAAGAGGATCCCCTGTTCATTAAAAAATGACACACAGAGGTCCTTAATTTGTATTAAGGTCCTCTTCAGTTGCTGTGAAATCAAGCATTTAAAAGTTCAGAAATCCCAAGTTCTCCCTGCATTCCAGATGTAGTGTTTGGGATTTTTGTTTCGGTTCTCTCGGTGGACAGAATTACCCATAGTGTGGCTTTTAACGAGATGAACACAGTAATTTTTCATCATCGTAGTTTTTGCAGAGGAGGATAAACAAAGCTGAAATGTGCTGCCCTCTCTGTTCAGTGTCTTTGCACAAGTCCTGGAGGTGGAGATCTCCGAGCCTGGATGTGTGATAGTGTAGTGCCCCCTCATGGGAAGCTGTTCCTGACAATGGTTCCTGGCTGCATCCAGGTGAGAGAACATGAGCCCAAACTCCATTCTGTTCCCTGTACCTGCTCCTCTGTGTTGGTTGTTGTCACACCAGCAGGTTTAGAGAGCAAACTTCCCTTTTCCTCCCTCAGGCAGTTTTTATTAGGATTGGGCACTGGATTCCTGTTAAGGCTTTCTGTAAGAGTGTTCAAGAAACATCCACCAGTTTATTGTAGTTTCACCTTTTTAAAATATCAAATCTCTGGGATTTTAGTCATTCATGGTGGCTTTCCTGGAGGCCCTAAACTTATGTGAGTTCTGTAATTAGATAATCAATCTCATAATAGAAAAATGAGCACATATTCCTGAATCACCTCCATGATGGCCAGTTTTATACTGAGAGAGGATTCCTTGTGCCCCTCACTCCCCTCTGTTCTGAAAAAAAGCAACCTTTCCCATAGGATGGATTATAGAGATGGATTTCTGTGAGCTTGCACAGAAATACAGTCATGCACACAGGGTGGGGAAGCATTGTTTGTTTGGAGTTTTGATGCTGTTGTTGAAGGGCAGACTGAAGCAGGATTGTTTCCTATGAGCAAAGGCACATTTTTCATGAATTTTCATGAGCTTTTGTTCTTAACACACAAAAAGGGCCTTTTTTGTGATTCACACTGTGTGATATTTTTAGTTTTCTTTGCATTTAGTTAAGAACAGCACAAGAGTAATCCTGCAAATAAAACATAAAAGCAGAATGACCCTATAAAAAGAGTGGGGTTTCTGCCACAGCAAAAAACTTGGTTCATTACCATAGAGGCTCAGGGTGTAAAGTGGCTGTGGTAAGGGCCACATCCTTGTCCTGTGGTCAACATGCATTGTCACAGACTCTTCTTTCTCTTCTGACATTTTCACACCTCCTGACACACGCGAGTTGAAGTCCCCAAGGAATGAGAGACTAAAGAAACAAAGACCAAAAGGCTGTTTAAAAGTTACCTTGTCACAACTGTAAGTAGATGTTTGGTGTTCCATTCCCATGATGTCCCCCTCCCTTGTTAGTGGTTCTCAAAAAACCATATGAGGTTCATCATCTTAGTAGGGTACTCACATCCAACCCCTCTTACCCCTGTTCCCTGGAGCATTGTCAGATTGTTCTCTGTAATTTTGGGGGCTGTGTCTCATAATTCCTAAAGGATTCCCAGCAGTGGCTTGGATATCTTTCCCTTTATCCCACCTCTGGTGCTGGAATGCCTTCCTGGCAGGTCTCACAGTGAGCACGTCTCATTCAGGGGCTGGTTTCCTGCTGAGGTGCTTTCACTGATGCTGAGTAAGGAAAGGTGAATCCTGGCTCCAGCTCTTCTCACTGGGAGCAAACAGATCAGGCTTTTCTCTGGGATCAACCAGCTGATCCTGAGTCAGGTCAGAATTCCCATCAATACCCTTATCACATATATGCCCTGTGGGAATCTGCCTAGATTGTTTCAGCTTAGGTACCCATTCATCAACTCAAAAAAACCCCTAACTCTATCTCCTTTAGGTACTCCACAATAAGATGTCCTGGTGGCCTTAATTACTCCTGATGGACTGGGAAGGTCAGAATGCCTCTCTGTCTTGAGTATTCTCTGCAGTGGATCCCAAAAGAACCATATGGTCTGGGTTTTCTTCCAATGCCTGAGGTATCTTATGGCCCTGTATCATCAGATGGTGGAGAGGTGACTCTATGATCTTGCTGTTTGACTGGCCCAGCCCACAGACATTTCAACAGAAGTAAAAGTGCTCCACAGAATATAAAGTGGCTGCTGCTTCCCTACATGGGAGCAGAAGATAACAGAGGAGAATGGTTGCAGGAAGGAGATGCCATGTGACAGAAATAGCACTGAAAGGTCTTGGCAGCATTTACCTGCTCAACAACTGCAGGTTTCTTTGAGAGGAAAGATCAAAGTTTTCTATCCAAATAATATTTTGAATTTAAATGCCTGCATTGAAATCAGCATTTGTAAATCTATAGTAGCTTTGTTACCCAAATGCAAAACTTTTTACTCATCACCCCTATGTTTAGTGATCATGTGATGTGCATGGATGGTTTTGAGTTTATTTTTGAAAAGGGTGGATGGATTTTTGCTTTCCAAAGGCTAGCTATCTCTCTGCCAAGCTGGGGGATAGCTTGGCAGTCCATCCTCTACTGAGAAAGCATGGTGATGTCTGGTTAACTTCTAGTGCAGGGGGTTTCAAAACCTCCCAGATAATCTTTTCCAGCTCTGGCTTACGCAGAGAAAGTTTTTGCAACATCTACTCTTGTTCTTTTCTCCTGTCTTCTTTTCTTTCCTGGAAATGAAGTTGGTTAGATCTTATCTCTGTCCTTCCAGCAGTGTAATCGCTGCCTCTCTTAATAGCAACCTCTCGTGTACTGCAACTGCACTATCATGTCTTGCCCTATTTCCAGCCTTCTCCTCTAGACTCAATAAACCCCATTCCCTGGTTTCTTCCCAGAGGTTGTTTTGCAAACCTCTTATCGCTGCAGATGTGTTCCCACACCCAGCCTGCACCAGCCTGGCTGTTTGCTGTTCCCTGTCTCGTGCCAGTGGTTCTTGCTTCTCCCCAGCCGTGTGCTGCTGCACCCCCTTCCCTGTTCCCAGTGGCTTCCCGCAGTGGGGTTGGCCAGGATTCCTGCGTGGGTGTGGGGGGCCCTGCTGGGCCAGGTGCTGGGAGCAGGTGCCAGGCCCCCAGGCCCTGCCGAGCACAGGAACCGGCATGTGCAGCTCACTCCTCGTGCATCCCAGCCCTGCCAAGAAACCAGAGTCCCCGTGGGACTTCGGGGCTTTGTCCTCATTTCCCAGGTTCAGGAAAGTCACCAGCTCTCTCCTCAGGGGTTCCCAGATTGCAGAATCAGAGAATGGTTTGAGTTGGAAGGGGCATTAAAACTCATCTCATGCCAAGCCCCTGACATGGGCAGGGATACCTTCCACTAGCCCAGGTTGCTCCGAGCCCTGTCCAGCCTGGCCTTCAACAGTTCCAGAGATGTGGCAGCCAGAGCTTCCATGCCAGGGCCTCACCACCCTCACAGCAAAGAATTTCTTCCTCATACCTAATCTAAATCTACCCTCTGTCAGTTTGAAGCCATTCCCCCTTGTCCTGTAACTCCAGGCCCTTGTAAATTGTCTCCATCTTTCTTCTAAGAGCCCTTTGCATATTGAAAGACCACATAAGGTCTCCCTGGAGCCTTCTCCTCTCCAGGCTGAACAACTCCAACTCTCTAGGCCTGTCCTTATAGGAGAAGTTAATTATTTTCTGACTGATTTCTGGTAATCTGCTGTAGAGACTCGCCTAGGGGGAAGAGGTTCCCATCTTCTAAGGAGTGTGAGCATTTCAGGAACTCCTGAGAAGGAAGGGCTGCCAAAGAACAGGTATGTTGTTTCCTTCACTTTAGGAGCACCAGGTTCCAGGATCACTTGGAGTTATGTAGCCTCCTTGTATTCAGTGGAAATCATGGTCATGTGCAGTGTTAAAACACCAAATCCTTCCAGTCTAAAGAGTGCAAACAGTTATCTAGAGAGCTCATTATTACCAGTATTCAAATTAATATTTTATTATAAAAGTGGCACATTCTGCTGTCATTTATTTCACTCTCTTCCCAACACCCTTCCCCTGAAATTATCCTTATATCATTCCCATGTGCCCAACAGATTCAGTGACCACAAACCAGGTATTTTATCCTACTGCCTGGACAAGATACTGCTAAAAATGCCAAAGAGCATGGACAAGGCAGTTTCTCCCTGCTGATTCTCCCATGGGGATGCCAGTAAGAGCTCTCTGCTGCACCTGGCCACTGATCTCTGGCTATAGGAGCATTGATCCCTGGCTGTAGGAACATTGATCCCTGCATATAGGAACCTGCTCATCTCTGATTCCTCTACATGCTTGTATTTTATTGAAATGAGACGGTTCCTAATGGGCAGCTGATAGTGGGATTAAAAAAAGCTGTATTTCCTCTAGAAACTAGAGGGGGAAAAACACCTCCAGGCCTGTCAAAACTACACCATGACATTAATCCCCAAATCTGAAAATATGTATTAAAATCAAAGAGAGCTTCTGAACTGTCTTTGATTTTGAAACTTCTTGGGAGAAATGGACACTGTTAGGTGGTGATTCATCTGACCTGTTTTAGGTGTCTGCCTTAGAAATAGGTGAATCATGCCCTAGAAATGCTGCTTCAATATTTGAAAAAGGGACTTTTCTTATTTTGTTTGATGATCTATTCTCAGTGTGTTATTACTTATAATATGCTACCATTTCTTTAATACTCAGTTCATCTTTGCTCAGGACGAGGATGGGCTGATAATGTATCTTTCTCTGAGAACTGTGGTTTCAAAAAACCAGCAGTTTCACTCCTGTGATTTTGCAGTTTGTCTTCTGGAAGGGATGTGTGGAATAGAAACAGTGAAGCCGTAAGACCAGAGAAGACAGAAGCCCAGAGGGAAAAAAGGTGAGCAAGTCAGAATCTGAAACAACACAGTCAGGAAACGCAGATGATGTGGTTTCTCTAAAAAGCTTGTTGGTTCGGTTAGAGGGAAAGGGAATTTGTGTATGCATAGCTGTAGTTTTACTAACTGTATATAAAAAAGGGCAGATTATTCATTGAATACTGTCGCTGTTGAGGCGGTCGCGACACAAAGCAGTGCTCAGAAACAGTTTCAGCTGGCAACTGTTTATTATCAAAAATGGCTGACCTTTTATACACTTGTGATTGTTTATAGTTCTTCTACTACAAGCATTGGCTACAATAAATCAACATAACAGCATTGGTGAAAAGTAATAGTGACTTCAACAAACTTTCTAAAAATATTTCATCCAGCTCTGAAATTCTTTCTTTATCTTCAGTTCTTCTCTTCTCTTGGTTTCTTTGGTGACAGCCTTGGAGAGAGTCTTGCTTATGAACTTCTTCTTGCTTCTCAGCTAACAGGCCCACTGTTACCTCCTTCCACAGAATGCACTATCCAATATCATTATATTAGATATTATACAATACCAGGATGTACTATTAGAGATTTTACATGTGTGTTTATATGTACTGTTGTAAACTCCAAATCTATGCGCAGAGCAGCTTTACAGAAAAGGACCTGTGTGTGGAAAGTGGTGGAATAATTACTTTTTTTCCTACACCAAGTGACCCAGCTTTTTAAAGTTGCTGAGACAACTCTAACCCTTCACTATAGCTAAGAAACACCTGCAGATAGGACCTCACCTAAGGGATGGTCCCCTTATGTAAAGATTAACTCTGTGGGATGTAGACTTGAGCTATAATTCATGTTCCTGTGGTTGTCTCCCAGCCCTAGGCCAGGTTTGGAGGGTCTTCATCACAGATACTTTATTCTCTCTGTTGTACTTGCTTTCCCCTCCCACTGAGCCTTTGTCAAGAGCAACTAATAAGCTTCATTCAGTATCCTTTTTCATGTATAGGCTCTTATGAAAGCTGTATTTAAAAGTAGAAATGTGTTCATAAACTTTACTTATGAAAAGGGTGATAGACTGAGGGATAAAAGTAATTTTATTGGGCAGAAATTATTTTACAGTAGATGAACATGCTGTTATTCAAAGTAAGCAGCATCCAAGCTATTCATGGAATGGCATTTGTCTTCAGTAAATATTTTACATAATACATACAAGTTATTCATGGAATGGCATTCATTTTTCATAGAAGTTTTATGTAATGCTGGGTACTTGGGACTCCCAAGAATTAAAGATTTGATAACAACATGGTCTCTCATCTTATTTTCTGTGATTTTGATCTCAGAGATACAAAAGTGGTTGTAATGTGAGGGTTTCTTTTTTTTAATTCCAGACCCCTTGAACATTTACAGTCAGTTGCTCTACATGCAGGACTACTAATAAACCTTTGCTTTCCTTTGTGACCTCTCACAGATCACTCAGGATTTGTTTTAATGCCCTCCTCCAAAAAGTCAGCAGCTCGTAAATTGGGAATTTGCAATGTGTCTGTGATGACTTCAGTTTTGGGAGGTATGAGATGCTATTTTAAATCATAACATAACGGAGGGTGCTTTCTTTGCTGCAGGTACTGATGAGAAATTCTCCTGGAAGCTCAGACATTAATCATTGGGAAAAGTGAGTGTCAGGAGCCTGGTTATGGAGCTATGGGGGCATTTATGGACAGTCTTTGGTGGAGGTGGGTGTGGGCCACAGCAAACTTCAGCCAGGAGGAGCAGGAGACACTTTGCCTACTGAGTCATGGCACTAAATGTGCTCTTTACAATTATTAACAGCGAAATTCAGTGGAAGAATGAATCAGGTCGTTGGTATTTAGTCTGAACCAGAGTTGTGAAACTTCAAGTGACTGTGCAGGAGGGAGGTTACCATGATGATGTGCATCATCCAGGGAAAACATGGCCTTGTGCTTACACCTTTCCTTGTATTTCTTCTTGCTTATGTAGAAAACCTGTAAGTATAATAACCTGAAAGACTGAAAGGCTTTTAAAAATTTCCTAAATTAATTTGCTGCTTGCCATCCTTGCATGCAATTCTGAGATTAAAAAAAGCCAGTACTTGCACAACATTGTAATTTCCTTGGACAACCCCAAAATAAGCGGTGGCTTTGTCCACGTTTTCAGAGTGCTGCTGCAATCATGATCATCATAAAGAAAGGAAAACACACAAATGAACCATGCAAAGTAAGATGGTTTGTGGTTGGACTTAATGACCTTAAAGGTCCTTTCCAACCTAAAAGATTCTGAGTAGTTTTGTTTGACTCATTGTGGCCTTCCAGCAGCTGAAGGGAGCCCACAGGAAAGATGGAGGGAGAGTCTTGACAAGGGCCTGGAGTGACAGGACAAGGGGGAATGGCTTCACACTGACAGAGAGCAGGGTTAGATTGGATATTGGGAAGAAATTGTTCCCTGTGAGGGTGGTGAGCACCCTGACACAGGTTTCCCAGAGCAGCTGTGGCTGCCCCATCCCTGGAAGTGTTCCAGGCCAGGTTGGACAGGGCTCTGAGCAAGCTGGGATAGCAGAAGCTCTCTCTGTCCATGGCAGGGAGGTTGAAACCAGGTGACCTTTAAAGGTTCCTTCCAACCCAAACCATTCTATTCTGTAAATCCTTTCTGTACTTCTGCCTTTGGATGGAGCAAAGTCTTCGTGGAACAATATCCCCACCATTTCCTGCCCACAGCAGCAGTTGGTCAGGTGCCAAGGAGCATGTCATATGCCTCAATAAGTGATTTTAATTGACTAAATAGATTTTTTTTGCTTCTGAATATATCTCTAATTTTTTTATTATGCTTTCTGTCTTTGTGTCAGAATCACTGTCTTTTGGTAGTAGCCAGTATTTAGCATGTGTCTCAGTCATGGTTTTTGACCACTATAAACACATTTTGAACCCTTCTGGGTAGCTGCTCATGGCTGGTGTCCTGGCAAATTTTGGTCTCTGCAGGACTTGACCTTTAAATGTACAGGCTGGCCAAACTACAACAGGTAGGGAAGCTGTGAGGAACCCTGGCTGCTTTGCCTGCCAGCAGAGTTGTTCAGGCTCTCTGCATTCAGCTTGCCTCGATTTATACAGAAAGGGGCAGCTATACCAGACATAGGGCCATTTCCTTTCTTTATAGGCTTTGTTTCTTACATAAGAAGTAAGACATGGAGCTGTAGAGAAGTTTAAATAATTGCTGCCAGCCATTCAGAGCAATCATTCATGATTGTGGTTTCCCATTTGGTACCAGTGATGATTAAACTCAGCTAAGCCTCTCCTCTGCTTCCCTCAAACATTTTCCTCCTGTCACACTGACACAGCTGTTTGTGTGTCTGTACAGTGGATTGGATCAGGAACTGATCCAGCTAAAAATAACCATGTGTAGAGTAGGAAACTACTACTTTTCAGCCACTGAAATTTCAATCTGCATCACACTGCAGCTGCACAGAGAGCTGCACTGGGACCACGAGCAGAGCTCAGGGGGAACTGACCACAGGTACACACAGAAGAGGAGGCTTTTGAAAGAAAAGGAGGTGGAACCAGAGCTCCAATGGGATTAGCAGAGTAGTACAAACCTGGCAGCTCTACTCCTTGGAGGTAGTTAGCAAGAGATGAGCATGGATTGCAGCTGTGTGACATCCGCTTGGAAAAGATTCCTAAACTGAACCTCCCCTGCGGATATTCCTCGTGTGCAAAAAAGGGCACATTTCTGTTTTATGCCTTTGTTCTGCTTTCTCTTAACTCCCTGCTGCTCCTCTCAGGCTCCTGTTTGATGGCATGGATTGCATGGTGGCATTACCGACTTAAGGAATCCTGAGATGTTTGTTACCGCCCGCCCTGGACTGCAATTTTCACTTGTGCCAGCCTTGCTGTTTGTGGAGCTGTGCTGAGCACTGGATCAGGGAAGCAATCCAAATTAAAAATAACCCAGCAGCAAAGCAAGAGCTATAGCCATTCAGGATAATCTGCAGTCACAAATCAGTGAGAGCTGTTTGCCATTTCAGGATGTCATGAAAGCCCAGCCTCAGAGATACGTGTTTAATACAAGGAATATGAACCTTTCAGCCAGTGAAGGAGCCTGGGGAAAGAGGAGGCAGGAATCCTTTGCCCATGTTCATACGGGACACAAGAGCAAACCTCACTGTGCCCAGATGGCAGCACAAAACATCTTCACAGAGGCTTTGCTTTAGCAGTCCTTCACATGATGCTTTTGGAACAAAAGTTAGTGGCAGTGTGTGCTGTTCCACTGATGGATGTTCTTCATTCTGTGGATTAGGGAGAAAGCTACTCAGATTTTTAAGGACACTGCAAATATGGGGGCTGTCACCAAGAAAGGGAATAAAAGAGCCTTCTTCACAGACAGCTTCATGGTACAGAGTGAAGTAACGATTTGTGGATGCATTCCAGAAGAGGATGTATTCCCCTTCTCTGCTCTAGGGAAACAATGCACTGCTGTGAGGCACCAGCACTAACATTCATGAGCACACCAGCAGTGACATCACTTTCACCTACTCAGACTCAGAGGAAGCATCTGTAATTAGTCATTCTCTCTTGTATTCCAAGCTGTGTCTGGTTTTCTTCTGGCATCTCTCTTCAGTTCATGGTTCATGCCTCCTGGGTTGAGTATTTTTAAGTACCAGTCATTTCCTTTTGCTTTCCCTTCTGTTTCTGACTTAGCACTTCACTGCTTCTCTCCCCAGGAATGCTCCTGCTGGGAGGTGATTGACTTGAACACTGATGGCAAAGACAGTGAATCCAGAGACTCAGAGCCTGAGGAGTTTCAGGATCTTCTCAGGTAACATTTCTAGAGAGAGGAACTCACTTTCTCTCCACATGCATTCGTGGGTCTGGTCACAACAAGGTGGAAGATGCAGGTAAAACCCACAGTCACACTGGCAGCTGCATCCCAAATTAGCCAAAGGAAAGCAAGTACCTGAAGCTTCTGCAATTTTGTGGCTGCCCTGAGGTAAACCCTGAATGCTTTCACAGCAACCCTGTCCTCAGGACAGCCCTGACAGGTAACACCAAGGCTGACCATGCCAGGGAACTTGGATTTGAGGGTCCAGACCAAATACCATCAGGTTTTGCCATCTTCTTTCACGTCTCTAAGAATATGAGTTGTGTTCATTGACCTTAATTCTTCCTTCTCTAGACACAGGAAGAATGTTCTGTTTCAGCCCTTTGCTCCCTGCATTCCCATTGCTGCTTCCCTTCTCCCAGTAACTGTTAAGATACGTTTTTTTCCAGTAAAGCATCTTGTGGTTCCTGTTTCACCCTACATTCACACAAAGGCTTGATCATATGTCCAGAGAGCTGAGAAGATGCCTGAAATCCCTCTAATGTGTACTGTATGTAAACTCTGTTTTTCCTGTTTTGCTTGGTATTTCTGCCTGAAGCCATCAGGAGAAATCCAAAGGTCATCTGTTAAAGAAATCAGGCAAGAAAAGAAAGCAATTGACCAGCAAAGAGGCACCTTCTTAAGTACAACAGCCAGGTGCAAAGCTGTGGGAAGAAACTTCCCAGTCCCTGCACTGGAAAAGATCTGCTAAGGCTGGGAAAAGGGAAATGGAAGGACATACACAGGTCTGTCAAAAGCTCTGTACAAGCAGAGGCACATTCTGCGTGCTTGGAGGTGCTCTGGGGTAAGCAAGGCAGGGCTGCCCTTTTGTGAGGGGAAACACTGACAGAACAGGGACTGACACAGAGAAGTCTCCTCTCTGGTTCTGAGCTTGAAGATGGGAAAGCACAAACACTTCAGGCACAGTCAGGCAGGGTTCAGCAGCGTTGTGGAGAAGGTCAGCTGGAGGGAGAGTCAGAGCAGAAAATGACCCAAGGCAACACATGAGCAGCAGGGCAACTGCAAAAGCTCCAGAAAGCAAAGAGAAGCAACTCCAGGTATGAGGGATCAATGGGGGATCTGGAAAGTGGTCTGGAAAGAGGTGCAGAAGAAACAGAACCTGAAGGAAAATTCTGCTGTGCAGGAAGGGACATTATTGTTCAATATATGTCAAAAAATGTTTTAGAGAAAAGGCATAAAATACTTCTAAAAATTTACTGAACACACAAAACACACTTCTTGTCCAAGATCAAAATAAATCTGTTTTTCCAGTCACAATGAAGCAAAGAGTGTAAGAAGCTGTATTTCAGTCATCACTATTACACGTATTTTTTTCCCAGCAGTTGACTGGAAAACTGGATCCTATATAACCCAGGTGAGAAAATAATCTCCTCCGAACCAGGTTCTTCTACCAGCAGGATGGCATGTCACTGCAGAGAAAAAATGACAAACCACTTTCCCTCATAAAGGAATGGTGAGCACTGAGTGCCCTCCTCTGGCTTTTCAGACTCTTTCCAAAATGTGAGAAAAAGACGAGTTCTAAGAATGTCCCTCAACTCCAAATTCTTTCACTGAGAAATTGATGGGAAACTCACTCTAGGGAGAAAGAAAGGAAAAAAGGACGGGAGGGGAAGGAATGATAAAAAGCAGGGAAGGGAGAGAGAGGGAGAGAGTCAAGATAACAACACCAGGGTGACAGATTTTATTTCAGAGATGTCATTCATCCATTTGTCTCTCTCAGGTATTTCTAAACTGCCACACTCCCACTGCAGGATCTGAGCACTGTTAGCACAACAGAAATTTACAGTATTCTACGTCCCACAGCTGGCAGGAGCATTTTGGCACCAGCTAGTGACCACAGGTCTGGGATGGAACATGCTAGGGATGCTCTGCTGGAATTAAGAGTAGCTAATTTGCTTTTTCCAGTAGCCTCCCACTGGTGTCCTGAGGGAGGAGCTGGCTTGTAGAGAAGCCAGTGAGGCGACTGTTGTCAAAGCAAACCTGGTTCTTTCCTTTTTGCACATCCCCAGTACCTTCTGAATTTGTCTCGTGAGTTTATGCTGTCCACAAAGTGATTAAATCCCAGGAAGAAGAGGAACATGCCCTGTAACTTTGGCAACAGCAAAGGAAGGGTTGGTACCCAGAATCTCCTCTCCAGCTACATGACCACAATAAGCAAAGGGCAAACAGGCCAGGGGAAATTAATTATTTCAGCCAAGTAACACTGAACAGGCAAAACTAACACTGGCTGTGGAAAGGAACTCCAGTTATGTGCTTAGACTGGTGAGCAATCCCATCCTAGCTGCTAGGGAACAGCTGTGAACCCTAAGGCCACTTTGATTTGGCATAGTTTAAAATAAATTAATGAAGACCTTAGAAATAAATCCGTCTCAATCCTTTAATTTATAGAGCATTGCTTAGTATACAGAGCACTTCACAAAGCATGAAGAAAACAAATACCCTGAGGGTTGATGTGAAGGGGCAGACACCGCTTATGAGGGAGGGTGAGAAAACACCTGCACCATGGCCGTGTGGCAAATGGTATCTGATTCTAGTACCAGGGAAAGAGGATGACTGGGCTTTGGGCTGCAGAACTACCCTCTGGAACCCCCTGCACAAGTCCAGTCCATGCCTGGCACATGTTGGGAGGAGGTGACTGAAAAGTGCATTGTGGGCCAAAGGCATCACCATGTCCAGCTGTCTGGAATCCAGGGGACCTGATGTGGTCACACCCTCATCCACTGCCTTGTACCTCAGGCCTGGACCAGGAGCTCACCTTGGCTCACCCCCAGACCACACCAGGTGCTGCCTACCACCCGAGCCCCACTGTGTGACACAGGGAGTAGCTGTGACTGAAGACAGCACTTCAAAGGTTTCTCCGTGAGTGGGTGAGGGCAGAGCTCTCACTCAAGCAAGTCCCACCCTTGGCTCGCTGCTGCACCGCAGCCTCCCTGCTCCTCTGAAGCCTTTGAGGACCGAGGATCCGGGAGAAGGGACACGACCCTGTCACAGCTTGGAGGAGAAGCTGCCCTCAGGAGAAGGGCCCCACAGAGCTCTGCTGCCCCCAGCCCAGTTGGAGACCAGGCTTTCCTTAAACACCTCCAGCAGCTGACTCCATCTCCTCCCTGGGCAGCCCCTTCCAGGGAAGAAACTCTTCCTGATGTCCAACCTGAACCTCCCCTGGCACAGCTTGAAGCTGTTCCCTCTTGTCCTGTCCCTTCTTCCCTGGGAGCAGAGCCCGACTCCCCTTCTGTCTGGGAGTTGTGCAGAGCCAGAAGGTTCCCCCTGAGCCTCCTTTTCTCCAGGCTGAGCTCCCACAGCTCCCTCAGCCCCTCCTGGTGCTCCAGCCCCTTCCCCAGCTCCGGTCCCTTCCCTGGACACACTCCAAGCCCCTCAATGTCCATCTCGCAGTGAAGAGCTCAGAACAGGACACGGGATTTGAGGTGTGCCCTCACCAGTGCCAAGGGCTGTCCTGCAGCCCCTCCTCTGCTGTGCAACCTTCACAAGCTCCCTTGCTCTGCCACACATTCCTCTTGTCTCAGTTGTTCTCTTCACCTGAAACTCCCTGGCATCTCTTTATATCACAACTGTCTCTGATTCCTCCCTCACATTTCTTTGTTCCACCCTCAGAAAAAAGAGAAAGCTCTGGGGAGACCTTACTGTGGCCTTCCGATATAAACAGTTTCCTTTCCATCTTTCATGCAGACTCCCTTCAGGTACAGCACAGGGTAAATCTTACCTGTCTTTTCAGAATTTGCCAGTGTTTTAAGAACCCTCTGGCTTCTCAGGTGAGACATTTTGGACTTATCCCATGCTTTCAGTGGGCTTTATTCTGCCAGCCATTCCTGGCAAGACAGCGAGGGATGTCTGCCTGCTTTTGAGTGCAATGCAGTTTCCTTGAGTACCCAGGCGGTGGCAGATTTGGAGTATGTTAAATCAGTCCTTTCAACCTGTTTTGCAATGGAACCGAATTATTCCTACATGGGTTAAAGGTGAAATTGTTCCTCTTTCATACCTCTGACGCCATTTAAATGGCTTCCATTTAAAATGGAAAATCTCTGCTTTTGAGTATAATTAGTCCCTGAACCCAAGTTATCTGCTATTTGCTGTTCTTATTCAATTTCTGCTAAATCAAACTTTATTGACTAGACTTGTTGGGGAAGAGCTATTTATGATTGTGTCTACTTATTTAAACTAATCAAGTGCTATTGATTTAAAGCATCTGTGTGTGGATTTAATTCCTGTGTCTGCTGTACCATGCAAAATACCCACACTATTTATTAATACTTCCATAGAATTTAGGGGGGTACCAGCACATTAAGTTAAGCACGAGGCTTTCTTTCCGAGGGAGGGTGGGCACAGAAGATGCCTGTGATGTTTTGATTTCTTGCTTTCACACAGGCCAAGGAAGATTTTGGGTTTAGCTCTTTCTTCAAACCAAGCAGCTAATATGTCACTGCTGTACATTTTCCTGAATGACAAATATAGGGTGAATATTTTGAGTCTCTTCAGGTTTGTGCAGCGTTCCCTGGTTTTTGCTCCTGTGGGCATCCCAGCATCACCACTGGAGCTGATGTTGTGCTGATAATCACCACGGCTTTTGAAGCCTTTTCCTGAGTCTGTGCTTCCCCTGATAGATTCTCCATTCCTGTAAGTGTAGTCTACCATCACAAAAAATTAAATCCTCTGCCTTTGAGAAATTCACTTCATTATTCTTCCTTGAAAAATAAGAAAATCCTCAAAACCAGGGAGCCTGCCAAAGTGCAAAATACATCTACAATCTACCCAAACCAAAATGCATGGAGTGAAATAAACGTGGTAAATCAAGCTTTAATCCCAGTCTTAGACCCCTTTGATGCTTTTCAATTGTTTGCTCATCACAATTTTTCAAGTGTTTCCCGGAAGCATTCATTCCAACAGCCATACTCTGTGTAACCATGCTTTGTGCAATTCCTTAGTTTCCTTGGGAAGGTGGTGGGCTCTCTTTTGTCCTGGAGATTTTGGAAAGCTGAAATCTGGGCCATATTCAATCACAAAAAGGCAAAACCATGCAATAAATCACGCTAGAGTTTATTCTCTATGAAAGTGCTTCCCATTTGAGGGAATTGCACTAATGCTGCTCCAGACTGAAAGTCGTTTGTGACAGGAAACACCGTTTCATTTTGTATTTGTACAATATCTAAGTACAGCTGCCTCTGCCCAATTCAAGGTCCCTAAGAAGCTGCTGTTGTATAAATAAAACACAGTTGTAGATCCCCACCTGCTGGGTTTTTCACATATTGCTGCTAAAATTAGACTGAACTTCTGATTTCAAGAGAAAAAAGTTATTTTGGCTGTAATGCCTGCTTGTTAAGGAAAAAGAACTGTATATAATACTCAAGCTGATGAATTTGTTATCCTCTGGTGACCATGCCATTGAGATTTTGGACACCTACATATTCCAGATAGCTCTGCTGAGATGGAAAAGCAACCACTTTGGCCTGGGTTGGAAGAGACCTCAAAGATCATCTAGATCCTGCCATAGGATCTTCATCAGGGAAGATGAATTGCAACACAGCCTTGTCTCTGTCCACTCTTTAAGCTCTGTATAAGTGAAAGGCAAATGCACAGCTCCTTCCCTTGCTGTTGTTTCAAGTTTTATGATTTGGCTCAATTTTTCAGAGAGGTTAACAAGAGAAGGGGATGATGAATGAGAACCAAGGCTGCCTAAAGAAACAACAACATATCCAACTCTGAGTTGGAATCCCTGCACAACCAACTTGACAGAGTGCTTGTTCCACAACAACCTCTTGTTAAAACCGAGTGAGGGTTTGGAAGAGGAAACATCTCAAATTACCACAAAAGATACCCCATATTCAGCTACTGAATTGTCTGAAAAGGGAGTATAGTTGGGAACGTGCTGAATTTATCTGTTAAGTGTCACATTAGCATCCATAGTGCCTTATCCTCCACTGAGGAAGCACAAGCTAAGACAAAAGAAGTGATCGAGGTGGAGAATTATTTCAGTCTATGCAACCAACAAGCCTGGTTTGATGGATTAGAACCTGGATCATGGGTTACTACCCTGCTAAAACCTTTACAGGATGGAGAAAATGGACAGCATGAGTTGGAATTGCAACTGTCACTGGATTTGTATTTTTAAATGTTGGCAATAGCCTAGTTAAGTGTGTGATAACACACTTATTTATCCTTGCCATTTTCTACTTTTCTATTTTTTCTCTTTCTTTCCTCCTTCATAAAAAAAAAAGGTGAATGATCGCTTTGGATCCCAACATTTAATCTCATTTGTGTTTTAATCTCACTTTTGAGTGTTCTGAGAAGCTAACTCCTTTCAACAGCTGTGGACTGAAGTAAAACTTGCCTTTTTTTCCCCTACAGAGTACCAGAAAACCCCAAAAGTTAACTGATGCAGAGTGGAGGTGTCTTCCCCATCACCACTAATGAAGAAGCATCCCAGAGTTTTCTCTTTTTTCAGCCCTAAAAACTTTGGGCTGAAGACCTTTGTAACTCTTGGAATATAATTAATTAGTCATATATGCAGCCACATTACAAAAACCATGTAACTTAACTGAAATAATTATCCTTGTCTTACATGATTAAGAAATCAGGATCCAGTCCAGATTAACAAGGCTAAAAATCTTTAAAGACTGCTGGGCCACTGGCCACCTCAATCTTTAATTTCATGGATCCACATTAAGACTTCCTAAATGTCATCCAGGATTAATATTTCACAATGGCTCTTTTTCCAGAGTTATCTTGCTATAATAAGTTGTGTGATTTAGGTGCAATATGGGGTTATATGTTAGTTCTTTTTTTATTACTCTACTTGTTGACCTCCACACAGCTACCAGCTTCAGAAACTTCCATTCACAACAGAAACACCTCAATTACCTGCCTGAGTGCATGATTTCTTCAGATGCACTTTAATCAGCAAACTTTTTCAAAATTCTCTCCTGCTGTCAGCTTAGTAACAACTTCATGAGTTATTTTATTTTTCTCTGATGAAAAGAAAATGCTTTTAAAGAGTGACAGGTTAAAAGCAAAATTGAGCAAATTAGTGCCAGTTTTAGAAATCTGGAATTCCAGCTGCTTCTCAAAAAATTGCCCTCAATTTCCTGTATTTTCAGGTCATTCTTTTTTATACTTGTACCATTCCATTATTATTACCATTCAAAGAGAAGAAAATGGAGCCAGGACACCTCCAGATTTGTGATCAGCAGAGAAAGGGAAAACCCAGACAAAAGCTGCCAGGACCAACAGCTCTGGCTGGCCTTGGAGTTCCATGGGCCACCTCTACATAGTACTTTAGGAAGGACAAAAACTCAAAGATTCATTTCTAACAGGAGCTTTAATAATGAACACCATAAATCCAACTGAAATACAAATTTTAACCACTGATTTTATGAAGGGGTTCTGCTTTATAAAGAATGACATCAAACACCATTACAAGTTATGAACAGTATCCTTGAGTTTCCATGGAACAATGGCAAGTTTTACTGAAGCTCCGAAGCCTAAAAGCACAGGATTCTGAAATGCTCAACTGATGAAAATTACACCTCAAAGATACCAGCACAAGATTACATTGAAGGAATGTCTTCTAAGGCTTCTTAATTTGTCTTAAATTAATATCCTGATGAGTTAAAACTAATCCATAATCCCACACAGTAGAAACAAGTGTGTGATTTTATTAGTCTGTACTCACACAGCAGAAGTGACATACCTGGTCCCACAGTTTTAGCTTTGGGACAGAATGTGACATTCTGTGAACAAGAAGACTTTGTTAAGACAACCAGTGTTTCCCATTCCTAAAATCAAAACCTTATTTTATTAATTACTAGGAGGGCATCCTTTTAACAAGGTAACATAAAAAACACAACTACAAACCACAAAACCAACCATGCACAAACACAGCATCACTTCAAGAGGAAGACTTCTTGGCAAAGGTACAAGCCCCAAAGTTTCTTTATCCCAGTTTAAAGGTAGACGAGCTTTTTTTGCACTTTTGAAGCTTAAAGGTTCTGAGACTGCCCCAAGTTTGTCACTGATGGAACAACGTAGACCAGACCAACATGTCTTAAAACTCTGCACCTTCCAACCCTGAGACCCCCAATGTCTGAGTCCTACAGGGAAACCAAAAAAAGGAAAGAAAAGAAAAAAAATCGTTTCCCCTGCTGTTTTCAGAAGATGTAACACCTGAGCCTCTCAGTGTTCATTATTTATCCCACTCCTACCCCTAATTAATACGTAACAGCCAAAACCATGTAATAATGCAAACAGGATATGACAAGAGTATCTAAACACAGGCTCAACTGAGTTCATCTTTGAACAAAAGAATAAGTGCCCTATAAACCCATTTGGCTTTTCCTCATGAACTCTTGGTAAGGTAGACTTGAGAGGTAGTATTTTGTTGAGGGACTTTTGGTTTGTGTTTTCAGTTTTTTTATTATTATTATTATTTTGGGGTGTGTAGGTTGGTTGTTTTAAACAAAAAGCAGGAAGGATTTTTTTTTCCTATTTTCAGCAGTGCTGCTGGCCTGAGAATCAGTTAAGTCAAGGACACCTAATTTAAAGACTTCCTAAAGGAAAGAAGCTTTTGCAAGCAGACACTGGGAATAGGGGTGCTGTTAAACTGAACATCTTTACGTAAGCATCTTGCTTCTCCCTGTGTAAATCAGACTTAACAGGAGATACTTAAATCATCCCTGAGGACTTTATCATTAGTTTCAACTCATTAGGAGAGGTACAATTGCCCAAGTACATGCTGAAAGACATATCAGGAAAAAAATACACTCAAGTTGGATGCATTATCTTGTATATGAATGTTGCACTTCACTGCACCCCAGTGATAACGATTTCTTGAGCTGCCTCAAAAAAGGTCATTCCCAGCCAAAATCCCTGCAGGCTACAGGGCAGGGAGGGATTTGATCAACTGCTGCTTGCTGATGCATCTGAGTGTACAGTCAGCACCTCCACAGGTACAACAGCTGAAACATCACAGCCCAGAGGTCACCTGCTTGGAGTGACAAAACAGTCCAGGACAATCACACACGTTTACACTGGGCACATTCACAGCACAACGCTGAGCAAGCTGCAGAAGTCACAGGATCTTGGGAGATTGGGAGCTGAGGTGCAGGCAGAGCTCCAGAGGCAGATGAAAGGGACAAGGCACTGTCACCTTTACAGGAGAGGAGACTGCTGGGATTAAGAAGGGGGCAAGAAATGGATGCTACAGCAGCTGCCTGCTGTCCTAGCAGGAGTCCTAAGCTATAAACATAGGAATTCAGGACAGCATTGCCTGAGAGCAGCGTATTCAGTTGTTTCTGAAATTCCTGAAGCACTGGTTGTTTTAAACAAAAAGCAGGAAGGAGCACATCCATATTTCGCTGATTCAAGAGAAGCACATCCACATCTTTCCTTATTTTCTTCACTGTAAAAAGAGAAGGGAATGTTAATGCCTGCTATGTAAAAACACGAGGCAGTTTAGAAGCCTTTTTATACTTACACTCTTCAGAAACAAGACTCCAGTGATCCCTTTCACTTTCCTCTACACCACACCTTTGCTCTTCTTTCTGACGCAGAGATGTAAATTCAGGCTGGTTTGCATCTAAAAGAAAGACACTGCAAGTCAAGAATTGCAAGGTCTGTATTCCAAACGTGGCAGCTCAGCAACAATCTTTCCTCTCATCCACATCTTAAAATTCAAACTTCATTCAAGTCACACAGTGGTCCAAACTAAACCAAAACCAAAGAATAGGCAGATACAGGGGTTTGGTTTGGGGTTTATTTTTGGTGGGGGGCACAGGGAAAGGAGGAAGCAAAGCTGGAGCAAGGGATCTGTTAAGGAAAAGGACAGTTGAGATTTAGTTAAAATAGGTTTGTACTTGTATGATTTCCTTAGGAGATACGTTAGACTAATCTGATACTACTCAATGCCGAACTGACAGGGCAAAAATGAGACTTTTCTTCAGGAATTATAAACCCATCTTGTAAAAGCCATAAAGAACAAACAAGCTTTAGGAGTGTAAGGTTCCATTCTTAGGGTTCCTAGGCCACCTCTCTGGACTATCTATGGACTGAGAGGCCTCAAACCCTACATTAAGTATTCAGATTTGCTATTCTATCACAAACTTGTAACTTCATCATTACTCCAGTTGTTAAGGTGGAAGGATCTTTTTTTTTCCCCCAGAAGAAACAAACAAACAAAAACAAGTAAAACAACTCCAAACAAGCCAACCACAAAACCCAAAGAAAAACCTCACACAAAACACCTGCTTCTCATAACCAACACCCGCAACAATTCTGTGGGTGTCTAGGCAAGACCCAAAATGAAAACTTAAAACATTTTTGACCAAGGATAAAGGGACTGCCCATGTAAAGGTGCAACAACAGGGAAAAACACCCCACAATGCCAGTTTTTATCCCTGAGTTTCAGGTCATTACTAGAACAGGAAATATTGCAAAATCCAGAAAACTCCCTCCTTGAAATAATCCCTTTGTCTGACAGCTAGTACTTGTGCTAAGAATATCCCAGAGACTTCCCACTGCAGACAACAAGAAGCTAGGATCCAATATCCACGTGCAACAAAAATTAGCTGCTAGAGATGATCAAGGCACTGTTTACAGCCTTTTGCAAGTCAAGATTCCTTGCATCTCCCTGAGCTTAGCATTTTGGTGGCTGAGCACTTCTGCAGGTCTAAGGCTAGACATCAGGCAACACTATGAAGCAGGAATTAGTGAGATCATTATTATTAGTGGGATGTGTGAGCTTTGGGGAGTCTGAGATGCCTGACAACCTTCATGGTAACACCTAAATTTCAACTTCAGCTGTTTCAAGTAATTTCCTCAGATGTCAGAGATAAATACCTTATATTAGAGATGGGGGGAAAAAAAGTAGCAAAACCAAATCAACCAACCCCTAACATTCATATCCAGAGCAAAGAGGGAGAATTGTTTAGGAAGAAACAGAGACCAGAATATTTCATGTATCCCCTGAGATTTTATATAATTTGAAATAAACACAACTTAATTCAGTTACCTGCTGTGTGTTCACTGGGTCTCTCTCTCAGATGTTGATGTCTGATGAAGTCTGAGCTCACACTGAAGCTACTTCCATCCTCTGAACACCTACAGGGCTTCTCATCTTTATGGACTCTCTGATGCTGCAGCAGAGCTGTGTTCCTACTGAAGTTCTTTCTGCACGTGGTGCAGGAAAAGGTTTTCTTTTTCAGATGGGTTTTGTGGTGAGCAAGGAGGCTCAAGGTACTGCTGAAGGTTTTCTCACATTCTTTGCACTTGTACAGCCTCTCCCCTGTATGGACTCTGCGGTGAACCACCAGGTTGGCCTTCCCGCTGAAGCTCTTCCCACACTCTGGACACACAAAAACCTTTTCTCTTGTGTGGATTTGCAGGTGGGTCAAGAGCCTGTGGAGCCACTTGAAGCTCTTCCCACATTCTGGACATGTGAAGGGTTTCTCTTCCCAGTGCGGTTTCTGGCCATCAGCACCGAGGACGAGCTTCCCAGAGTCTCCTTTTTTCTGAGGGGAATCATCACAGGCTGCCCCCCTCTCTGGGCTCTGGGCTTCACATACCTGAGAGAGCTCGTCTTGCTTGACCATCTCCTCCTCATTGTCCCCCAAAATGCAGTTCCCTGATGGAGTAAGAGACCCATCTTAACACTCCTCTTTCCCTGAGGCAGGTGAGTTGCTCCTTGTAAAATAACTCAATTTCTAAGGCCTACCTTCAGCTTACACCACATTCCCTTTTCCCAAAGAGGAATGGAAATGCTAAAGACCGAGAAAAGAAGGGGGAGAAAAGTGGCAAAGGGAAGAAGAGAAAGGGAAGGAATGTTCCTCTTCTCTTCCTTCCTCTCCCTATTTCCTCGTTCCATTCAGAGAACGGCAAAACGAAGACTGCTAAGATGAAGGAAAGGAATATGCTGAAGCATCTCACCCATCCCAAATATCTTACTTTTAGCTATTTGTTCCCACAGACTTAGCTCAAAAACTTCCCAGCCTGCTAAATGATCATAAACATAGTGTTTCAAAGCTGGGCAGCTGGGTGGGGATCTTTCAGCACAAAGAGCCCACGTAACCTTCACTAGGCAAGACCAGCAAGGACATTTAGGTTGTTTCTCACTTGTGCTAGTTCATATTTATCAAAAAAAAGTTAAATTATGTCTTTTGTAGGTTTGCACACCAGTTTTTCTGTGTCAAAACAACACTTGTAAGTACTATAAGGATACTGTATATTTATGCATCAGAAGACAAAGGACTCTTTATTGATTTAAAAAAACCAGCTAATTCCCAATTAACTACTACAATCTCTTTTCTTAGTTAGACCTAACACAACATTTACTTTACTTACAATGACAAACTAAATTAATTGCATTCTGAAGAAACTCACCAGAAACATTCAAACATATCCCTTTCTTTCCTAAAGAATGCAACCTGTTTATTTCACAAGTGTACATGCACCATCATACACCCCACAGTAAGCTCTAGGTATCTTATGTAGATGGGTAGACCTTATATTTACAGCTGTTCAGCATTAATAGAATTATAAGGGCCACATAATAAACACTTAGCCAAGGCTGATGTTTGCAAGCAACTTCAGGTGTTTACTATTGATTCAAGCAGAGGATTTAGCACTTAGCATCTTTGATCTAGCATTAAAATAGTACTCACACATTTAACACAAGAAAGTTAGTTTAATCCACTAAAAAAACCAAACCAGGCTTTCTACATTCAAGATAAAATTCTATAGAGCAATTTCAGTCCAACCTCTATAACACAAAGGAATAAAATTCTGAAGTATCATGTCCTTGAAGAGGCAAAATGCTCTGTTTACACGGACACGGCTACCAACATCTAAATAGCAGCAATAAAATAAACAAACTTGCTGAGAGAGGGAGTCCTCTCTCTTACATAAAGGAATTACAACCAAGCGGGAGCTTTCTCCCGGCAGGATGAAGAAGGCTCTCTCTGGCAGGAGCACTCATTCCTCATGCTGTAACCACGATGCTGATTGTTCCCCGAGAGCCCTGCAGGTCTCTGACAGGGAACCACAGAACGCTCCATTCCCACCCACACCCAGAGCTGGGCACTCACACACTTTGGAAGCAACTCCACAACTCCCTTAGACCCTCCCCACCTGTGAGAAGCCCTGGAAAAGGGAAGCGTGCTGGCTGCCTTCACTCCTAATGAATTCTATTGTCTTATTTTAGAAGGGGCGCTGGAAAACCGCAGCAGAAAAACCCCGAACGACGCTGCAGCCTTGCCTCGGCCTGGCATGGCATCCCGGTGATGGAATGCCGGCACCGCACCGCCCTGTGGGATTTAACTAGCACGAACTTAGATCTCACCTGGATATCCTGCAGCATTACTCCTCCTGGGGCTCTGGATCCTGGAAAATACGGACTCCATTGCTGGCTCCATCTAGAAGAGGAGAGGACAAGGAGTGCGGAAGCTTTTCCGCAGGACGCTGGTACAGCACACTTGGGCAGTGCCCGGCCTAGGCGCAGCAAACCTGCCCACGCCACCGACCCCCGGGACAGAGCGGGCAACCCTGCACAAAGACCTGAAGCTGGCCGAGTCGTGAGCTTCTTCCAGAGACCAGCGTGGTAAGAGGCGCCTTTACCTAAGCTCAGTCTCCCTGGGAAGCGCCCTCGGACTACGGGCCCATCCCAGCCTCCTCACGCACCGTCGTGGTTCAATCCCCGGCCGGCTCCGCCCTCCCCGAGCCCGGGCCGGCTCCAGGCCCCGCTGCCGTGCCTGCTCTGCCGAACCCTCGCTTCTCCCCGGCCCCGCTGCCGCTGCTCCCCA
>VYXD01011153.1:416032-503915 GCA_013397195.1 Hylia prasina | reverse complement strand
AAGGCGCCGCTGCCGTGCCTGCTCTGCCTGACCCTCGCTTCGCCCCGGGCCCGCTGCCGCTGCTCCCCAGTGCCGCCGGCTCTTCCCGGCACATCCCAGCACTCCTGCCCGGGGCCGAGACCCGGCCCGGGCGTCAGTGCCGCTCCCGCAGCCCGCGGGCGGCGGCAGCACCGGGCGCTCCTCGTGTTCGCCCTTCGCCATCGACACCCCCTGGAAATCCGGCGGGAGCACCGGGCGCTCCTCGTGTTCGCCCTTCGCCATCGACACCCCCTGGAAATCCGGCGGGAGCTCTTCCTCCGCTGCCCTGCGCCCTTCCATCCCCGCCGCGTTCGCTCGCTGGGTGCCCCCGCACGGAGCGCCCGCGGGGCTGCGTGTCCCGCCGGGCACTGCCAGGGCTGACCTGGCTCGGCTAGGTGAGTCACGGAATGGGTCATCCCGGAGCACTCGGCACAGGATAGCGCCCGGATGGTTCTGGAATAGCTCCAGTGAAGGAGACTCCACACCCTGTCTATGCAATCTGATTGTGCAGGGAAAAAGTTCTGCCTCGTGTTCACGTGGAGCTTTTGGGCATCAGTTCCTGCCTGTGCCTCTGGTGCCATTCCTACCATATGCAATGAAAATAATATGTCCCCAGTATGATAAAAAAAGTACAAGAATGGGATGCCCAGAAAGGTAATGAAGTCTCCATCCCTCAAAGTTTTTAAGACCTCACATGACAATTCTCTGAGCAACCTTGTCTGAACTCTATATTGAGTAGAAATTCCATATTGCCTTGAGTAGGAGTTTGGACAGAAACCTCCTGAGGTCCTTTCCCACCTGACTGGTTTTGTGAGTCTGTGACACAGAATGGGAACTCGTCACCTGATAGCCATGGTATATCCTTTATCAAAGTGTCTTGGGAGCCTCTGCAAAATAAACTTGGAGAAGAGTGTGTCCAAACTCTAATCTGGTGAGTGAAGAAGAGCTACTGCAGTTATCCACCAAACTTGTGCTGACACAGCCTTTCCTGGTGCTGGATCCATATCCCAGAGGGTCATTGCCCAGACATGGAAAGTGATGTAATAAATCAGGGGCTATTGCTGGAAATGCTGTGGGCTACAGAAAATCCTGACTGATTGTCAGGAATACCAGGAAGATGGTTTCTTTGGCATCCAGGGGAAACCGAACGTTCTCAAAAGGCGACATAACAGATTTAAAGGAGAAGAAGATGAAAGGCTGGGAAACCTCATCCCCTACTCCTCCCCTAACAAACTGGATGTAATTACTAATAAATCCCAAAACAGGCTACTGAAACTGTCAAGTTTTGCATTAATTTCATGGTGTTCTTGCCTTAGCTTATTTGTGAAAATGATCATGTGAGATAATAACCTTTTAAAGCACAGACTGTATGCCATCTCCAACTCCTCTGCTTTTAACAGTGCTTCTCACTCTATTGTAAGAGAAAAATTGATGTGACATAATTTGCCTTTGGAATTCTACACTATTATTCTTTTCCTTTTTAACTGCTGTGTGACTGCTGAGTATTGTTCTTGTACTGAAGTCAGGTTCACTAAAAATAGTCCCCATGTTCTTGTCCTCTTGTATTTCCTGTGTCTTCTTCAATCTTGTCCATCTTTCCTGAGGTCTCCAGGATGTCTACCAGCCTACCTCAGCTTACTTCAGCCTATGGATGACATTAAAAAATCTAAATTAAGTACTCTGTAACCTCTTCTCTGTCTGCTCTGAGTTCTTACCCTTTTGATGCTAATCTTTTGTTTATTACGTAATTTATGCTTATCTTTTCAGCAAAGACACAGTTTTTGTTTGGGTTTTTTTTTTCTGTTCTCTTCCAGTCAGTAATATTATAGAATGTTTTTGGACTGTTCTGTGTTCCATTTACATTGTTGCTTGGCTTTTATTTAGTTTTTATACATTATTTTATGTAATCTGACCTACTTGTCATCTCCTGTGCCATTCCTGTTCATGATTTCAGACCAGTAGGGAAATTTGTGGCTTGTCAGATTTACTCAACCTTTTTTTTTCCTTTCTCTAGTAGGAGAAAGTATATTCTTTAGCAGTTTCTTAAAGGACTTTTTAGTGCACATCATCTCACTAGCTGTTCTCCAGGCATTTACCTGCCTTGGGATCTTACTGCTGGTTCTCTGAGATTGCAGACACCTGATTTCTGGAAATACAGTCCTTTCTTTTTTGGTGGGTATCCAGTCCTCACCATCTCTTCAGCAGAAGTGAGAAACAGGATTTTGACTTGCTTTTTGTGCCCTGGGGCAGTGGATGTTGCCTGGGATCTTTTCTCTTAGTATTTTGTCTCACTTCTGATAAGGCAAAATCCTTGTATTTCACAGTTATCACAGGATCACTGATGTTGGAAAAGACCTCCAGTGAAATAAGCAAAACTTGTCAATGTTTCAAATCCATATTCATCACAGGACATAGCACTTCCACATAAAATGCCAAATGCTGTAATAGAGCAAGCTGCAAAGAAAAACTTCTCAGCAGATCAATTCTCGCTTTACATACCAAAATATATTTACTATTTTGTATTGCTCATTGACTGATTTTATGCTAAAGCTAAACAGTATCTTAATTAGAAGAAATACTAATAGAAGCTAGTAGGAATTTATTGCATATTAAAGTCTAGCTAATTCCTTTGCCGGCTCTCACCTTCTGTATTGTCAGTAATTATGAAAATGAAGACTAGGAAAAAATTAATTTATCTGGAAATATTAATCTCACCCTAATGCCAAAGATTAAAGAACGAATAAAATAATGTAACTGTTGCTTTTATTATCCCACCACTGGGATTCTCTTCTATCAGATGCCTAAACTCACATCCTCTCTCCCAGCTTTGACTGCAAAGTGCCAAACTTGAGCCTCACTTGCCTTTTCAAGCCAATTTACCTCATTAGTCTGCTCACTGCTGAATCTGTCCTTGCTGACTAAATCTGAGGTTTCTGGCATATCCTACCTGGCAGCTCTCTGTTTAGCAATAAAGCTTTCCCAGAGGTGTTAAGTGGTAGCAAACTTCTCAGAGACCTCCATGGGCAGCTGACATTTCTCTTTCCCCAGACCAATGGTCACATCAGCCTCAGATGGGAGGGGAGCAACAAAATGTGCTAAAATGATCATCATGGTTTGTGAGGAGAGGACACAATTTCCCCTTAAACTCGGTGTTGCATAAACACAGTCACTGTTGAACAAGTTAATGCTGTTCACACTTTCAAGTAGTCTGTTTGATTTATTACTCTATAATTACAATTGTGTTTTTACTGTCTGTAGGTGTAAATTTTTCATTCGCTCCTCAAGTTCCACAATGCCTTCATTTTTAAAAGCCTGAGGAAAAAAGATACATTTAAATTCACCTGCCTCTATCTGCAAGATTGTGCTGTACTGTAAACTTCCTATTACTTTCTGGTGAGAACCTGCCAGAGGCACTTGGGTACTTGCATGAATTTTGGGGGCTCTTCAGTGTCTTGCACAGCAAATACTCAAGTGACAAATGACAGTGACAAAGGACCTGTGTTATCACTAGCAAAACATCAGTCTTTGTGTGCCTCAAATCTTGCCTATTTAGTGATCCAAAGACAGTTAAAACCTTTCTACAAACATTTTTGCTGGCATTTTCACTAGCCCTGATTTCGCTGGTCAGATTCTATACATTTATGCCAGTGTTTCATTTCTTGCAGCAGCTTTTCCCAGGTTAAGCCAGTGGTTCTCAAGGGTTTGTATTCTCTGGAGTGGTTATGAGCCCCAGCTGGAGAGGAGGAGCTTGCAGTGAGAATTGAATCGGAAACACAAAGGGCACAAGCTGAGGTGGGAATTCCTGTGTGAAAGCCCTGTGCAAAGCTCTGCATACCCTGATCAGGGAAAACTGGGAAAAAGATCAATCACATCAGCAGCTCCAGAGCTACTGCCTTGATCCCCTCTTGCCTAATCTTCATTTACAGAAGATGCATTTCTTCATCGTGTACTTTTGCTGTGGCTTTTGCATGTGGGGCTGGGTGTTACCTGCTGCCTCCCTGGAAGGAGCAAGTCACCTCTGAGGCTGCAGTGCAGCAGCTGCAGGAATTTGCATCATCAGGGCACCTGTGGCAAGAGGAGATGAGCGTGTGGCCCCCTCCTGGCTCTGGGTTAATTCAGCTTCCTTTGCTGTGGCATCCATTCCACAGGTAGGGCGTGAGTCCAGAAATCCATTTTATTGCTGTTCCACAGCACATTTCACAGCCAAATCATCCTGGGAGTTAGGAAGTGGGACCTGTGGGCTCAGTTCTTAATGAACAGCAGTTGTCCTTAACTGAGGGAGATGGGGAAAATTGAAAATTGGCTGGGATGCCTCCCCTTGAGACCTGTTACTTATTCTGTTGTGTGACCCACAGTTTATCAGTTAAGGACTTGTCCTACATCATTTCCCCCCCACACTATTTTTGCTTCCCTTAAAAAGTTAAGATTAATGCAATTTTCCTCATTTATTGAATTGATTATTTGCCTTGATAATACCGGGCAATTAGAATGTCAGAAGAAAAGCTTTAAATATTGAAGTCTGCAGGTTGACCTTAAAATGTGTTCCTTGGAAAGAATTCAAACTTTCTTGCTGATGGGTTTAATTCATTTATGCATCGTAATGGAAAACTTATTTTTTTTTCCTCCATGAAGATCACATTTACATATAAAAAATGGAAAATGATATTTTAAGGAAAGATTTGCTAACAATATGAAAGTGGTATCTTTCATGTATGCCCTGGATTTCAGGATTGGAAATAATTTTCATTAAGCAAAGGGCCATGATAATGCTGTCTTTTCCTCTCATTGAAGTCTGCTATATTGCAATGAAGTGAGAGATAATTGCTAGACATTATCTACTCTTGCTTGACAGAAAACTAACAAAATGAGGAGAGGTCTCTGTACTTAAAGATAAAAAAATTGGGGTAAAAATTTAAAAAATGGGATGTTGTTCAGGGAAGTTGGCCGAGTTACTCCCAACTTCCCTTTGCAGACCTGTCCCTGTGAGCTTCCACAGGACACTCATCACAGCAGGGCCTCCCAGTCTGGTGTATGGAGGTTAAAATCTCACTATGGCAGCCTTGAAAATCTGGGTTTCCCTCCTGTAGGTGGGGCTGCCGTTCCACCAACAGCTGTGCTGCAGATGTGGGCAGATGTGCTGGAGAAGCCACCCCTGCTCAGCTGCGATGGCCAGCAAGTAACCACCTCCTCTAGCAAACCAAGCAATGCAAAGTGACCATAGCTTTAAAATATTTTGTTTTATTAAATGTTTCAAATAACATAAACAACATATTAACAATTTTATGGCTGAGGTTCACGTAATTTGTGGTTTGGTAATTTTATCTGATTTGAGAGCTCAAAAGGTTATGCCTTAACATTAGAAACTTTGTAATTAAGATTTATAACAGGAAGTTGTCTTGTAGCTAACAAGAGGATAGAAATAGCAGATAGAACCGTAGAAACTCTGGACAGTGGGAGAGTACATATTTTACTATAAACTGGAGTCTGCCAAGATCGTGTAAGGACAAGAAACCTTTTGTAGGTGGCTTCATGTTCATCTGAAAAAACAATTCATAGTTGGCATTTAAGCAATAGAGAAAAGTGGGATAGTACATCTTTAATTATTCCCCAAATACGCTTTATTTTTTGGATTTTATTCCCCCCTTAAGTAAATCTGTAATAAATCTGTACCACCTTCATACCGGTATTTAGCACCATGTAATGGGATGTTCACCACTTACCTTCTGGGGAATGTTATTTGCTCTGTGCTAGAATAAGGGGTCCAATTGCACTAAAATTGTACTGAAAGTTCATCCTTGCTTTCAGCGGTAGAACGTCAACGCTGGCAGAGCAACAGCATGCTTTCAACCATGAAGCTGTAGCTTATTTACAAACAAAAGGATGCCCCCCTCCCTCTTTTCCCAGTTGCTTATTCATGATAATGACTCGATTAACAACTACAGGTTAGGTTCCCTTTACACTGGAAATGAGGGTATGTTTTAATCGCTTTGTCGTGAGCTGAAGTGGAACAGGGCACGCCAAACAAGCACAGCCTGGCACTTCAGGATGAGCTCCACTGCTTTTACCATGTCTGTTGTCTGGTGCTGGAAGATGCAGCTGTACACACAGGCAGATGTACTCATGTTTCCTTAGAAAATGTAAGAGAACACGTTTCTGCAGAAAGTGGGTAATAAGCCAACAACCTGTGATTTATCAGTTGGTCTGTTACCCCTCCCTCCCTACTGTGGAAGAATTGTTTCTTAACAAGCAACATAGGAGGGTGGAGGGGTAAGAAATTTTATTTTAGTAATAGACATGCTGAAGATAAACAGTTTTGGTTTTCATTCAAAAGGCAGTTAAAACAGATTAAGTGTAGGGATTTGTTGTGGTTTGTTTTGTTATCGCTGTTTAATTAAAAAAGGATACTTGTTAATTGCAAGCTTCTGCCCATTGCTGATGGTGAAATGATATTCAGTGTTTCTTTCAGATATTTTCCCCAAGGCTTGGGTTTCTTCAGACCACAAACAAATCCACTGAGGAGCACAAAGTAAACCATCAAACATCAGCCATCATGTTCTCACTTGAGGTGAGAACAAGTTTGTATGCCCAGCTCCCTGTGATGACAGCCACAACTGGCACTCAAGGGCCCCACATCAGCCCCTGCACTGGGGCTTTCTGAATTATGTCTGTGCTTCAGACAATCAGCTGGAAACATCTCAAGCCGCAAGAAAACGGATTCAAGATTCAAGTTCCCCTGCATGTTACATGTGTGTTAAGACAAGCTAACAGCTTGATCCGCCCCAGGCAAGGCCAGAGCTCTGGAGCCAGCTGCTGACAATGCTGTGTGGGCTATGAAAGATCTCCAGAAGAGCAGACACCATCTGCAACAGCTCTGTTTTTCCAACCCAAACAACTCCTGCTGTTTTTTCGGGGCTGAGTAGCTTTTCTGCGGCTGTTTCCTTCAGCAAAATGCTGAAGAGCCTTAAAATGTCAGACTACCACTGTTCTGAGTGCCACCACCTTTTTATGTGTTCAGAAAACCAGGTCTGGATATGCTCAGGGGAGCAAAAAATACACCTCAGACTTGTGGGGACAGTACAGCCTGTGCACACAACTGTGAATGCCTACGGGCATATTGTGAGGAATTCCTGGCAGGAGTAGGGAAAGGGAAGAAAAGGTGGGACACTTTACTCTGAGGAGAGCTGACTGATGTTGGTGTAGCTGCTCTGCACCTTTGACTTTCCTGAGACCCAAGCTTTTGTCTGTCACATGCACAGCCCAAGACTTATGATCCCCTTTACTGTTGCTTTTCTTTGTCCGTAAGGCAGGCACTTATAAAGACTTTCAGGATAAATGCTGAAAATATTTCCTAATGTTTGAGTGGAAGTTTTTTTCAAAGTGTTCTACAGTTTGCTTTGTTTTTTAGCCTTTCCTATGAGGACTGCAAGCTGCCTGATGACTCGATTATGTGACTGAGGGAATGCACTCTTCCTGGAAGAATCCCTGCAGCAACCTGCCTCAGTCCCACCCAGGTAGCAAAGTACAGTGCCAGAACCTTCACCAAAACATTGCTGTGGCAGCACTGAACAAGGCAATGTTGGTCCCCAGCCCCTGAACACACAGCTCCAGGTTTCCCAGGTGCTGACACCCTTCCAGCCCTGAAGCTGGAAAACACACACTCAACAACCAGCTTCACTACAGGAAGCACATTTCCAAGGCAAGAGCTTCAGAAATTTGCATCTTTGTAAACTGGGTGCTTGACCTATTTAAGCACAGATCAAAAGCAGTGTGTGACAAACACAGAGGTCTGTGGCAGGCAATGCCAGGGCCCTGCCATGCTGGACACCACATTTCTGGTAAGGTTCTGCTGCAGGCATCCTTTGGCAATTGCTTGGAACCAGACTTCTGGGGCAAGATTAATTCCTTCAACCTTTAGAAAGATTTCTGAACCAGCCTGAAGTGCTCAGATATCAACACACTCTCATAATATGCTCTTACCTTCACTACCAAAACCAAGTATAATTTCTGAGGAATGCCAGGTTTGTAAATAGTGTCCTCAGTTCACAAAAGAGCAACTGTGTCACTTTGTTGTGTGTTTTGTGTAGCATTGCTTTTTCAGTCAGCTGGCATGACACAAGACTAGAGAAACTGGGTGCTGCATTGAAGACTGATCATCTCAAAAGTGCTTGTTCAGTGTTATCTGAATAAAAAATATTTCGGTGTAAGATTTGACTCTGAAAATCTGACAATTTGTTGCTGTTGTTGCACCAGCTACTTTGAAGAAGGCTCTCTCTTTCTCTGCCCCGACAGGAATTTACAATTCACTACAAGAAACAAGGATCTCCAACAGCCATGAGCATTGGGAAGGTCCTTGGCTTTCTTTCTAAATTGCAATTTAATTCTAAAACTCTGAAAAATCAAATTCTGAAAATTCTAAACTGCAGGACAAAGTACATTTCCTTCACAGCTGCCTGACTGTTCTTATAGAGAAGTCAAAGAATCACAGAGCTGCTTAGGTGAGAAATGACCTTTAAGATCATTAAATCCAACATTTAACCTATTCTCAAGAAAAACAAGTTTCAGACTTTTTAATGCCTGCTGACAGGAGTGGCAGCAGAACAGGCCCAACGATGTTTCCTCCATGCGTGTCTTTACACTTTCTTTGCTGGTGGAAATGATCAACTGCAAAGTGATTTAGCTGTAATGAAAGCCCAGTATCAGGCTGGTTTTCAGCTACAGGGAGAGAGATTTCCTGCAGGGGGAAAAAAGACCTATACTTCAAAAATAATGACAGGTTTCTGTATTCTTCTTCCAATTTTTACGAAGTCTTCTCTTCATTCTCAGGGTTAATACAGCATTTTTTAAGACCCCAAAAATGTTCCAAGTGAATGTGATAAATTCAAGACCAGGAATTTTTTAGTAGACTGAAACCTTAACCACAGGGAGAAAAGAAGACCTCTCTGTAAGAAAGCAGCTTGTGAGTGAGCAGAGTTAACACAGGTGCATGGATTCTCTGTGTGTTTTCAGGTGTGGCTTGAAAGCATCAGTCCTCAGCAGCAATACAAGACAAGATCTGAAAACTGTTCCATATGTTAACTGGCCTCATGTGACTGATCTTTCTCCCTCCTAAGTTTTGAAAAACTGAGAAGGTGCAATCTTGTTTTTTTCAATAAGGTTCCGTTTCACTGAATGAGAATGAAGGAACAGCTGCTTTAGGAAGACCTCTTAAATGTTAATTTCCTTGGCTGCGTCTTCTCTGGTGGCATCTTTGTCTTCCAAGGTCGTGCTTTAAATTTGCCTCTTTTGAGGAAGAAGATGGGATTAAGATAGCCTAGAGAGTAGTAAGCAGGAAGACAATGACTTTGGTTAATCCTTACTCTTGCACATCAGACTCTAGATGAGGGGTCCCCGCTTGACCTGTTCCTAAAGCTTCAGTTATGGCTTTAAAAATTGGCCTGGTCCTGTGGAAGAAAGACCACCATGTATTAAAGCATTAGTTAAAATTAAAAAGGTGAGCATGTAACAATGCACAATAAATGCCAGCTGCTGTTGGAGGGAGTGGATTTTTCTGCTACTTTCAGACCCCGATGCCCACAGTTGCTGATTAGAGGAGATGGAGGTCCTTCTGGAAGAGGCTGGTGGCTGATGGATGGCTTCAGTGCCTGAGGGTGCTGGATGCCCTGAAGTAGGACAGGAACTTGTAGCAGAGGCTCACCACAAAGTACCAGATGTTTCGAGCCATCTGCGACCTCGCGATGAAGATGCGCCAGATGATCACGAGGAGGGTGGTGTTGAACGCGTATCGGATGTTCCTCAGCCTGGGGAAGAGGCATCTTATCAAGAAACACACAAACAACAAGAAGGCTCACCAGCCCCCTGCATTTCCTACAGGTAAATCAGGAATAAATCCTATTTACAAGCGGCCCTTGGGCTTTTTGCCATTCCTGTTTTAGTGGTGCCGCTGTGCTGGAGGTCCTTGGTGTTGGCAAGGACTGTGCTGAAGCTGGAGCACAGTGAATAGTTCTGGTGTAGGTGGAATAGCTGTACTGGAATTCTCTCTTGTTCCGTACTCTCATTTCAAACCAGAGCAAAGTCATACGGAGAGGTTTTTCTTTAGGACAGTCTGTGTCCAATACTTTCTGCTTTAGTTTCCTATATTGGCTACCTCTCGCTTTGCACTTTGGGGCAGGCAAGAGAACCTTCACAGGAGTTGATGAGCAAGGTTCTCTTTTTTGGGTGAAACCCTGTCTCTGGAGTTGTGAAATTACATAATGATTTTCACTGTTGCAATACTGCACCACTGGGATTTTTTATTTTTTGGGGGAAGTGGGTTAGTTTACAGCATCAATTTTTTCAATACTGAATTCTTCAGATCCTAATGATCCCGTCTTCTTTCTGCCAAGCAAAAATTTCTGCAGTTCTCCAGTTCCCATTTCCCCAGTGCTTGACCAAGGGAAAAAAGACACCTAAAGACCTCAAGACTTGTTTCATTTTTATAAGAGCCCTTTTATTTTAAGGTATCAATGCACCACAGCCCACGTTCTGAGGCAGTCAGTAGGCTATTCCTGAGGTCCTTATAAACCTCCTAAAAATGATCCATGAATGATGAACTTGTTTAGGATTCCTTGCTATGGCAAACAATTCCCTTATTCTGTGTTCGTCAAAACTGACAAACCACTGTGATAAGAAATAAGTTAGTTATCTCCATTTTAATCAATAATAATAATAATTTTGCAATGTAGCTAGACTTTTTTTCCCCAAAGGTAGCCAGGGGCTCTTATCTTTGTCCCTGGGTGTGACTTACTTGCGTAGATGCTGCTTTGCTGCTGGAATGCCAGCCATGTCCTCATTTAGCAAGTACTTCTTAGCACCTATGCAGTAGCTCTCGATGTACTCTGACCAGTGCAGCTGGCGAACATCAAAGTTGTATAACTGGGATTTAAAGACAAAGAGTGAAAGCTGTACACCAGAGCTCAAACCCAGTTCACTTGAGGCATCAATTCTTCATTGATCTCGGTTCCTGACAAGGCCCTCTCTCTGAAATTCTCAAAGCCACCAAGTTCCCAAGCACTGCCAGACTGTGTTTCACAGCTGCTGATTAATGTCCCACCCAGCTGGGAACGCTGGGCAAAGCAAGCAGAAATGTAGTGCTAGCTGGCAGAAAATGAAGCTGTTTACCTTCCAGGTGGCAACTTTTCCATAAATACACGTATTTGTACACACACACACACACACACACACACACACACACAGAATCATGGAAGAAAAATGGCATTCCACACAGGCAAAAGGATTCAAATGAAAACCTCCATGCAGTTCTAACGTGTCACCAGAATTGTGTGTCAATAAATTAACTGGACATTGAGCCAACAGGTGCCTCTGCATCAGCGTTACTCTCAGCTGGGCTGCATTCTCTTTTGGCAGTTAGATCAACAGAAGTCCAGGAAATGAGTCACTTTGGTGTTTGGCATAAACAAAATCTTGCTGCAGAGCCAACTACCCCAGTTCATTTTAGGTGCTGATAGTGGACAAATTGTTAGCAAGCTCTCAGGCAGCTCTCTGTCTCTTAGAGCAAAGAAAGGCTTTGTAGAGAGGAATTTTTCACAGAATAGGGTTGTCAGGAACCTGAAAACATTCTCCTGTAATAAATGGAAAGTTCCTGAAATAAGTAAAATATTTCAGATTAAAATCAATTCCAGTCATCTAGGTATCATTTAAAAGCTCAACAATACACCAAAAATAATTGCTGCAGATTAACAGAATCTGAGATTAGCAACCCATATTCAAGACATTTACCTTTTTGTCCTCTGTGTTAAGGTGACTCATTAACATATTCATATTATCTGAAGACCAGTTCCAGGACTGGGTGGAGAAATACTGCAGGAGTGTCATAGACTTGTGCAGCCGATTGATGATCTTCATCATTCTGAAACAAAGGGGATCATCAGAGGTGAGCAGGAAGGCTGATCCTGTGCAGAAGCTGCTGCTCATGTCTTGCTTCAGAGGCATAACTGCTTAAGGACTTGGGAAATGTAGGTTCAGGCCCTCTCATGTGTCTTGGCCTTTTCTTACCAGTTTTTTTTTCTTATGTAAAAGTGCCTGACAATAATGCTGTCCTACCCTGAAGGATTATTTTAGTTGTCCCAGTGGTCATGAGTAAAAAAGGCCTCTGGCAGCTGTTTTAAAGCGTCATGTGCAACGGCTTGGTCAATTCTGAGAGGACAACACATCCTCTCAGACCGGGTAAGGGCAAGAGAAAGCATTAAAAGGCTGATTTTTGTGGAAAACAGAGCTGTTTTCATGTGAAATATTGAGCTGCCCAGAGGGTAACACAGTTGCTGTGACAAATAAAAGGCGGCAGTCTGGGGGAGAATGGTGCCAGGCTGGCCTCTCCCCACGCAGACGTGACTGCCACGGCGATAAGCACTCAGCTCAGCACAGAAAGACACAATGAGTCCAGCTCAGAGCAGAACTGTGCAGCTCAGTCAAAGCAACTGGAAAGAGAACTAAAACCTTAGAAAGGTGCTCCTTCTTAAAGTGGCTTTCATTTTAGAAGCAAAGCAGACCATCAGATTAAAGGCATCTTCATTCTGAATAATTACATGCATGTTGACTGAATGCAGTTTATCTGAACTGCTTTAAAATTACTGAGGATTAATCCTCCTGTGTAGGGCAAGCACCATGGGGCAAAGCTTTGTGAATATTTTAATATATTTTAGGAACTTGGGAAAAAAGAAATTATGCAGCTAGACTGGAAAGATCTGAAGCTGCCACTCAAGCCAACTCCTCAAAACCTTTAAAGTGCTTAGGACTAAAGGGAACTGCCAGAAAAAGAAAGGATAAGAGAATAAACTCTTTAGTATATGGAAAAAAATCTTCCCTGTGAGGGTGCTGAGGCCCTGACACTGGCTGCTCAGAAAAGCTGTGGCTGCCCTATCCCTGGCAGTGTCCAAGGCCAGGCTGGACAGGGCTCTGAGCAACCTGGGCTAGTGGAAGGTGTCTCTGCCCATGGCAGGGGTGAAACTGGGCAATCTTTAAGGTCCTTTCCAACCTAAACCAGTCTGTGATTCTATGATCTGAGAAGGCGTGTGTGAAAACTGTGTTTTATGTCAACTGCCTGAGCTCAAATGTTGTGACCCCATTCAGAACACTGACTGATAATCTGTATGAAGGAAAGGTCATCTGAAAAACATCAACTGAGTAGAAATCGGGCAAAGATTTCTTACAGGAAGTCTCATCCTCCACTGTGGAGGAACTGAGAGGAATAAATCGAGTATTAGCTCTCACTCTAGCCACACTTCAGACATGCTTTTTCTCTTCTAGAAAACTGTTTACAGCAATGATTTCTTTATTTGCTTCCATACAGAGCCTTGCACGAGCAGTTCCTCAGGTGGGACAGGATTGCCCCAAGAGACTACTAAGCGTATAAACCACATTTTGCTCTAAGTCATGGATGGATGTGCAGCACTCACAGGGAACCATTTAGGGCAGTTTTGCTTGATAGCTGGAAGTTTATGTGAAATGAGCTTACACCTAAAAAGGCTTCTCTCTCTTTTTTTTTTAAATTTGACGTAGTTTACTGCTCTTTGACCATAAAGGTCTGATATTCAGGTAGCTGAGAAAAGAAGAAACAATGAGCTGCTACTGTGCTTTCTACCACATTACAGCAATACCTGGATGAGCTGAAGTAGTGTGTAAAATGAAAAAGAGAATTATATTAACAAAAAGAAGACTTGGAAAACTCCCAACTTCATTGGTGAGCCATCTTTGCTGAGGCTGCAAATCTTAAAGTTCGGAAAATCATGCTGAGGTCTGTTTGACATTTAACTACAGCACTGCAGCCAGTGTCCACTGGTTTATTATCCCAATAAGCTTCATGAAAAGAAATGTCAAATGTAATAGCAGTGCCAAGATCTTACTGCTGCCCATTTCAACAAAGATTGGAGATTCCAGCCTCATTTTCAGTTTACCTCTGTTTCTAGGGTAATTCTTTCCTCCTGGATAACTGAAAGTCTTTTTACAGACCAATATGCCTCCGAAGCAGAATGTCAGGGATAAATCAGAGCAATGCCAGGGATTTCTTTGCAAGCAGCTGAAGCCAGCTTTCTAGCTAGCAGAGGAGCACAAGAGCAGCTGACATCAACACTGGCATCCTGTTCTCACATTGCATAATAAATCTTCCTCTGTGGTGGCAGGGAATAAAGGAGGACAATGTCTGGAGTAACATTACTTACAAGAGGATTCCTTCCACATGAGACATGGATATTGCTGTTCCTCCAAGCCATACCATTGCCAGGGCTCAAATACCACCCTAAGAGTGAACTGCCCTCCTCAATACAATTAGGGTTTAATCATACTCAGAAACAACTGCTTCCTAGATTTCAGGCCAGCGCTGGAAACAGCTACTAAGGCATCTGATTTATGGGGGAAAAAACCATATTAGCTGGTATGTTCTGAATCTTGCCAGTCTCAAGTCCTTATAAAGCTCATGCCAGATAGGGGTGATCCCACTGGAAAGCCGAAGTGGTGGAGATCTGGATAGAGAGAAGACAGAAGACTACCAGTCCTCCTCTGCCTTGGGAAGCTCTGAAGTGTGTAAAACTGAGTTCACAAGATGTGCTGTTCTCCAGGTGGTGGGAAGGGTGTGAGCCCTGGGCTGTGCTTAGCTACACCCACGCATTTTCCTCCTTTTCCTCAAGAGATGGAGACAGGAAGAAGCTCAAGGACTCCAGTTCTTACCACGGGTTTGAGCTCTGCTCTCCACAGGAGTAGCAGGCATGCAGGAGGCCGAGGGCACCGTTCCTTACCTGGGCTTTCTCCCCGTGAGCCGCATGTACAGGTCGTAGAGGATGGCGGGAGCCTTGTGGCTGACAGTGATCCAGTACTGGTTCATCAAGTAGCTGGAGGTCATGTGAGCGTTGGGTGTTCGGAAGGCCTGCTCCAGGGGGTTCCTTTTGAACGTGGACATGACATACTGCCCTGCAAGGGAACGGGCATTTTTCACTTCCAGCTGGGCTGGAACCACAGTGCAGCACAGCCCAAGGTGTTGTGCTTCACACCTCCAGCCCACAGCTCTCTGAGCTGTGTCACCAGAGCTTGGACCAGGCTGTCCCTTCTGCCAGGAAGACTGATGACTCTGTCTGTCACCTATTTGAAACCTAATCCTTCTCCACACTTAACACTGGCAGACAAAAACCTCCTTGTCAAAGCACCAAAACATAAAGAAAAGAAGGCAGCTCTAAGAGCTTCAAGGAACTGCAGTTCTGCTTTCACCTGCAGGAGATGTAAAGTTATTGCTAGGTGCTAACATTTCTTTAGATCACTGAAAGCAAACTTTGATCTGCTAGCATTAAAAAAAAAAAAAAAGACATTTCTAATTTTCAATCAGATTTTCCCAAGGGCTGATGTCTGAGTTAGTCTGCTGCTTAGAGGTGATAGCTTTAAAAAGACTTCATTATATCCTTTCAAACCACATCTGACCCACACCACCAAATGTCTGCCTGTTTTCAGAAGACCTCTGGATACTCTAAGGCACTGTCTTGCATTTGTAACTCAAAAACAAATTATAGGGTGGGAATCCTCCCTTCTCTTTGCATGCTAAGGCACAAAATATGCTGGGTCTGAGTCTGACCTCTGGCAATGGCACAGTGCCACAAAGTGGCATCTAGATGTGCATATCTGGGGCATTTGCATATTGCAGAGGCTTAATAAAACTGCAGTAGTTGAGTGTAAGACTATCATCCTAGGGACTGATAAACAGATGGTGCTCCCATTCCTGAGCACCAGCAAGCTCAAGAAAGAAGAATATATAGGCTTTTTTCACTTTCTGAAAAATTGATTTGGGAGTTAACAACATCAATCTGTGCTCATATTATAGTCTCTAAGCTTATGTTACAAATAGAAAATCAGATAAGAATTTGCAAGCCACAAGAAACATCCAGATCATCCTCAGATAAGCAGATTCCAATCGTAACATTCAGACAGGACTCTCCAGTATCTGTGGTCAGCTCATTACTGCACTTCAAGTAGTGACTTTCACTGCACTCTTAAGAACCCCAAACCAGAAATTTGTCACCTCTAGGAGCTACTGCAACAACTCAGTGGGTGGGTGGTCTTTCCCCTCCAACCCCAACACAAAAATGCAGCAGCAAATCCTACAAGTCAAAGGCAGATTCTGCAGGGGGAGAATCAGACACAGGTCTCACCCAGGTAGACTATCAAGAATAAATTGAACTTAATTTTTGCCACACTGGACATCATTTTCCAGCCTACTTTAAGGTTTAGTTTTGAGGAGAAACTGCTAAATGTACTTCACAAAGTCAGACTAACCAGATTCACATTGCAGCAAAGCAGAATATGCTTCTTCAGATAAAAATTTAGCTGTTTGACCACATCTTTGTAACAGCAGGGAAAGTAATAAGAAGGTAAGGGAAAAGAAAAACGCCACAGCATTATTTGGAAAAGAAATAAATCAGTTAAGGTGCCTTTTAACACTAGGAGTTTTTATCTGTGTCTGAGGAGCTTTAAAATGAACTGCCTTGCAATGAATGTTTAAGCATAAGCTCTCCTAGATCTCTTTCTCCTCTCTCCCTGCCTCCCTCCAAGCTCATCACTCAAAGCGTCACCACCTCAGTCACTTTGGTTCCCAACCTCGGTATCCACAGCCTAATCCAGCCTCAATTTCTCTGTTTGATCTTTCTCCCCTTGAAAAAATCCCTACTCCCTTGTGCCCACCTGTCACTCCTTCAGAAGGTGCTGGTGTCACCTGGCCTGACCAGGTAGCCCAGGCCCTCCCCTCTGCAAACCCCACGCCTGCTTTGCACTAAAATGCTCAGTCCCACACCAGGTGACTCCCATTCCCCTCCCTGGTTTCTCAGCAGCTTCCAGACACTCAGGACCCTCCACCCTGAAGACGAGTCACACACCCTGACTCCCTGAACAGAATTATGTCTATTTCCCAAAAAGAAATTGGTAGGAGACTGAACTGCAGATTCAGACTGGATGGCTGCAGTTGTAACATCATGATGCAGTAAATCTTTCCCAAACTCATTTCTTCAGCTGTGCAACATCCTTAAAGGCAGAATTTTGCACTTTACTATTCCATCCTAATTCTCTGCAGCAGTTGCTCTCAGAAAACTGTGGCTCCATGTGGTAGAAAGAGCTTTCATAGTGTCAACCAAGGAGAAAATTTTGTCTTCAATTCCACGACACAGCTGAGCTGCTCATGGAAGCTGCTGTTGCTGCTGTACCCAGATGATTTCATGGCTAAATCCACAGTTATAAGCACAGGAACAGAATAAAATCAATGACAATGCACTAATACATTGCTGTTTTCATCAGTAAATTTACACAGAGAAAGGGTTAAGAAAGGCAAACTTCAGAAAGGGGTGGCTATGGTGGCTTTTGCTGAAGTAGCAGCCTGTGAAGAGCTTTGCATTCACTCCTGTGAAAAAGCCACAGATCTGTGACTAACCTCAACGTTTTACCTCACATTAAAAAAAAAAAAAAAAAGCAGCCAGGAATTTGGTGTAGTGTCCTCAGCACTCAGCCAGTTGCTGAAACTTCTTCCCTGATAGGCCACGTGATCAAATATCATGGTTAAGACATTTATTCTGTAAATGCAATTATGGTCTCATTCTCTGCTGACTTATTTTGCCATGTAAATAATGCAGGGGGAAAAGCAAAGCAAAGGCTGAGAGATGGAGAAGCCAGCCTCTAAAAGCACAAAGATATGAATGCAGGGGTAACAGAAAGTAAACCAGGCCCAGTACATGTGTCCATGAATGTACTGACTGTATGCAGTGTTTCAGAGCACACAGCTGAGACAAATTCTGCTCCTTGGCTTCAGCATGAGGTTTTCTCTGCAAGGGTGTCAGGATCTGTCTCCCCTTCTTTCACCCCTGCCTTGGAAGTAAATCCACTTGAAGAAAAGTCAGCCATGAAAACAATTTGATTTTTTTCCCCCCAAAACTCATAATCAAAATACAAACTGTTCTCAAAGCCCATGTGTCATCTCAACGTTTTCCTCCTCAAGTGCACACCTGTTATTTCTGTTCAGAATTTTCTGATGGGCAAGGAAGATGAGTTCACTTCCATAATATCACAGAATCCTAGAGTGGTTTGGTTTGGAAGAACCCTTTGCCTCACAGGACCCTCACCCACTGCAGCTAGGACCCCAAAATGCAGTTTGAATGGCAGACACTGCACGCCACCGAAATTGTGGAAACCAATTCTTCAAAGTGTAAGGAACACTATGGATGTTCTCCATTTAAATGAGACCTTACCCATTTCTCCCCAGAAGAAAGGGTTGATTCCCCCTGTTGTGCAGTTGTACACCAACAAGTTTTTTGGTCTGGAAAACAGAAAAAAGTATTATTTGAGATGTGAAGAAAAACTCCACTTCTTAGGGAAGGGAGTATGAAATCAATCAATTTCAAGAAAATTCCCGGTTTAATACCAAACAAAGTTTGCATTTTTTGGTGTGGAACTAAATACGGACCACAGTGGTTTTACTTCTTGCTTCAATATAAGTCAAGAATTATGAAACAGTTTTCCTGACCTAAGCCTGCCTTGCCAAGGGTGTCAAGTGATGACACCAATACAGCATTTTTCTTACTGTATACTGGAAAACTGAAGAGTTTTAATTTGGTGGATTTCTTAATAATGCTTTGAGGGGAAAGCTGGTGAGCTGCTCTTCAAGGTCCGTTTAGGGTCCTTATTTAGCTTTCTGCATGTAGCTCTACTCTCAGCTCAGAGGGCTTACTCTGTATTTCAGAGTAAAACACTTCTGCCTGTTATTTGTCTGGGTTTGATTTCTCACAGTTGCATAAAGCTCCGCGTGGTTTATTCTCTGTACTCCTACCTAATGATTAAAGGCCAGGCCAGAGGTTCACAGGAAAAGACCTTAAATCCTTAGTATCGCTTCTACATACTCTTCTCAACAATGTAAAAAAGGGAGATTTTTTAGATCATATAACCTGTAAGCCCATAACATATTTACATTGTGCAGTGTTTTCCAAGGAAAACATTTCTTTTTTACCAAGAAAACTCCAGAAGATACTTGAAAAGCAACTCAGTGAAAAGGAGGCCCGAAAAAACGACTGCTGCAAAGCTCTTGGCCTTCAGAAGAGTGACTTCTGAGAGGCAAGAAACAGGTCTCACCTGTGGCTGTAGAGATTTCCTAACTCTAGACGCTGCCTTATTGTGTTTGCTACACTCTCAGTCCTTGCCCACCCGCAGGGACAAAACACCGACCAGAAAATCAATCAACCAGCCTCTTGCACTGGTTTTTAATCAGCTCCTGGTTCCCTTTAAAGTGTTGGTGCAGGGAGCAAATATTCCAGGTGTGTGGCCACAGAGGAATGCTGAGAAGAGGGATGCCCTCCCACCTGTGCACAGCCGTGTACCACCCGGCTGCCAGGGTCAGGTTGATGGCGACGTCGACGGGAATCATGTCTGCCACCGCTTCGTTGTTGGCAATGACGGTCCGCAGGATGCCTTTGCCTGCCTGTGGGACACAGGGAGACAGGGAAACAGTCACCCACTTCAGGCTGGGCTGAGATTTAGCTGGCAGGACTCCAGCAGCGTGCACTGGGCACGGGCCAGCGCCGCAGCAAGTTTTTTTTCTGCTGCGGATTATTTGGTTTCTGTGACAACAAAGATGGATCTCCCATGGAGCCTGCTGTCCTGTGTTTTCAGAGGACGCCTGGAAACATGATGATGTCTGTGCTGTGTACAACAAGAAAAGCTGGGACTCTTAATTTAACTCAATATGAAAGAAATACCCAAGGAAAGAAATGTATCTGAATTTGCTGCTGCAAAGCTCCCCGTGATGCCTGAGAGTTACCCTTTCTTAAATGACACGGGCAGGCAGAGGTCTGAGTAGCCCTCAGAGACTGAAGTCACTTTGGAAATTACACCAGTAAGATTTTTGAAAAGCTGACTACCTTTCCTTTGGATGTAATTCAAGCTCTCCTCTTTTCCAAAGCTGTCTGTTAAGCACAAAGAGACAGAGGATGGCCCCGCCTTGAAGAGCACATCACCCATCAAAACTCAGTAAAAGTAATCAGTGCAAATATGGAGTACTGACAACCGAAAAGAAGAAATATGCAAGAACAAAAAATTTTCACGTTGCCTTGGGTGGAAGTGCATTTTTCAGGGGATCAGATCCCTCAAAATATATACATTTAACCTGAATGCTTATCATGGGGTTTCCATGATGACCAATCAGGCTTTGGGCGTTCCACAGGAGAGACATGGCAACAGCATGGCAGACTGGATCAGGGGGGACAAGGCAAAATACAGAAACATGGGGGTGAAATGGGGTGAAGGAACTTGCTGTGTCATGGATGAGGGCTGAACAGAGCACATAAGACAAGAAACCTCACACGGCAGAGTCAAGGCAGAAATCAAGGTACTTCTCATGTGGGAAACAATACAGTGAAGCTGAGAAGCCAGGGAAAAAACTCAAAGGGTAAAATGCTGGTGAAACAAGGAGGGATAAAAGCTCTTGTAATTCAAAACCATGCAAAAGCACAGGGAAGGACTGAGTGAAGGAGCAAAAGAATATCTGCTACAGATCCATCAATATTTAAAAGTTAGGGCAAAGGAAATGTTACAGCTTTTCTTAAATTATTTTCATACAATCTGAAACTTCAATTTCATTATAAAATAGATTAAATTTTTATATAGCAACTAAACAGGAAGTGCCTAGTTGTGGAACACCCTTTGCCTGAAGTCTGAGAGAAAAAAAAGTCATTAAAAAAGCATTTAAGACTTGCTATTAACTTGTAAAGCACATGCCATTGTCTAGTGGTCACTGGTGGATTTTAAGGGACACTGTATCCCCTCTTTGGGAGGTGTTTATCTTTTGGGGTCTTTTTGGTGGCTGTTCTCCTTTCCCCTTCTGCAGTCAGATGTGTTTGTTGTATTTCACCGCTTGCAAGTAAGGGAACACCACTTCTGACTGATTTAATTTTCATCAGGACTTCTGAGCAGTCCCATCTCATCCTTGGTGCATTGGGTAGAGGGATCACAGACTCTGACACGGACAACAGTGCAAGATTCCCCACATGGCTCACTCCATCCTGCTCAAACCTGTGTCATGCATGGAATTCTGCTGCCCTAAGCTGAACTGTGGTTAGGCTCAGACACTAAAATTTCAACTTGCAACATCACTATGATTTTCTCTGGGTTCTTACTACTGGGTTTTTTCAAGGGGAAAAAAAGGCAGAAAGAAACAAAGGAGGCAGCCAAGCTCAGCTCTGAATTTTCCACTGCTATGAACACATGCCCACTAGAGACCATTGTGTGATCAACTATCACATTTTCACACTGAAGACCTTTCTGAGGTCTTCAAAATGAGGATGTTTGATGGTTCTGCTGCAAAATGTGTTCAGAGCAGCCTGTGATGGTCATACACACATGAATGATTTCAAGATTTCCTACATTTTGTATTTAACAAGGGCTTGAGGTTTAAATTTTTTAGGTTACTTTTTACATGGAAAATGGTTCAGTGGTACTTCCATCAGGCATGGCTTGGTTTCTATTTATAGATGCTGACATTTTTCTTTTTAGTGAAATAGAAGCTACTGCAAAGTGAAGCCTCCAAAATAATTTCCTGGTCAGAGTCTGATGTTTCTGGACAGCCTTTCTCAGCTGAGGTACTCTGGGGCCAGTCACTGTCCAGACCACAAATTAAACCAGTTGTGCCCTACAGCTTCACTGCCTTGCAGGGAGGGAGGTCTTTGCATGTAAGAGGGAACAGCGAGACAAAATGCCTTAATTACACTCCAGTGGAAATGTAATTAATTTCATTTTGTTCCTCAATCAACAAACACAGCTCCCCACAGCAGCTGGAGCAACTGTAGGTGAAAGAAACATAATTAGATTATCAAGAACAACTTGGACTCCCATATTTCATGAATATTTAAAAGAAATGTGTCTATTTATAGAATGAAATGATCAGACTCAAACACTGCAACTAAGGAAAAAAGTCTTCACAAGATTTGAAGTCCAGATCTGCCCAAGTGACATCAAAGATCATTTGAACCAAATCTGAATCTGGGGTATGTTCTCTCTACAGGATGAGCTTGGTTAGAAGTTGAAAATAAGTATTTTGGTACGGAGGAACACTTGAAATGCACAAAATCAAACCACCAAAACCAATTCCCTTTTGCTTTTTACAACACTTAATTAAAGCAAATAAAGCTACTCATCTAATAATCACAGTTTAAAATACATTTGGCCAGGAAAGCTGCTTGTACTGACACAACTTTCAGATAATCAAACTGATGCATCACTCAGATGTTTAAGGGCTCATTTTCAAACAACTCACCACATTCAAGCACATTAATTCATGTACTTACTAATTTCGCCCCTTCAGAAGAGAAAGTCTCATGGGTCCCTAATAACAAACACTTTTCCCTTCTGAAAAACATTCCAAACAACTTTGTCTCTACACCCTGCATCCTTGTCATTGTTTTTTGTCTTTTTGTTGGCCAACTCTCAATGTAGTTACAGACCACATTTCATCACCCAAGAGCTCAGTGTAGATGACACAAATTTCATTGTCTCTCCTACTACACTGAAAAACCTCAGAGCTTCAAACCTGGACCAAAAAATATCTCCTCTTTTTCAAATCTCAGTGCAAGTCTAATCTTTTATATAAAAAGAGAAGCTATTTCCCACAGTGACCCTAGAATCTCGTAATTGCTTTCCATGGAGCTAACTTGGATCTAAAGATACAGGATGCATCTGCATAAAACCTGGCCCAAGGTTTCCTGCAAACCAGTTCTGGATAATTTTTTTGACAGACATCATCGAAGGTTATGATTAAAAAAAGAAACTAACCAAAACAAAAAAAACCCGCCCAAAATAAATTTTGTGTCAGTACAAAAGTGGCACGAAAATGTAAGAAGTGCATCTGAAAAATTAAGGAATTGCAGAACATTCCTTGATCTTGATAACGTCATGAAGAACCCAGAAACCAGATGCTGGGACTAGAGCAGAGAGGCAGTACAAGCTTCTTGAGTTGTCGCCAAGGAATAGAAGGCTTTTTTTAAAGAAACTGTGACATGTTTGGAAGTCAATAATTTGTGAAAAAAAATTGAATGCTTCTGAAATGTATAGATGGAGTTCCGAAAGCATTATTTGTCCTGTGCACTAGTACCTGTAACAGTTTCTATTTATGATCTACTTCAGATATAAATGAGCATTTTTAACAAGATCATATTTGGATTTTCTTCTGCTCTTCTCTGATTGCAGACCACTGATCCTTTTATACACTGCACCAGACTGATTAGAACATAGTTCTGACAAAGTAATGAAGTTGAACAACTCATACATGAACATAAATATCTGCCCAGAGCTATACAGCATTCTGGATTGATAGAGAGACCCAAGGCAGTGATTTTAGTTCAGGAAAAAAAAAAAATATAAGGAAGGAGAAAAGGTATGCAACTTTACTCTTTTCATGTATTAGTTGCAATTACTTTCATCTTACAGGGAATATTTCATCAAGTTAGGAAACTATGTAGTGGATTATTCATGTAACTGGCAGAGTCTGAATCAATCAAACATTATTTAGGTGTAATCTGTACAGGGAGAAATCCTGTACAAAGCAGTGGAAAGTGGGAGCCAGAATCTTTGGTATTGTGGAGGGGTAACAAGCTATAGCAGTGGATTTGGAAACAATACACACAGAGACAAATGGAAGGCTAAATACTGCTGCCTTGTATTGACAGTGTGGTAAACCTGGCCTGGAAAATAAAGTTGTGTTAAAAGATTCAAGTGGTGACACCCGTGCATTACCTTCATTTCAAGGATAAATCTTTTGCCATGTCTTTGAAAATCTGGCCCCACATCTTTAATTTTTTTCAGAGTTTTTCGGAACTGCCACTCACATTTTAGTGAACCAGCAACATGAATACTCAATGTCCTTTTTGGAGCTCAACACAAACAGACCATCCTCTGGGTCCTACCAGCTGACAAATGTATGGCAAATGTGTGACATCTTTCTCTCAGACTCAGAAAACTCCTGTGGCCCTTGACTGCACACAGTTTCTAAGTGGGGCTGTAGAGTAACATCAGAATTGCTATTTTAGTAACTCAAACTCTGCTTTAACGGGAGCTTAAATAGCAGCCAGACCTACCGCAATGAATATTCCACTGGTCCCATTGAAGTTGTCAATCCAACCCTGTGGAAAAGAAGAATGATTAGTGTTCCCTTCAATGTGCTTACACAGGCTTCTAAATGATGACAGTGGTGTGGTGTATACAAAGAAGGAAGGAGACACCAGTTTAGATGGATGCCAGCCCATCTGGGGACAGCTGCCAGGATGCCAAACAGTACCAGGGGATGCAATGCCTGCAATTTGCTCATCAACAACAGAATCTAAGTTTATTCTTAGAAACCACTTCTCTCCTATTCCCTGGACTCAGGAATAAAATCTGGCTTTAAACACCACAGTGTCCTGATGCTGGCACACTTGCTGGAAACAGCTGGAGTGATATTTACCCTTGACAGACAATATGAGCTATCACCAAGAGTGATTTGGTCACTGCAACTAATTTCTAAAGCAAGCAAGAAAAAAAACAAAAACAAACCAAGTCACACCACTCCTTTTTAATCCTATCCTACTTCAGGCCAGTGAAGCTGCCACTTGTGGGAGCTGGAGCTCAGTGCAGTGATGAGCTGTTTGACCTGGAACAGGTTGTGACACCAAACAGAACTCTCTGTCTTTCCAAGATGGGGAGCTTGGCCCAGAGCCTTGGCTGTATCTCAGCCATCTCTGGCACACGTCAGGCTGCATGAAAGCCAAAGGTGACTTTGTGCTGCCTTCCCAATTTGGCTGCAATGTTAGGGCACATTATTCCTATCAGTATATTTAGCTTAATGAATTCTCTCATTCCAAAGTACTGCTGCATTTAATTACTGAGTGCCTGACATTTGTACCTCAACCAGAATGCACCGGGAGTAGGACTGACCCTCAGATCTCACATTTTGAGCACAGAAACTCCCCTGGTGTGCCTGAATGAAAAATCAATTGCAAGCCCAGCATTCTGCACCATAACTATCCCAGCTCTTGTTATTATTGCTTAAATGTGGTCTTTTCATAGGAATTCTTCCTACAGATGCTGAAGAAGGCTTGCTGTTCTACTCCAGCACAGGATTTCCAACACTTCCACCCATTTCCCTATGAACTGGACACCTGTTTCTCAAGACACTGCTAGAAGGAGGGACAGGTTCATGACAGTACCACAGCTCCAGCTGCATCCAAAGGCTCTTGGTGTATTCACACTTACTGGGAAAGGCTCATGCCAGCTGGCTCCCACGATGGATGGCCTGATGATAGCAATGTTCAAGTTTCCTTTCTCTTGCTGAATCAGGTACTCTGACAAGGCTTTGGTGTAGGTGTAAGTGTTGGGCCACTCCCCAAGCAGCTTGGGTGTGATGTCTTGAATGATGGATTCATCCAACCACCTACAGGAAACAAGGAGAACATCATCATTCACAGCACAGGGAGAGAAAAAGAATTGGGCAAAACAGACCAGTGAGACAGGAATCCTCACCTGAAACAGAGAATAAACCAGTCAAAGCTATTTAAAGCTTGGATTTAAAACAGCTCTGTGGGAGAAGGTTACTTTTGTCTTCAAGGTGCAAAATAAACCCTGGTGAGCTTCATGCTACAATGCCTGGCTGCAATTCAGGTACCTCTACAACCTCACTTCAGAGCAATCTCTTTCATGGGTAATGCTTCGCTGCAATCTGTAACATAAATATTGCCACGGTCAACAGCCTGATGGAGCCCTCCAGCCTAGGAATCCCACTAGGCAGTGCTCATCCTTAGCCAACACAGTCCCTGTATACTGCCAAATATGTTTCTGGATATTCCAGGTAACTTTGAGTTAGCAAGTCATGTAACAACACAAAGGTCTCAAAAGCTGAAACAATATCCTACAGCGATATTATTCCAACAATGGATTTCCATCATTTGCACTGTTAAGTGTTCCTTCTAGCAGGATTTCCACAGGTTTGTTCACACAGGAAGCTGCTGGTGCTTAAAAAACACCAATCAAAACTGAACCACCAAAAAAACCCAAAAGAACTCTGCCAAGCTGTTTTTTTATTTTTTGAAGATATTCAAGTACCTAATCCATCAGAAGCAGTTATGCAGATAGCTTTTAAAAAGCAGCCCTTACCACCATGGAGCTGCAGGAAGGGCCTAATGCCCAAAGGCTCCTCCCTGGCCCAGCACCAGGACCTCACAGGTCCTGCCAGCATCTGGGTCTAAAGGACAAGAACTGGCTGTGCTTCCAGAGCCCTCGCTGCCAGTCCCTGACAGGCTCCCAGCAGCCTGGTGTTACACCACAGAATCAAAGATTAGCTCTTATAATCCAATTTGTAATTAAGTCAACGGACTTACAGTTCAGTCTGAAGGGGTGGAGTCTTCCCAGGGGCACTGCAAGGATACTGCTTCCTGCAGATCCTCACTTCACCCCTCCTTGTCTTGAATTTCAGAAAAAGGCAGAGGTCAAGGAGAGAGAAATACAATGCTGACTGACAAACCTGAAAAATCACTTGATTCTGTCAACCCTTCAAAGACATGGTGGTTCAGGTAGTGCAGCACTTTTCAGATGGCTCTCATTGGGCACAGAAGGGAAACTGTTGTATGAGAAAGCACTCATTCACAGGGGAGGGCTGGATGAAGCACATCTCTCAGTTTTGGAATGTGTTAAAAATCTGACAATTTGTAGTATATAGCATTTTTTTTCTTTAAATAAAAAAGCCCTGTGGAGGCACAAACACCTTACTGTGCAAGGCTGGTCCCTTGCTGAAGAAACAAGACAGAAGAAAGCATTTAAACATAAAATATGAACTACGCAGAGGTTCCAAGAAGCACATAATATTGACATAATTTGTAAAGCCACTGAACCTCAGGGTCTCAGCTTAACTGCTATTGTTTGAATCTGTGGAGTAGCTAATTACCAGCCTACCAAAAGGAAATGGCTATTTCTGCAGAGCCTGGAGGAAGACTAAGTTCATTTGGGAACTTGGGTTAAGCTGTGTGCAAGCCTCTTTCCCCTTCTTTTTAATTTTTGTAATAGGGGGTTGCAGGTTTGCATTGTCACAAAACAAAGACAGGTGTAGAAGTACAAGCAATTTCCCTTTGTACAAGGCAATTTCCCTTTGCCCTCATCCTTCCAGAGAGGTCTCTGCATTACCTGAGGACCTGTCCCAAGGGTACCAGCTTGACAGGTGATTTGATTGACTAACATTCCCATCAGGAAAGCCGAGCTGACACCTCAGCAAGGAGAACTGCTCTGTGACCTACTTGGAAGATTCTGGAATGCTAACTCACAAAAACTGCTGCTTCTGCTCACTGCTGCATTTGCCCCTTCCTAGCAAACGATGCAAATTAAACAATTAGTAACTTCTCCATTATATGCACCAAATTACTCTTCCACAGGAAAACACAACTTTCTATGTTAATGGCTTTGCATTAGTAAGACTCTTTCTTGTAAGCAATGATGTATCTGTATGTTCTGCAATAACCAACCCACAGCTTCAGCCGAGACTTTGCTGTGTGCTGTGTTCCTTACCTCAGCACACCCTTCAAAGCTGATTTCCTTCAGCTTTAGATTAAGGCAAACCATGCTTGATGCAGCAGATTATATGTTTCCCCTATTGGCCTGGCAGCACTTAGAAGTGTGACTTTTGGTTTACACAGCTTAAGCCTCAGGGTTTACTTGCAGGTTAAATATCAGAATACTGAAACAGCAAGATGTAACAGGAGGATAGGAGCAGAGAAAGAAACAGCTGGGAGTCCTCCTTGAGATTTCAAGTGAATAAATAATCATAAGCATATATCAAGTGCATGGCCAAGAGCACTGTTAAATGGATCTGTTATTGCATCCAGTTGTTCAATTATCCCTCCTAAAGCATTTGCAGAGCAGCACTTTAAGACAAGGGTTGGCTGTGAAGGGAATCATCCACAGCTGGGTGATGCAAAACATAATCTGTATTTCTCCCCATTTTTGAAGGTAGTTTATATTTTCTTGTCAGCTTCCCTCCCCTTCAAAGGTAAAATTCTAATATCTGTTAGTCCCCTCTCTGAAACGTTCTGCACCCTGATATCCACACATTATTTCTGTCACTTACATGGCAAATATTAAAGGTACATCTCAAACATCATCCTCTCTTCTGCATTTTCAAGCAATGATACATAAATTCTTAGTGTTTTATATGAAGCAGCTCAAGTAACAACCTCTGAGGTAGCCAAGCCCTAATCCACACTTCTGCCTAGCTATCAGACCTGTGCTGCAGTCTTTTTTTAATCTGAGCTATCAACGCTAATTGTTTTCAGAACTCTAAATGATGGTAAGCTTTTTGGGATGGTGAAATGGAGTCTTGACAGTGATGAACACCAAAGTACATAAAACTGAGTCAGTGGGCAAAAAGAGGACAGAGCAGCTTCCCTTTTAGGGAAAAGCAGTCTATCAGAACTGGTGTTAGAGGTGGCTGAGCTCAGAACTGGCAACTGTAGCTCAGCAAAACCTCTTGAATCACAGCTGACAGCCCTGACACCTCCATGTTAGTGAGCAGCAGCAGACAAAAAAAAAAATCAGTGAAATCATCACTGGCCATCATCAGGTACTGAGAATGAGATCTGTGGTGTAATTTTGAAGCTATTTAAATAAAACTTTGAGTGGCTGCACCTGGAGTACTGCATGAAGTTCTGACTCCCAAACCTCAGGGAGGGAGTAGAATTAAACAGGTAGAGAGGAAGGACAACTAACATCAGCACAAGGACAGATCCACCAGCACACAAGGAGACAGTAAAAAGGCTGAGATTCTTCAGGTTTCTGTGAAGGGAACAGAAAGGAGTATCCAGGCTGGTGTAGTTACCCTAAACAGCATCTCTCAGTGACATTCTTGAGGGCAAAATACTGGGCCAGGGAGCCCACTGCTCTAATGCACTAAGACATTTCCCAAGTTTTTATCATGCTCCACTTACTGAATAAAGATAAATGATTGATGACTACTAGCTGGAAGTAAACATATCCAAGAATATGGGCTACTAGAGAAATTCAAACAGAAAAACTAGGTTGTACTAACCTTTCTGGAGTAGTGCTTAGACAGTTAAATTACTTCTTACAACAAACTTTTTATTAAAAAAATTATAAAGAATTTTTTAAAAAAAATTACCAGTTCTCTTAGTGGGCATTAATTAATTTAATCTTCCATTACCCTAAATCAAGAAAAATAAAGATTTTATACCAGCTCTTTGGGTTAACAGATCACCGATCAGTTGCTTAGATCACCCACTAGAAAATTAATGAAAACACATTAACAGTTATGGGAGAATTCTTTTAAGGAGAATGTCTCCTGGGGCCTTTATCAGCTGATTTTGTTATTCTTTCTAATTATTCTTTATTTTGTTAACCAAGCTTTTTTTGTTGTTTCATCAAAGCCCTGTATTCCTGTCCAGGTTGAGAGGACACAGCCTCATGCTGTGCCAGGAGAAGTTCAGGTGGAAATCAAGATTTTCTTCACTGAAAAGGTGGCCAGGCATTGGAAGGGGCTGCCCAAGGAGGGGTGGAGTCACCAATCCTGTAAGTGTTCAAAACCCAACAGTATGTGACACTCTGCTCTGCTTGAGTTGACAAGGTGGTGACCAGTCAAAGCTTGAACTTGGTGATCTTAGAGGTCTTTTCCAACCTGAATGAGTCACACTGTCTAAAAAAGCCTGTTTCTTACTCATCCCCATATAACTTCAGTTAAATACCACAGGATTTCTGAAAGAAGTGGAAACAACACTGGGAAGCGGAAAACATAAAAGAAATAAAGTATATGAAATAAATCAGTTCTCACTAAGGCAGCAGCAGAGCCACGTGTTAACAGAAAGCAGCAATTTTGTTCTTGGTGGAAAACACACTCCTGCAGAACTTAATACTGGACTCTCATTAAATCAGACTCTTAAAAAACACAAAGAAACAGCAATAACAGTGCCTCTGAACACAAATCCCACCCGATCCTGTGAACAGCTCCCAGGTCTGCTGCAAGATGAAGGGAAGCCAGCACTGGAAGGGGCAATGCAGTTCCTACTTACTCTACTAAATCGAAGAGCTTCTGGGGCTCTGCTGGGGGTGGGTAGATGATCTCCTCGATGCATTTCCGGACGCAGTTTGCATAGGCAGTGGAGATGTGGATGAAGGCCTCGAGGTTCCGCATCTGCCGCGCCAGCTCCAGGAGCCGCTGCGTGCCCATCACATTCAGCTGCAGGGCATGTCTAAGGAACGCAAGGGGAAACAGGCAAAGAGCATTTCACTGGGAAGGATTTATCAAGGCCGAGCCTTATCCAAGCCTCATCATGGAAAGGGAAGTCAGGGAAGAGCAGGGGACATGGTGGAGCAGAAAGAGTCAGTGAAATGCAAGTGTGAAACCAGCTTTGAAAGCAACACTGTTGGATTCGCTGTTCTGGACACTGAATGTCTCTCAAACATTTTTACTCAATTTGAAGGGTCACAAGTAAGACTCCACTATCATCTCTAAATGTGACATGTTGGCCACTCCCTCCCTGGAACATGTATTTCTAACCCCAGAGGCACTGTGGCTCCTACAGCACACGTTCAGTGTTATCTGGAAGGACCACTGCTAAACCATGAAAACACTATTTCAGAAAGCAGGAAAGGGTCCTTGGGCCCAGAAAAATAGTGTCCCAGAATGGCCTGGCTTGGAAGGGACCTTAAAGATCATCCAGTCCCACTCCCTGCCATGGGCAGGGACACCTTCCACCAGACCAGGTTGCTCAGAGCCCCATCCAACCTGGCCTTGAACACTTCCAGGGATGGGGCATCCACAGCTGCTCTGGGAAACCTGTGCCAGGGCCTCAGGACCCTTACAATAAGGAAGTTCCTCCTAATATTGAGTCTAAACCCACTCTCATTCAGTTTGAAGCTACTCATAGTCAAAGAAGACACAATTAGAGATAACAGCTTAAGTTCCCAAGGAGTAAGAACTGATAAGCACAAGAGAAAGAATGTCTTGGTTAGCAAGGCTGACCTTCAAGCACTCAGCATAGCTAGAAGTTGTCCTAGAGACAATCTGCAACAGATCTCAGCCAGCAGACTCTGCTGCATGCTTTGTACTGGAATAGAGACACTTTCCTGCACAGAAGGGAGAAGGCTCAGGAATATGCAATCTGCTCAGCCCAGGAGTAGAAGCTTTCAAAGACGCATACAATATTAGGAATTATGCCATCAAGCACAGTGTACACTGAGAAAACTTTATTATGTTGACGAGAAAATGTAAATAATCCAAAGGAATGAAAACATCAGCTAAAGAGTACAATCAATATTTGGATCACTGTATCTAAAGCTAGAGATACTTTTCTTTTCACATGCTGCTATTAAGAAATGCAGAAAAGAAATCTACTTTTTCTGTAAATTTCTATTTTTTCCTGCCCTTCTAGCAGGACGAATATTTCCACTTGAGCTACCCTTCAGACAAAACTTACTTTTCCATGCACATTTCTGTTTGACTGCATCCCTTCTGAGAAGTAGTAAACGGAACTGTGCTCATAATGCAGGCCTAGCATGGATTTCTGCTGAGTTGCTCTGAGTTCCTTTAGCTTTCAAAGGGAATATCATCTAACCCTGGTGGTTTGTTACTTGTTTTGTCATTCTTTATTTTTTTTCTATTTCCGTTAGAACAGCATCTATTAATATTTCAATATAACACATTTTCTGAGATTTCTGCCCTCAAGAGATCCATCTGGAGAATTCCCTAAATGTACTGCATGTTGATGCCAATATTCATTTAGTGTCTCCATTGCTGCTTCTCCAGTATCTTCACAGCAATGCTTCTGGCCCCTTCCTTATGTACTGGCTTTACATATTCTGTTGTAGTCTTGGAGCTTCTGCCATGTTGAAAAAATAATTTTATTTGTGTCATCATCAAGTTGCTGCTTGAAATTCTTGACTGAGCAGCAATATTGTGCTTTCACATTTAACTTGCTAACACTTTTACCCATCTGATATATTTCATTTTTCAGTCAGGAATAATTTGAGTTGAAGAACTTCTCATATTTTGCCTTCTAATCATAGTTTTCCTTGTTCTGACAGATCACATACAGTCTTTAAACAGTATCTACACTGCGTGCAAGCTGATGACCTTTTAAACTTTTAACTTCTTTCTAGCATCCTCTCAATTAAAAATGTGGTTTCCCTTTGATGTTTCATGCCACTGAGGTTTATTTTTAAAGTGGGTTTATTTGTGCATCGATTTAAGAATATTTGTAGCTACTTACATATTGGCTCAAGATCACATCAAGAGCTGCTTTCTTTCTGGTGTTTCTCTAATTAGTTGTTCTAAAAAGTAAATATTTATGGTGGACATAGTGGATGTCTCTTTAGCCTATGAGCAAATAAAGATTGGTATTACGAATTGTGTTTTCTACTACCACAGCTTTAGTGTTTCTCAAAAGAACTATGAGGATCTGGCAATTAAGATCATCCACCTCGGTATGTTGAAATGGATAATCTGCACAGAAGCATTTACACATCTAATCTTGTTTCAGTGGCTTATTTCTGATGGTTTTTCTTAATGGAAGAGCCTGCCTGGACAGGCACTTCCGAGGTAACTCCTTCAGAAACCAAGCACTTTGTGTAAACAGTTAATTACAGTGAGAGCTGGGTGTTTTAAAGGTTGTGATGGGCTGTTTTCTCAAACCACAGCTCATTTCCCTCTCCAGCTACTCAGTGACAAAGAAAGGCCATTAACAACACCAGCTTTAGAGACACACACAACAGTTTCACTTCAAGCTGTCTCCAGCTCTGCCAAAACATCTCCCTGATGGCCTAAACCACACATTTCCCCACCCCAGTTCTAGGTCTTACTTAACTCCCTTACAGTATTAGAGCCCAATCCTGCAGTTCTTCCTTCTGTTCCCATGGGACTGTGCCAAGATGACTCCCTTTTGACACACGCACACACACACACACACACACACACACGACATTTCCAGAGCACACCCCCTGCATGTTCAGCCCAGAACCACGAGGAGCACGAACATGGAAGTGGGGATTTAGCACTGCAGGCATGCCAGGGATGCTCTGGGCAGTGCCATGGTGTACCCTGGACCATGCTCAGCAAACACAGAAAAGCAGGACGTACTTGAGGGGTTCGTCAAAGCGAACTGTGGCTGCACAGTGGAAGACAACATTGACCCGGGTCAGAAGCTCCTCCTCGTCTTCAGCACTGATGGCCAGCTTGGGCTGAGTGAGTTCAGCATTAATAGGTTTAATCTTCTCGTGGAAATTAGGGCAATCTTCTCGGACCCTGTCAAAGACCTTGAAGCACAAACAGAGAGAGATCAGGTACAGAATTAGGCTGCTGAGATCGCTTTGATTAGTAGCCAGTCTGATTACATCAATCAATGCAACTGGCACAAAAGAGAATTCCTGTCTGGGGGGACACAGGTGAGATGATAAAATGGTCCATTCACTTGTTCCTTCCCAAGGGAAACGGAACAAAAATATAGGGGGTAATGCACTGCTCTGAAGAGATTGATGAATCTTCTCTGCCACCGCTCAGACCACCACCAAAATTCCCATGTTCACATCTCCTGCAACCACTTGCCACTTGACTTCAAGGGCTGCCTGTAGGACCAAACAGGAGCTAAAGAGCAGGAGAGAAGAGTATGGGGTGTGAAAGCCTGTGCAGCTTTAGACTCAGGCTAGATGGTTCTACAAAGATCTTGCAGAAGGAGGGGAACTGGGCACAGTCTTGCTCCTCCTCCTTTGCTGTTCCTTGTCTACTGTCTTTGTTAATGTCAGAGGAGTCAAGTGGGGACCTGCTTTTGGGATGGAAGGATGTGGCATCTCAGTAATCCCTGCTGCTGAAGCTGCTGAGTGCCACCAGCAGTTTTGCATAACTGAACATGTGTGCAGCTGGTTGGCCTCTCAAGCCATCTTCCAGCCCTTTTTTGGGACAAGTAGGGACAAGTCTGATCCACAACTCTTTCCAAGACACATTTCTGCATTATTATATTTGAGCCATTTCAACTGAATTAATAGAAACTGTTCAGTACAAAAAGATCCTTTTTTTGGGGGTGGGGTGGGGTGGAGCAAAGTGACATCATGAAAGGTAGAAAGAATCAATAGAATAGACTGTGGGATCTGAAGAGGTATAATCTAGATTCCAAAGGATAATCACACCTCCAAGGTAACAAGTCTACTGACAGGAACACCTAATACTGAGAGAGATTACTGAGGGATACACAGGATGAATCACACCACCTTTGGACACCTTTAAGACCTGTCTACATAAGCAGTGCCAGGAAAGGCAGGGAACAGCTGAACCTGCCTTGGGGCAGGAGGATGGACCAGCTGACTTTTCAGTAGCTCTGTGTTTTTGGGGTGTCTCCCTACAAACCACTAACACCGAGTTTGGAAATATCTTTACTACCAAGGCCTCTCGTTTTCTTAAGAGTTTCTTCTGCCTTTGATGTGCCCAGTGCTGTGAACGAGCAGAAATTGTGTGACATAAATTAAACATACTAAAAGACACTTGAAAGATTAAATTGGTCCTAATAGCAGTATTTTTTTTTGTTTGTTTGACAAAGGGATTATCATCTTTCTGCGTATCTGACAGGCAAATCTAGATAAACCTTGAGGTTCTTAGGGATAAAGAGGTGATAAAAGAATCATTAGCCTTCCCCATTATGCACCACACTCTGTACTTATTTTAAATTGACATATAGCTGCACATCCTTCATAAACATGAAACTTTAGCCTAAATTAGGACAAGACAAAGTCATTTCACTATTCTCAGCTACCCCTGAGTGCACACATCTTTCAACAGTGTTGCCAGGCTAGAAAAGAGATCTCTAGAGTTATTCATGGACAAAGGTGTTGGTGAGAGCTGGCTGGACTGTAGGAACTGAATTCCCAGGCACCAACAGCCCTCATGTCTTCAGAAAGCTTGTTTTCTAACAAGACGCTACACTGCCTCTCCAAATATGCATCATCTCCTGAGAGATGACAGCCAACCCTGATGAGACACAAAATGGAAAGGTTTCTCAGAGAACACATCTGAGACCAAATCTATCTTATGTGACTCTCAGGAATATTATTTTGCATTTGTTTGTTCTGTTGCAAAGAGGGTGCAAAATGCCATGAAATGAGAGTTATTTACTACTTGTTTGGCATAAATAATGCAAAGACAGAGAAAGAATGAATCAGCCCTTTCTCCGTTTCAGTCACGGCACGTAAAGTCAGAGTAGTATTTCTGCAGTGCCAGCCTTGGACAGCTAAATCCTTCCTACATCTCCTCCTGACATTCCCACTGCAGATAATACCCCCTTCGGCTTCTGCGCCTGCTGCTACCACGTGCCACTCAGCTGCTGCAGTTTTTCATCCCCTCCAATGATTCACTGCATTCCTCTGAAGGATGAAGGCAATTTCCAAATGCAAGTGCACAAGTCAGCACACTGCTTTGGAAACCTTCTGCACCACAGGAACATTCAGTACATTGTCACCATTAAATCAGATAACAGGAGCAGCTGTTTAATCAAAGTCTGCTGCTTCTTTTATGGAAGCTGAAGAGTTCAGACTTCTCAGTGCTTTACAGAGAAATGAGGGAAGATTTAAAGACAAAACAAATGCAGCTTATTTTATATTGCTTCCTGCAGTTCAAGGAGTACTTAACATAAAGATGATGCTTAGTCTGAAGGTAAACTGTAATTGCATTCTCTAAATTCTGATGAACTCACCAAGAGCATAAATAATAAACCCCCAGTAACTGGTTGAGGCCCAAGGATTGTTCTGTCTTTTCTTTTTAGAAGCCATCTGCCAATATAGAACAGTCAGCGGACTGGCCTGATGTCCTGTTGAAATTATATGAAAAGACTGGCCAGGTCAGCAGCACTTCTGAAAGGATACAGGAATTGCCACAAAATGACAGTAAAGAGAAAGGAAAGACCTTTGACTTCAAATTGTCTGATATTAATGAAACTGAGGGAAAACAGTAATAACATTACCCTGATTTCAATGTCTTTCTGAGCATCCTAATGCTGCTATTCTCATTTTAAACCTCAAAATAGGATCTAAGTTCAGCATGGGTTGTGCTGCCCCTCAACAGAGGGGAGAATTTCTTATTTCTCATTTTATAATCAGGCAATTCCCTTTTATAATATTAATCAAATCTCTGTGTTTTCACTATACATTGTCAAAAACATGAAAACGGGACATCTGGAATTTCTCCCAACATTCTAGTTGAGTGTGTCTGATGGCCACTTTCCTTATTCCTGCCCTCCTAAGCTCTCCCTTTCCCAAGGACATCTGCAGCTCTTGGTGTTTCCTGCTCTTGCCTTAAAGCATGTAATAATTCAGAGAGGTTTCTGCCTACCAATCCTTCAATCAGAAATTTTTCCATGCCACAAAGATACAAAAAGCTCAAAGAAAGGGCAAATTGCACACGTGTGGAACAGCACAGCTGAAAAAATAAAGGAACCACCAAACAGTGCAAAATGCCAATGGCTTCACATCTCCTTCAGGAGGCATTTTCAGTGAAGCAAATGCAAACTAATGAAAAGTAGAGTGCCTATGCCATGGTTCACTTTAAAAAAGGAATTTGCACAAGTCTAGTTTTGTAAAAGCCCTTCAAAGGTCTGGGTAGTCCTTTCTCTTTTGGACACCACACTTAGATCTCCCTCCATCCCATCAGGCACTGGTGACTGACCCAGAAAGCATCAAGCTTTTAAGTGTGGCCAAGACAGGCAACCTTTTTTCCTCAGGTGTGTTAAATAGGTGCCAGGAAATCAGGCCTCTCTAAGAAGATTGGTAACTTACATTCCAACATGAACATTTCAAGGCATTATTGTATGACCACCTTTAAAATGGAGACAATCCAGAGAATTTCCACAAAATGGAACTCATATACGACAAGCCAATGAGAACATTAAAGCTTGAGAGAGCTCAATTAGAAAAAAAAAAAAAAAGAAAAAAGGTAAAAAGCTTCCACCTCTCAGATAAAGAAATGGAAGGGATTGCTTAGCAAGATTCAGGAGAATATAGGTGAGAATTGCTCCTTGTGAAGGAAATGTATAATTTATCTTAAGAGAGACACAGGCCAAGGGGTAAAATACCAGGGCAAGAATTTCTTCAAAGAAAAAGCTGTTCACTGGCTGTGTGGAACAATTTTAAATGCAGGGTGTTTGAAATCCCTCTTCTGAAAAGAGCACTGTTGTACAAATGCAGGGGAACAGCCTATATATAAATACACAAAATAACACTCCCCAGGGTGTGCATCCATCCCTCGGTGATTTCAATGACAGCATCATAAATATACAAGTGATCATCACAAATTTAAACTACTGAAGGTACCAAAGTCACGAAAACAGCTCTTAAAAAAACACCCGATGTCTGCAGTTTAGTCGTGCTGAAAGGGTTTATCATTTGTGTTTGCTTTTGATAAAGTTCTCCGATACATTTAAGGAAGGAACATACACAACTATTTTTGAATTGCCATTGTAACAAATTTGAGATATAACTCGGCAGCTTCAAAGTAATTAGCCAGCAATTAATCTTTAGCCTGGTAGATTTCCAGCAATAAACACCAGGATTATTCTGTCAAGAAATGTGTGAAAATGCAGATCAGGAAGCTTTAATTGTGATAGAGCCCTTTTTTCCCCCCTTTTTGCACTCTCTGCCTCATTTCCTCTTCAGAAGATTGCTTTTAAGTACAGTTCTTCTCAAGGCAAATAAAGCATAACTCATCTCATCAGCTGGAAAGCAGGCAGCAGAGCGTTCCTCATTACAGAAAAACAAATGGCTTATGCTTCAATCCAGAGCTATTACTTTCCCCTGAGCAGAGCTAATGTAGTGGAAATACAGGACCCACCACCAACATCTAGTAAACAAAATAGGTCATTACTTAAAGATGAAGACTACAGAAACAAAGAGAGGGACAGAAAGTTTCAATAAAGGTCAGCTAAGACTAATATGTATGTCCAGCTATTTGGGATGTGGTTTTGAATAGCCACTTTCCTTGAAAACTGGCTGCTGACCAAGCCTGCTGTTTTCTAGCAAGAATACTCGAATTACACAGCAATGAGTATGGAACACTTTCCGAGTCAGATGCTATAGACAGGAGCATGAGGGATTTGAGAGGTAAGAAAAGCTTTCCATGCTCTCTAGAGCCATCTTATAGGTGGGTGGACAAGTCATGGATAGAACAAGGAGTTTTCTGATGTTTATCACAGATGATCCTGGCACCCCTGGGTAGTACTTTGAGATCAGCATCGGTGTTTGATGGGGAAGAATGTAAGTGCAGGGCAGGAGAATGGCAATACCCGACGCTTTTCCTACAGGAACCACTGAAAATGTTTCTTCCCACACATTTCCTAGGACTGTTTTCCTCCCCATCCTTCACCATAACAATGCCCCAATGAGGCCATGGGTCAATAGGAGTCAACTGCCAAAGGATGTCAGTAGTCACAACTGGAGTCAGATCCCTGTGCCCTTACTCAGGTCCTGCCTTGCAGAATTGATCATCACTGGCTTTGAGAATCACTGTATGGACTCGGAAATATTGATAAGTATAAAATTCTCCAGACATGGGATCTTTATCTGCTTTTCCATACCCATTGCCTTTAATCACAGATCGAAGTTTCACTGCCAGATTTGCAGGGAACTTCAGGAGTGTTCACTGAGCTCCTGAGGATCACTAGCCAGGACTAAGGGCTGTGTCAAACACAGACTCCTACTTTTTGGAGATCTTGTTAGAAATTACCAAGAAACACTTGGAAAGATATTTAAAGAAATTACCAAAAATTACTTTCCCATTTGAGAGCATATTGGCTGTCACGTGGACACAGAGAAGGCAGCTGGGATGGGAAGTAATTCCAAATTTTGCTTCAAGGACAAAACATCTGAGCCATTCAGCTCATCTGAGTAAGTCTTGAGATGCAGTCTTCTGAACTTGGGGCTCTTCAAAGAGCTCCTCCAAAGGAATGGCAGCCTAGGGTGGGTGTTCTGCACTTGCTCACCCTGTCCTCCTGAGGCAGAAAGCAGAGACCATCACCATGAAGAAGACAAAGGGTAATGCAGGCACCAAACTGCACCTTAATTAAAAGGGTAAAGGGAGGCAAAAATCCTTTGATGTCACACACAGCAGAAGGTGAAGGAATCAAGACAAATGTATCAAATATTTAAAGCTACTCAAATAAAAAACAGATATTCTTCAAACATTGCAGTGAGAGGGCACTCAAGTGTAGAGAGCTGAACATCTGGGAAATTAGTACAGTAGAATAATAATTCACTCTTCTAGAATGAACTGTGCTAGAAGATTACCAGAAACAAGAAGCAGTCACTGGTCACAAGTAAGGAGTTAGCCTGGAACCAGGGCTTTTGCCAACAGATATCCTACCTGTGGTCATGATGTCTTGGAAGGTAAGAAAGCTTTCTGGCATGAGTGTGAGCCATTTTCTGCCAGCTGGTCTCAGTGACTGAAATTCATGCCAAGAATATTGAATTCATGGACGTGCCAAACAGTACAAGCAATTAAAGATGGAAGTTTTGCAAGAGGTTCCTGGAATGCATTGATGAGAACTTCCTTCTCCAAGTGACAGAGGAGTCAATGAGGAGAACTGCTGTGTTGGACCTTGTTCTCAGCAACCTCTTGTTCTCATCAACAGGTTCAGATGGGATATTCTTGTAAATTCCTCCCTGTGAGGGTGGTGGGCCCTGGCACAGGTTGTCCAGAGCATCTATGGCTGCCCCATCCCTGGAAGTGTCCCAGGCCAGGTTGGACAGAGCTTGGAGCAAGCTGGTATAGTGGAAGGTGTCCCTGACTATGGCAGGGGGGGGAATTGGATGACTTTTATGGCCCCTTCCAATCTGAACTATTCAATGATTTTGTGATTTACCTAGGACAATTTCTCATTTCAGCATTTTTCTTTTGTGTTCACATCTGACACAAATATTCTGGCGTTGTTATGTCATCTCACATATATTTTTGTTATTTTCATCATGACAATGTAATTTTTTTGAGTGGTGCTTAAAAGAAAAGCCCTAAGTTGGGGTACCCCTGCCCATTAAATACCTGCCTTCCTTCCTATCACTTAACTAGGACCATATTCCCACAGTCAGGCTACAGGCAGCACACACAGTGAGAAAACAAACAGGAAAATCCCTGAGAGATTATCAGAAGCTAATGCAATTTAGAAGACTGATAGGAAGAGCAGGGATATTACTAGAAGTGAGGGCCCTTGTGAACAAGAGACCAACCCAGTGAAGAAGAAAACAGTTGATATTCTAAGAAAACATCTAAGAAAGGATGTCTTAATCATTGTAAACCGATTTTCCGTAGTGTCACTATTCCAAGCAAGCAAGGAAGTAAGAGAGTTACAAGTAATCCTTGATTTCCATCCAAGGAGCCTTCAGCTTAGGGAAATTAAAACTTCTTTAAGAAGATAGAACCATCTGTCCAAAGAGAGTCAGCTACTTACAGCACAGTCTGGCTCTGCAAGTACCCCTGCTACTGGAGACAAATTGTAACCAATGCCTCTGATTATAGCTCATTCTTGGAAGAATCCATAGAAACTTTTCGCATATGGTTGCAGAAGGCCCTCTGGAATCACAGCTCAACCCTTTTCTCTGAATCCAACCACTTTGTACATTATTCAAAATATGGACTTCTTTTTAACAATGCTTGGCTCAATTAGTTCTACCCATAATGAACGTTCTTAAAATTCACCAATTCCTGGCCATGGGTAAAAACAAAACAAAGTTACTAAAAAAATCAATTCCACCAAACTTCGTCAAATTATCTGGATGTAAGGAAAAGGCAGAGTTGTCCCAGGAAGTCTGCAGCAACCTTTTGGCACGCAGACTCCCTTTTCCAGTCACTTGGGTCTCATCAAGCAGGAGGTGCTGTCTTGTTTCACAACAAAGATACCTGTTGTCAGGAGGGCCATTCCCCGTCAGCCTGCGATAGTAACACGTCTGCCAGGAGCAGATGTCGCTCACTTCCCCATACAAAGATCAGAGCGTCGCCACAGATGGCTCAGCTACACCCTCTGAAGTGTTTCTCCCTCTCCTGCCATTGCAGTTGCACCCCACTAGAATGTTCTGACAGGCCTGATGATAAAAGACAAGTCAGATGATGTTTCACACACCCGGCAAGACTGCTCCTCTTTAAGGCAGGGAAAGATGAGTTTTGTCTGCAGTCAGGTAGGACTTTGTCTGTGTTTTGTTGTTTTGTTTTTGTTGGGTTTTTTGTTTCGTTGGTTTTTTTAAACAATAGAGAAATCCAGATATTTTAGTATGGAAAGAAACACACACACATTTTAAACAGGATCAAGAAAGCCGTATCAAGTGTCCTTAACCAGGCTCAGGTTGCTCTGTCATCTCAGAGACTACTGAAGGGTAATCAACAAGCCCAATTTACCATCTCTGGCACTCTACTAATTCTTCTAGCTAGGACCACAGGATTTGTGTCTCAAGATATCTTTCACACTGACATGCATTTTTCAATACATCTATCAAGAGAAAAGTTACTTTTCTCTGCAAGTATATTTTCCACTCACACTGCTTCCAAGGGAGACCAAAGAGGATAATCCATGTAAGCTGAACTGGAATTCATGCTTGCTGCCTTCAGCTTCCAGCTCTAGATTCCACCAATGAAGTTTATGTTACCCAGTCCACACAAGGCAGAAAAGTGAACACTTGGGCTAATTATGCTTCAAGTAACAAATCACTTGACCAAGTATCACCAGAATGAGCAACATTTCCAACCAGGTTAAACTGTGCAGGGCCAGGAGTTGGATTTCATGATCCTTGTGGGCCCTTTCCAACACTATTCTATGATTCTGTGAACAACAAAAAGCTGTTTGTACACAAAAGCCTCCCCATCCGTCTGAGCAGGGATTACCAGTAATGAGCCTGTGTCCTTGGATGTGGTCCCATGAGGTTATAAATTCCTTTAATGCTTTAATCTACCGGCGAAAAAACCCCGGCAGGAGGAGTGGAGGAGAAACAAACAGAACATATCCCAACCAACCACCCTGAGGCACTGAAATGGAATACTCTCATCCCATACAAGTAAGAAATACACAATGTTTGCAAATACTACTTGCATGAGGCTATACAATATATCCTAACCGTGTGTTTAACTCAGGGAAGTACAAGTCCACCTGTCTGCTACAGTTGGTGGAGGCAGCCTATTGGTTTTCCAGATTCCTGGGGGGAAAAAAAACCCCAATACCTGAAGACGTGCCGCAAACTACATGGTTGTAAAGTTAGGATCTCTAGGGCATCCAGTACAGCTACCACAGTGTGATAAGGTGTATGCAGGAGATCCTGATGGAACACCAAGAAATGCTTCTCCTGAGAATGAGGAAAGCAATTAAAACAGCTCAAGGACAACAAGCTGCAGGAGCACAAAACCAGAGTGTGACAAATAGGTTACTCTGGTGCTGTGTTATGCAGGCTATGCACAAGAGGAGAAACTGCTTATGCTTAATTAGAACTGGGCAGAAGAGTCAAAACCAAAATAAAATTGTCTCAGTGAATGAATATGGTAAACAATATGATGCCAGCAGGAACTGGATGCTGGCGGTGGAGCTTTGTGGCGCAAAGTCTTCAAAGTAACCTGTACCCAGGCAACCATGTAAGTACAACTACACAAATCAAGACTGCCTGAGTAACAGCACTGAAAAAATCCACCAAACTTCAGTAAAACAGCAATAATGGGACCAACTAAGAGAAAAAGTAACTGGGGACAGACTGTCTGTTTGAGAGGAGTTTGGACAGAGAAAGTGAAGTACAAGTGTGGTCCAAAAATCAAATATCCAAAAATAGAAAACAGGAAGATATAAAATCAGGTACAAAATAATTTTTTTTTCTGGAGTGTGGACACCTACAAATGGTGATGAATCCAAGTCCACAGTGATGCTGAAGGGACCCCTTAACCTGCTGGAGTTTCCATCATGTCCTCACCTGAAAAGACCTGGTGTGAAACAGTGGCGAAAGCGGGTGGGGGGGAAAGACCTGAAGTGGCTGGGGAGGTGTTATAACTCAACAGAAGTTGGATGTGATTCATAATAATTGTAATGATAATTAGTAGCTTTATAGTTGTGTGTGCTTTTAGATTAGTTATCATTTAATTGCTTTACTAGTATCTTAGCAGTGTATTGCTTAATTTAATATCATCGTAATCTCTTAATTCAGGTTATGTCTCAAACCTCGACTCTGAAGGGATCGAGATCCAGGCTCGTAAGGTAATATATGGCTACCTGCTTTGGCTCACCAGCCTGAAAGACCAGCTCTATCCTTCAGTCAACAGGGACAGCCTTCCACCCACCTCCAGATGGATGCTCAGCCTCACACTTAGCCAGTCTCTGTCTCCATCCTCCCAGCAAATCACACCTGTAATTCCAGAGCACTTGTAACAGAATGAGAAAACACTAATCTTGGTGTTCTTGGATTTTCTGTGCTCAGCTCATGACATTTTTGCTTCTCACACTTCTATAGAAAAATGACAAGCCCACTGGTGTGTTTTGATCTAAGAGAGATTCTGGAATTGTTTTGTGGTGTCATCCCTGTCAGCCTGAGGGAATCACGACAGGATGAACAGATCTTCACCACTGAAGTCGTAATTGTGATGGGGGGACTGGTACTCCTCTGGCCCTCCACCTTCCTCTGTGCTTTTCTTTTGCAGAACCCTATTTTGGTGTTGCCATACCACTGAATCTCCACCTCTCTGGGACCCTTTGTATCACCCTGAGCAGCTGTATGGGGTGCCCAAACAGGAAAGGAGAAATACTGCTGTGCTGCAGCTGCAGAAGATGACCTCTGAAGTGGCACGTGCCCCAGTGGTGAATGTGTGTTTTGTATTCTCTAGCAGTATCCAAGTTAGTGGCCAAGTATCTCACATACAGATTGCTCTAACTGCAGAGATATGCTGCTTTCAGACTCATTTTCACACCAAAAAGGTGTTAGCTCACCAGGTCAGCAGAAATATGAGGAAAACACAAGGAAAATCCCAGTCCATGCAACTTTCCTTATGTGGAACTTTTTATGGCAACTCATCCCTTTCAAATGAAAGGCATTCCGTTCTGGCATCTTCTCTCACAGATAACAGCACAGCTATTATCTCCCCATCATTTGCCCAATTCATCACTCAGAGCATTTCAATTTTGTCCAATTCAGAGGGAGTAAAAATGTACTAACCCAAGAATATCTTCTTCCCTTTTACACTGGAAGAGATGACTCTCCAAAACACTGTGTTTCCTTCCCTCCCACATGCCTAAAAAGCATCTCCTGAAAAGGCTCAATTTATATAATAATATCTGATCATCACTCACTGAACCAAGAGAAATAACAACTAATATACAACGCTGACAATGCAGGAGCCCTCTGTGTCCTATAGGGTATGAAGATCAATGATGTGGCACCATAGAAAGAGCAGCTCAGATCATCTCCAGGATTAAAGCCGGATTCCAAAAGGATGCTAATCTACATTCAGCATTGCAGCCATGGAAATCTGCATTTCCTTGCATGTTGCTCAAAAGAGTTTGCCAGTTTAGGTATGATTTTACCAGGACAGATTCCATTTCTGAAACATTACTGCAGGATGTTTTGTACTGCATAGCCCTTAGCCCTGCAATTTAATATCAGTTATTGTAGCTAAGAATTATTTAGAGCATTTAGTACAGTAATTTATTTTAAAAATGGACGTTTTTACTGTAATGCCGAAGGGAAGGAGAATTTAAGTCTCAGACTGCTTAGCACTACTTCTGTTAAATTCAAGTGAAACCCTGCCTTTTCTCCTACATTTTTAGTAGCAGCGGAGTATCTGGGACTACTGGTTAACATAAGAGGTTGGGAATTCCCTACTACATTGCAGTCAGCCCTAAACTAAAAAGTTTGTCATAGATATGGACTTCTAAATAATCTCCCCTGAGCAGTGTTGGGTCTGCAGGCCTAACAGACCTAAAACTGCATTTCAAGCAATACAGCATCCAAAGAAGACCTGAAAAAATACTGCCATGTAAGAAAGCACCACTCCATTGAGCCACTTTCAGATGTCATGCTGGTAAAATTGAGATGTTAACTCCCAGCTGCTGGGATTGTTAAACACCCTGAAAATGAAACATCAGCGTAACAAATGGCTGACAAGGAGCTCTTAAGAGATTACTCATGACTGAGCAGTAGCCCACAGTCCTGCGTACTTCTTTTGTGGAGGAAAACCTGTTTCATGGGGAGAGACTTTAATCCACCCACTCAGAAACTGTTCAGTATTGGTCATGAAAGTCGTTATCAGTGCCAATAATTAAATCATGACCTTTAAGGGATAAGTGAGTTTTTAACAACATTAGTGGACTGAAATGAGCTTCAGTGAAGAATTTGTCCTTTCCAACAATACCTATTGGTGGGTCTTCCATCCTTAATGGTTTCCACCTTCAAGTAGGCAGTCCCAAATGTGTGGATGCAAAGTTTCTCCTAGTGCAGAAGTCTTTTTTTTCATTCTGAGTTTTGAGTGCCTGGTTTTCTGCCCTCTTGTGCTCAATGATAAATACATTAGCATTTGAAAAAGAAAGAGCTTAGAGAAGCCCTTCCATAAGAAAGCTATTGAAAAGCAATTTCTTTACCAGGGAGAAATACTGCTGTCAAGCATACAACAGGCAGCCTTGCTTCATCGTTCATTTCTGCATTTGTATTATGGTTATTTTTCCTATTTCTGTTCATCAGCAAATCAGCTTGATAGATTAATTCTTTTTTGAGAGTCAGTCTTAGTCACTGGAGTCTGTTCACCAAGAACCATCTGTTCCCCAAGATTTCCCTCCCACACAGCACGGCAGAATTACGCCTACAACCAGTTTCTTCTATTAGGAAAGAAACGACTGTAACAAGCTGGGTGACATTGAGTCCCCAGGGAGACAACACACGAACTCGTAACTTTGTTCATCATTATTATAAAGCAATACCCATTGCTCAAGGACTGACTCTGGAGGGTAAGTGAACCTGTCTACCTCTTCTCTCCCACTCTCTTGCTACAGTACCAAAAGGTCAAGACCTGTCCAAGAAGTTGGAATGGGGAACAAATGGATGATGTCATGGCAGCCCTTCTTCCCCTCCCACAGCCTGGGCCCCGGTTTCACGGAGTATTTTCATGGGTGAGTTAGGGGTGATGCTCCTCAAATTCCTTCCTCAGCCTTCAACCTTTTCATGATCATGCAGAAGTCTCCTAATCTTTCTGACTCCGACTCATCCCCTCTACCTTACCTAAGTAGGTGACTGGGAGAGTTTAATCAGATTAAACTGAACGAGCTAACAGATCTATTATGAAGGTATCACCTCACATCAAATCCATGACATCTGCCAAATAACAGCAATGAAGTGGGAGCCTTATCCTAAGTGCAGACAGGGACACAGACAGGCAGAAGCTGGACCGTAGCCTGTGCCAGGCATTCCAAGACCAGGATCAAGTGCACCGTGGGTAGCTGTCACCTTTGGGTCTGTCACTCAAGCAAGAAGCCAAATTGCCAAACTGTAGTGGAGAAGAGAGTGAGTAAATACATGCCTTGCCTTTCACAGGAAAGACTCTCTCCTGGGAAGGACTGAGAAAGGGAATTGCTGGTTTCAGGTTAAAGACAGCACTTCCCTCTCAACTACACATCGTTTTTCCTCAGTCCCTAAAGTGACCTGCTGAATCAACTCCCTGGAAGCGTGCTGCTGGCCTCAGAGAAAATCTCATCTCTTTTAACAGAATGTCAATCTTTTCAGAACAGAAATGGCATTTCTTGCCACTTCCTCTTTTCAATGCTGCAACTCAGAAGTCCTGGCACCTTCCCAGTGCATGGCCTCAGCTGTGCCTTTGGAGCTGGAATCCATCTAGCCTTGCTGGCAGAACAAAAACTAACAAAGAGAAGAGAAAAGGACTGGTGAGTTAATCAAATGCAGCTCCTGTCAGAGGATGGGAGCACAAAAGCAGGTGTAGGCAGAGAAACTATCCAGGGGCACAAGAACTACCATGCAGGAGCAGAGCAAAGATGTGTTTGATTTGAGCCACCATGTGACAAGAGCTACAAGAAATGTTTCAAAGAAAGATGTAATTCAGCAAATTACATCCTCCCAGTCAGGTCTCAGCACGGTTTCTAGAAGGAAGGGAGTAGTTTAAGTGTTTCACTTACAACATTATCTTCTAGATATATTAAAATATGTATTTTTAGCCATACAAATGTTTAGTACAGCTTAAAGCCTCATTTCGTTGACTAAATATCATGCATAATTAAGTTAAAAAAATCTAGCTATTATTTAGTCAAATTCTTTTTCCTTCTTCAGTGCTGAATTACTTTCACAGAACGTTGCCTTTCCTGGACACTGAGCTTATCTTACTTCGGGTTTATTTATTTTTAGCACAGATGTCTCTCACCACTCTGGTTTCATGTTCTGCTGATTCCCTTGATGCCAGGGATTTGAACATCTAATAGTACCTGAACAATCTGCAGACAAGCACACAAAGCTGACTGCTTTCCTAGAGAGCACCTGCACTCCAAGGAACTCACTGCTTCCAAGGGTGCACATGGAAAGCAAACTGAAAGAGGATGATCTCCAAGTTGTATCAAGTGACCAGGGAATGACACTGATTAAATGTCCCTAACCTTCAGATTAGATATTAGGCAGAAGGGAGAGAAGGGTAACTAAAGGTCTCCAGACATGTATTTTGGATTTCAAATAGTTTTTTTATTAAATATTCCATTAATACCTATTACATAGTCTTCTTCATCAGTAAGTTCTTTATAAAGAAGAGCCACATAATTTTTCACAGGAAGAAACAGTCACACAGATTTGAAATGACTTACCCAAGGTCACACAAGTGGAAGGAGAACTGAGCTATTTTAAAGCCCTTTAGGAGGCAATATGCCTTCCTTAACCAAGTGCTTCTCTCCTGAGAGTTGCCTTTTGAGGGTCAAATTAACATCAATATTTTGGCACTAACTCAAAGCCAGATCTATGCTTAAAAAAAAAATACAGCACATGTTTAGGTTTGGGAATATTATCTCTCTGTAACTGGATAATAAGAAATTTTGTTTAAGAAAGGCAAGACTCATTGGGGCGAACAGCAGAAAACTTGGAAAAAATAGCAGAAAACTTGTGGAAAAATCTGCTATTTTTTTGTAGGTTCCATGTGCTCTCCTCTGACATTGTTCATTGCTTTTCAGTCCTGTGCTGGGAGAGCACAGGTCCCTGGGGAGAAGCAAGGGAGAAGCACACAGGTGAGACAGAGGAATGCCAGCCCCAGAGACTACCTAAAAGCCTTGGGAAAAGATGAAGTTAACTGGAGAATGCCTCTTGCCTCCAAACAGGTTGGGAACATCACTCTTTCCAGCTCCAAGCTTACTAAGAAGAGGATACAAATAACCCTTTGCCTTGCTCTTCATGCCTTTCCTACACATCATAAACTGCTTTTGACTCATTCTAATCAGGAGCTAATGTTTATCTGGGTGAAAACTGCCCAGAGGTAGCAATCCTGATGTGTCTGCAGAGTTAACATGGATAGGAAACACAAAAATTGCCATTTGGTGATCTGGGGGTTTCATCTAAACCAAAGGAATGCAGTAAAACCTGCCCTCAGAGGACACATCTGAGAGAGACCAAGGAGTAAGTGATGTGTGACCAGAACTGACACTGGTAAATGGAAAACATTGAAGGGTGGCAACTAAGGTAGAAAAGCAAAAGAATCTTCTCTGCAATGCACAGATGAGCACAGAGGCAGCTGTATCAACTCTTGTTTGATGCAGCACAGACCCCAGATCAGTGCTGAAATGGTAGATGAAAAACAGGTCTGTGATAGAAAGAGTCACAGATCTCAGAAGCACATTATTCCAGAGCTTTTCATAGAGTCCGTTTTGTGCAGATGGATGGGTAATACACAATTGGATGAGGTTAAATGTATACCACTGCTACAAACAGCAGCAGGGAAGCAATGCCTCGGGATTGCTGGTGCTTGTTTTTCCATATCCACTTCAGCAGGAGGTTCATTTTTATCACAGACATAAGCAAGGCTTCAGTTTAGCCACACCTTGGGCATCTAGCACAAAAAATGTTTGGTCTTACAACAGTTGCTCGGTCACCCCCTGCTCTTATTCCAAATGAGGAATCCATCATGTTCCCTAAAATCTGGATCCTCCCAGGAAAAATAACATTACATTTCATTTTGACAAATTACATACCAGTGCATTTCTTCTGCAACTGATTCTGTCCAGCACAAAGGGTAATTTCACAGCATGTATTTTTGTGTGAAAGTTGGGACTGAATTATTTGCTTTCTCTTACTGTTACTGGAGAAATGTTCACCTTTGCACAGATTCACAGGAACACAGAAACATATCCCATGTGCACCTATTTCAGGTTATGCCTTGCTATTTAAAATACACAATGGCACACATGGAGAGTTAATATCACACACAACTGGCTTCTCAGTTAAATGGAAAATTTAACATGAGAGAATTTGGTTTTCAGCCCGGTTTCCTAGGAAACATTTCCAGCTAGTATTGGTGGAGGCTACAGGTTGACTGTCAAGCCCATGATTTCCTTTGTTCCCAGTCCATCAGTTTGATTTCTTTTATCATCTGGTCTTCCATTCTGAAATACATCTAATATAAGGTAAGGGGAAGGGTTCCTCAATACATGCAAAATAATCAGTATTTCCCAGTCTCCTCAAAAGAGAGACACAAAGTGATTAAAGAAGAATAAATGAAATGAAGTTATTTGAATTAATTTAAAATGTGATATCCAGATTTGTATATGTTTGAGTCTGCACAATGTTGATAAATATCTGCTAGAGATAATCTACAATTTTACTATTTATCCCTAACAAACAGATGGGCTTCCGCACTGCCATTTACAAGAGCATAAACACATTCTGAAAACAAAAATGAAACAAGGAAGAATTTAGGAATATGGGCACAGGTTTTTAACCAAATGTGCCGTTACTTTGGTGAGATTTTTTAACCCTTTAGAACACCTGCATTTTCTAAAATTAAAGCATTACAGACAATGAGGACTACAGAAAATCTATCCCCAGTGTCACTGCTCTTTGAAGACAAGAGGCAACACACTGGTGTGTATCTACAGGAGAGAAAACAGGTCCCAGCCCCACAGACAGGCACTGACCTGGGCACAGTGCCTTAGTCTGGAACCTTCCTGGCTTTGTTCCTTACCAAAAAAAATGTGATTGCTCCAGAGAAAGAGAGGGCAGCTGGATATTTTCATGCACGCAGAAATGAAGCCTTGCTTGCAGCGCTTAATGAAGTTATGCAGGCTCAAAGATATATCACTGCTTCTGTTTCTACTTCTGTTGTCACTCACGTTCTCTGCTTGCTCTTTCTGTGTGCCTTAGCAGGGAAAAATACAGGCATTTGTGGTGGTGGTTCCCTTCTTCTTCCCTAGTGGAAGGAGATGGGACCCCTCCCTTCTGCCCAGGACATTCACCTGAGCTCAGACTGCAGTATTTTTGCAGCTCTTCTACCTGTTCCAAACCCACTGTAGTGGTAGAAGGCTGGTATGGCTGTAAGGACACTAATAATAACAGCCTTTAGAGACCAGAGAAAATTTCTGGGAGCTATTCCCTTTATGCCCATGGAATACCCAGTCTCCCTCCTCAGCTGTTTCAGTCATAAAAAACAGGCATTCAAGCAGGTATTGCTTCTGTGGGTTTTTTGTTTTGTTTTGTTTAACAGACCAGATTTCCAGTGTCTTTCCATCATACTTTACAGGACTCCTTCAGCTCATGCATCCAATAATGACTAAGGCAATCAGGAGCAGAGATTAAAGACTGTGCTTTATGTTAATAACTTGGTGATGACCCAGGCCTAAGAACCTCAAAACTGGAGAAAGACCTGTCCTGCTTGCATAGAAAGCACATACAGCTATGCTGCTACGAGCTGAACCTGCCCTTGTGAAATGGTCTCCTTGATTCCCACAGAGCAACACTTGCTCCACGAATTTTCCTTTTAGAAGTCCATAATCTTGGATTATGAGGATAAAGGTGAAACTTTGCCAATCATATCATTGAAACCGGAATGCCAGAACACCATAAGGGCTCACCCTTCTCTCCTGAGCTAAACTACCTGGAGATGCTACATTATTATAGAAAAACTGTGGGTAGCACAAGAGCAGTATAATTTTTTGCTACTAATCAACACTGAAATTGTTGGAGAAATAAAATGTTGTCATTTTACCTAAAGCCTGCAGCAAAATTCACCTAGTTAATAGCGAACATTACAAGGGTTCATTTATGTTAGGCATTTCAGCTCCCAGCATGACACACCTTCTATCCAGGGATGTGAATGTATTTGCAGTGTACCTCAGGAGATGGAATATGTCCATCAACAAATTCCACTGTTTATTTGTGGTTAATGTTTCACAGCAATAAACATAAAATACGTTCCTATTTGATAAGATAACCATCTAAGGCCAACACCTTCCCTTTCAAAGCTCCCAGTAAAATGATAACCTTTGAAACACAGCAGCTGCCGGATGTAAAAAATGAGAATTGTCTCCACCAAACAACTCAGTAACTGATCTGTATCTTCATGACTACAACTTCTCATTATGGAGATATGGATACCACCTAAACCACTTTTTTCAGTAAGACACAGGCCAATGTGGGGTTAGCTCAGCATATCAAGACGCTGATATGAGGAAGTTCTGCTGGGAATTCTTTCCAGCTGGACAAACCTCAAACCAGAGTATTTTTCTGGCTGGTACCCATGGGCTGCATGGCTAATACTCCTGCAGTGCACTTCAGCTATGAACTGGAAGAGAGGCACACAGAAAATGCAAGAAAAGGGGAATAAATAGTTAATCCCATTTGGGAAAAGGGCAGACACTCAGGAATAAGAGGTTTGTATTATGCTGAGAGGCAGCAAAGATATAGAGAGGGGTATGGAATAAAGGACTTTGCTTCCTGAAGGGAGATGACCCTTAAGATCACCTGGTTTAGTGAAAGGTGACCCAGCATGGCAGAGAGCTGGAATGAGATGAGCCTGAAGGTCCCTTTCAAACCATTCCATGATGTGAAGACGGGACCAAGCAGATCATGGCAGTAAGGATTTGCAGAAATAAATAGATATGAGCAGTACAGCTACACCCTGGATTTGGGGCAAAGCTGACTTGGAAGAGGTGCAGCTAGAATTGCTGATGATTGAGTGATGTTCTGACCCAAACCTTCCCTGGAGATTTCTGGGGTTAGTAGAAAGTGAGGAAATGGGTTGCTAGACCCCGAGGCAGCAAATCCTGTCTGTCAGAAAGAAACGGAAGAAGTGTGATAGGGGAAGGGCAGAAAGAATGATCTTCCAAGCTTCAAAAGGAAGGGCTGAAGGGCAGAATTTTGGAAGGATGACAAAATGATTTACTGCTTCCATGCCCTATGGAAGCTCAAGGTCTCCATGCTGCTAAGAATGGTTACTGTCCTCTCACTCAATGTACTGTGCACATAAAAAAATCTGACAGGGAAGAATCTAATTACCATTCCCTAAAGGCTCAGAGACTCTCCATTGATGAAACTCCATCAAAATCATACAGGCACTACATTAACAATTATGAATTGCAGCAAACTTGATTTGTTCTGTTTTCCTGTCCTGTTCAGGGTGCAGTGCAGAGTCCTGATGCCCTTTGGACATCCCAACAGAACCCAGCCCATTTCCTTTGATCAGTTTGCATTTCTGTTCACCATGAAACAAAAACAAGCATAACAAGTACTCAGGATTTGTGGAGACATTAATCTTTTCAAGCATCAGGTTTAATGGGTTAAAATATAAGAATGAGACTCGTATCTACATGCCACAATGTATTTTTAGCACATATAAGCCTTTACATACAAGAATTTTTCCCTCCTTTGAAATTCCATGCCTTGATCTCTTGTGCATCCTTTCTTAGTGTAAATCCTTTAAACAGATTATATTTAAAGAAACACGTATTTGATGCTAGGAAGAGGTGCTAAAGCAGTATTTTGGCAGATGTTTATGGAGTGATTAAAATCTTCTATTTATTCTACACAGATATAAAAAAGGATGGTCATTTGTTTTGCTAATTGGTATGAAATGTTCAGGACTAGAACTTTAAATTGGTGGAAAGACAAAATTTAGAACCTGGCTGTCCTTTCTTCACCAGACAAAGCAAGAGCCCCATGCAGAGAAAATCCCGTCCTTGAGGAACCTGTATGGTGACAACATGAAGGAGATGGATAAATCAAAAAGGATGGAGAAGAAGAAGAGAGTCTTATCTCTCAGTCCTTTGAACAAGCCTGTATTTTCCCTGCTTATCTTTCTGGATACACCCAGTGATGTTCCACCTCCCTCTTCAAATTCTTACCTACAATACAGGTTTTCTCTGCAGGTTATTTCTGTGTTCCACCACACTCTTTCTAACATTATTAGTTACACAAAAATTTATTTATTGTTCTCTGCCCTTTCTGGAAAACAAAACAAAACCCCAATCCCCCTCCAAATGAAACAAACTAAATACCCTGAACAAACCAACCGAACAAAACCCCCTAAAACTATCTCAGCTTTTCTACTACCTTGACAACAATAAAATAGCACACCCTATTTTCACAGAGGAAACCCCTGGGTATCTCAGAGAAGGCATGTTGGGGATTTAGGCCTTACCTCTCAAAAAGATGCATCACTTTCCTGATACCACATATGTGGAGAGAATGTGACATGTCAAGCGACAACATCATTTTACAAGAAGTTAAAAGGCCTGCCTCCATGTTCTTAGAAACTTGGGTAACATGGGATAGTGTACCTGGAAAGCTGGGTTGCACCTTGAGCATGAAGTTTGGTAGGGAAACCAGCTGGTAAGAACATATTTGAACAAGCAGCCACATGAATGAGCACATCCTAGGTATTTCTGGCAGCACAATGTGGAATTCTGTGGCTGTGTTAGAACTTCTACCCACAGCATGGGAATAGATTTCAGAGCTAAGTATTCTAGGATTAAAAAAGTTATGAGACACAAGCTCCTTGCTTGCTTTCTGCTGACACAGGTCAAATAAACCTTGCTCCAGGAAAATGCCTAAGTAGGTATTTTATTTAAAGCACATTAGTTGAAATGGGAACTCATTGCAAAATTTTATATGAGCTTCTGACACACTGCATCTGTAAGCTGCACATCTAGTTTATCCCACATTAAAAGAGGGAAAACAATTTTCTTTTATTTGACAGAAGGGGTAACTGATTAATCTAGATATTTGAACAGTTGCCCTGAAAGATGAATATGAGGTTTTGATGTATCTCATATCTTCTCAAGTCCTTCTTCAGCTTTCCCATGGGCCTCCTTTAGGCACTGGAAGGGCGTTGTCCTTCCTATCCTGCTTCCTGGGTGGCTGAAATCCCCCATGAGGACCAGGGACTGTGAACGTGAATATTAAGTGCTGTTAGTGGCACTGCCTCTTGTTTTAATCCCTTTGCTGCCAGCCACTCGTTTCACTATCACCAAGAGCAGTAATTCCTGTGACTTAAAACACCCTGCCAGGACATGCTGAGGCAGCTGGAAGAATTTATCTCACTAAGGTTTGTTTAGGGAGTGACCTCTGGAACACAGAAACTTCATTCACAGAAACTTTCATAACAAACACTGCCCAGCAGTGGCAGGAAAGTAAAAGCCAAAGGATGTATAAAAAGACTAGGAAAGCTATCAGCACCCAGGAGCTCAGAGATCCAGATCCTGTTTCCCTTGTCCAGCTTCCTACGTTAGATATCACTTATGACAGCACTGCCAGTTACCAGGAGAGCCTGTGGCATAAAGAAAGAACTACAACCTGGAGGTTTTTTTTCTTTTTTTTTTTTTTAAGGTACTAAACAGGGTAAGGTCCCAGACAAACACTTAGGAAGCTTTGCTTATAAGTGACCTCCAGTCAAAGCATGAACCATTAAACTCGTGCAGTCTGAATGTCCAGTCAGGTTTCTTTTCCCCACCTTGACTGTAACATCCTTATCTGCATATTGGCAATCTGATGGAGACAATGCTGAAAGCTTCATTAATGACAAGCTAAAGGATACTCATGGCTTTCCCCTCATCCACAGACTTAGTCATTTTATCACAGGACCAGATTGGTCCAGCTAAGTGTACCACGGGTAAATCATAAAGTCATGGAAGGGTTTAGGTTGAAAGTGACATTAAAGGTCAAGGATCCAGGGGCAGCAACAGCTTCTTTGGACTACCTGTGCCAGGGCTTCACCACCCTAAAAGGGAAGAATTTCTTTCCAATATCCAATCTAAATCTATTCTGTTTCAGTTTGAAACCATTCCCCCTTGTCCTCCAGGCCTTGTCAATACAGTCTCTCCATCTTTCTTGCAGGATCCCTTCAGGTACTGGAAGGCTGCAATTAGGTCACCTCTTTTTCAAAGGCATGCTGACCTTCAAGTCACCTCCTTTTCCTTCACATACCCAGAAATGTGTCAAGCACATTCACACCACGATTTTCTTTTTCAGGGACAGAAGTGAAGCTGCCTGGTCCTGCAGCTGCCTGAATTGTCCCTCTTGCCCTTTCTAACAAAGGGGTGAAGCATCTGCCCTTTCTTCCAGCCATAAGTGTTCTCCAGAATGTACAAATCCTGAAGGCTTCTGAAATAAATGGAATACATAGCTCTTCATGCTCTCTTTACCCCCCGGCAAAGAAATTTGCTGCAAAACATACCCACACACAGAGTTCTAGTAAAAAGTCAGCTTCCTGGAGATCAAAGCAAGGGCAGCAGCTTGGGAACTGCCCACATCCAATGGGGAGTCAACCAACAGGGAGACAGCTAGCCTCCAGGCATGGATACAGCACAATAAGGAACACATCAGCTTTCAGAACAGGTTACTGCCTTTCTGCAAGCAACCTTCCCAAGAAGAAATCTACCCATAAAAATGTTTCTCCCTCCTCCACCACTGAGAATTTTGTCATGCTTTGTATGGAAATGCCCTTCCCAGAGCTGAAATTACTTGTGGGTGGATAGTTCAGGTGGTTAATTCCTCAGGTTTGGGCATACATACAATGCCAGACGTGGCACAGTTGTATTCACCTGGTCTTCTGAAACATAAGCTTGCCACCTGAAGAATGATAAACTTTCTTACCCTCCTGCATCCCTATTGTTGTGTTCTGACAGCCTGCTTTATACCTGAACATCTTGAATAATGAGTGAGGTACTTCTAAAAAGAGTTTAAAGAAATCAGACTGAGAGCTGTTACAGAAAATATCAGGAAACTTTTGAGTGGAGGTGCAACTGCCCATACTTACAGTGTGTGCGTGTCTTGGCAGATTTTGATATATTTTTAATTAATAAAACATTAATATAAACTTCAGACAAGTACAGAGCCTTCTGGACACCCTAATTTTCAAGATGCATCTACTAAAAAAAAAGAGAGCATAAATAACTTATTCTTGCTTCAAGTGAAGGGGAAATTTTCAATGTCATGGAAAAAACTGGCAACTGACTAGAAATTTTTGCTGTAATTTAGACCTCTAGTTCTGCAATTATAAAAATAAAAAACTGAAATAGTTAAAGAAGTAAATTGTTACTTTGGAAGAGTATTTTGCGGTTTGGGGATTTTTTTCTCCCTCTTTTTAGGGCCCCGGGGTTGAAACTCTACCAAAGCAAGCAAGGTATTTCAAAAAAAAAGTCAATTTTGCTTGTCCTTACCCATATTTTCTTTGCCAAAAAAAAAGTGGGAGGCATTTTTTTCCCCTCCCAACAAGCAAGAAACTGACTGTGCACTGTAAAGATTTTATTATACAGATGAAGTACTCATACACAACTGTAATCCCAATAATGCCCAGCTTGGAGCCACATCCAGGCTCCTGTTTTGCTGAGCTCAGCAAAGGCTGAAAGCCGGACTGAAGGCTTGAAAACACATTTTAGTGTTTTGCAGATACAAAACCAAAATAAAAGACCTTTGTTCCTAAACTAAGGTGTGAAATCCCACTTTTAGGATGAGATGGCAACACAAGGACACAACCGCCAGAACAGACAAGGAAGATGAGAAGAAGGCACAAAATAATGGAGATAAAAAACTACACACACAGTTAGTTAGTATCAAAGGTTTGTTTGGTTTTTAAACAAGCCACAAGTCACTGGTTGTTTTTGTTATTCATATTTGCTATTTCTGCTGCAGCAGTGCCCAGGAGTCCTACCTGGGCATCCCACGCTCAGTCTCTGCTTTTAAATCTTGGTGCAATCACACACTGACTAATCCCAAACCTTCATGTATGAGGAGATCACTCTAAATTTTCTCTCTCATCTAAATCGTATAAATAATAATCCACACTTATTATGGGCAAAACTCACTCAATTCAGACTGTAACAATGCAAGGCAAGTTTCTGTTACGTCTTCAGCTGGCACCCACTTCGACACAATCTCCTTGATTTAGGATAAAACAGACTTAAAATGCAGCACAAGACTGATGCATCACTGAAGACACACCAACCCTCTTCAATGAAAACAAGTGAAAGCTTACAGTAACTGAACATACATAGAGTCAAAAATCAGTCTAATGATAATTTTCAGTAGAGTAAATAAAGCATGCCTTGATTTTAAAAATATTTAGCTAGACTAGCAACCCGTTCCCTTTGCCAGCTCCAGATCAAACACAAATCAGGCCAGAACAGCAGGCTCTGGACAGCCACCTCCACAGCCCAGAGTGCAGCAGTGAATCATTCCTGTTTCCAGAATTAATAGGGTTTCCCTCTGCAGAGCCAGACTGGCTCATTCTGGGAGTCTGGCTGCAGTCAGTTTGTGCTGTTCACAGTCACACCATCGTTCGCATTTAACTATGAATGGAAGAGCTGTTTCGCTTCAAGAAGCAAAATTAATTTACAACACTAATAATACTCTCAATTCCCAGCTCCCTTAAAAAAAAAAACCAACAAAAGGCCTAATACAAGCCCCCAGAAAATAACCAAAGCCCAATTTTCAGGCTTGGCACAATTCAGACATTTTGATTTGTGTATGCAATGACGTGAGTCAGAACCTCACAGTTGTTTTAGAGCAATCTCCCTAATATATCTGGCAGTTCTTATGGGTCTGGTAAGTGTAATAAAAACAGCAGGTTGGATTTGCCAGAGTAAACTGCAGTCATAAGTGACCTCCAGACAACTTTTAAGCTGTGTGATCCTCTGGAGCATGGATTTTAGGATCAATGGTGGAACACCCAGAAGATCAAAAGGTCTGGATTATGAACATCAAGATGCACCCCTGTATCACAAGCAGGAGCTCTCTCAGAGGCCCAAAGGATCAGAGTACTCCCCCTGTTCTCCCCAGTATTTCAACAACTTTGTTTATCCATGTTTATCTTTGTTTATATTTGTACTAGCCAGGGATTAGGTTTCGAGAGGGAAGTAAAAACAGAAGTTTACAGATTCTGCCCCACCATCTTTAGGATTTCTTCTTAAACTGCCGTGTTTTGTTCACAACAAAATTTATTTCTTTCCAAGGTGTCCTACTCAACCCACTACACAGGGTCTTCTGACAAAACTGGTCTTAGCCTTCATCATTCAGTCACAGTGTGCTGCCAGAGAAGAAAATATACTGGGTAAGGGAGGCCAGAGTTCAACTTAGGAAAAGGGAAAAGCTTCCTTTAAGAAAAAAATGGAAGAAACAGCTGAGGATAGAATGGAATAAAATCAGACACAAAGGATAAAACATGAGTTAACTTTACACTGCGTTGAATTACCAAATAGACAATCCTGCTCTTCGGACGCTGACTGACGGCTCCATTGCCAATCCACTCCAGAAAAAGATGAGCCTGTGTTCTTAACTGCAATTTGCAGGCCCTCAGAGGTTGTCTGAGGTCAGCTGTCCTCACTCAGCCCCAATTCCAAGCAGAGAACCCACACCTGCACATGAGCTGCGGTACACGAGCAGCTCTGCCAGTGTCCAGAGCGGTTCTGAAGTGCAACAGCCCAAAAAGGAATTGTGCCAACTCGCACACATCAAGAGCCAAGTCCCAGGCTCCAGCAAAATGACAAACATTGTTTAAAAACATGTTTGCTGAAGGCCTTGTTGGTGAACGGGTCACTTGGCAAAACTGTGAACACAAGGCATGCTGTGCAGCTGCCTAAAAGCTCAGCTCTCCTGTGTGCCTGAGCAAAACCAGGATCCAGGAGAAATCAGTGGCTTACAAAGGATGCCCAACAGGACTCCTCTAATGATGTTGCTCCATGGCCTTGCTGCCAGCAAAAGCTGCTGGGAAATGGCTCTGATTTCTGCTACTGATGTAAAATTCTCAAGCCTGCGTAGGAGAGCTTTTCTCTTCAATGCTCTTTTTTCTTTAGCCATACTCTTTGAAAATGCCATGCTGAACTCCTCCACCCCTTGCACGCACACTCTCCCACTTCCTTGACTTTTTCCTTTAGGATATGTAGACAGCAGTAGTGGTGATGCTCAAAGTTTTCTCCTGGCAAGGAGACCTGGAAAAGCACAGCTTTCTGGATGGTGAGATCTCTGACTGGCATAAAAGTAAATTTTGTGGATTAGACAATCTAAAGCTTCTCTTTAGTCACATGAAAAAAATTCTAACACTAGGATACTATTTCCATCTCCAACTTGACACATAAGGCTGAGTTCAGATGCAATCACATGGGAAAAGAGGTGGGTGAGAGCACTACCAATAAAACAATTACTACTTCTGTTTGGTAGCTTGCAAACCCAGAAACTGTCTAGCCTGCTTATGCTCCAAGGGTGGAATCAGACAGTATTGGTTTCCCAGATTTAGAGGAGTGATTAACTGCATTTTCATCTCTGTACCAAACACTTTCCCCTGCGTTTAAATCGCTATCGTATGAAGTTGAAATACTGGCAGGGAAATCAAACTTGTATGTGTAATTATCCAGAACAAAAAGAAAATCCATCAAAATGCCACAGAATTAAAAGGACAACTTGTAAACTACTTATTTGGGCCCATCACCTCTTTGAAATCTACCCTTTACAAGATACTCAACCAATGCTAAATGAAGGTACCAAGAGAAATTCTACTGATTCCAGGAACTGGGCCTTGGCTGCAAACCAGAAAGTATGCAGGCCTAAATGCAAATTCAAGCAATGTTGTGAAGATCCTTTAAAGCTGTGACTCAACTGCAATCTTAGTTTGCTAACTCCCTTATGAGATTCCCTCTTTCTTCTATATGACACCCTTGCACATTAAAGAAAAAATATTGTGAAGTTACAGGCTGTAAGTGCCCCAAAATATCACTGCTTATGGAGCACTAAAAATGCATTTCATTTTACAGATGGCAGCAAATGCAGCTTAACTGCAACCTCTATGCTGTTACTGGCAAGAGAAAATCTTACTGTTGATTTTTTTTTAATTGTGTCATTCTCAAGGTATTGCCTGCTCATTTGCTTCGAGGACTTAACTTTTACTTTGTCATTTATCAGCTGGCAGAACCTTCACTGTAGAATCTTCACTGACACACAAATCCCTTGGGATAGCCACCACTAAATAAAACAAAAATGGCTAGCTTGAAAGAGAGTGCCCTTATGCCTATGTGTGCATTTATGTCTATACAAACATGTATGTGTTAATTGGGCTGCAGAGCACAGTTTTGTGCTGGCTGCATAAAAAGCTTGTCCATAACAGTCCTTAGACAAAATGAGGTCTCTGACCATCAGAGTTTTCAGACAGCAGCATACTATTAACCACAATATCTTTACAGATTTAGCAGAATAACTGAATATTAATATTTAAACATGAGCACATCTCTTGTTAGATATCTTATGTGAAACTGAGAAGATACTCCTTTGTTTTCAGCTTTTTTTAAACTTTACTGCACGAGCAGCACATGCATTACCACACAATTGGCTATAGGAATTTTTCTGGAATGCTTCTATTTGAGGCTCTGTATTCTCTCCTGGAGGTGTTGCTGTTTAGATCACGATCTACTTGACATCATGAAGAATCTGATTTTAAGGGGAAAAAACCCAGACAAACAAAAAAAAATCTTCTGAAATCTGATGATTTATTGTGATTCCAGTTCAGGCCACAGAAAAATTTCATGAAACTGAGAAGTAAAGATAAAAGTGATGGGCAGCTTTTACAGATTGCTCTGCAGGTGGTGGGTGTGTGTGTAGAATGACATGAAGACAGAAACCATTAAACCCCCTGCTGTTGCAGCTGAGCAAGCAGGCACAGAGAAAGCTGAGCTGCACAAAAAGATCTTGCTTTACCCTTCATACGAGGCAAATTTTCTGTACACACACCTTGCAAGGATCAAGACTCTGCTGAGTTGGCAGCTGCTGCCAGGCAGGTGGTCCCTGGTTGATGCTGGACTACCCTGATTCATGTTGGGTTTCTCCTTCCAGTGGAAGATGAGGAAACTGATTTGTCAGGTTTTGACACAAAAACATTTTTCTTCACACAATGATGAACACACTTGAAATGAATTGAGAAGCATCTTTGCTTTCAATGACTTACTAATTTCAAAGTAATTCACCTCATTTCTACAGTTTCGTATCATACTGTGTTCTTGCCTTTCATCTAGAACCTTATGTCATTTAAACATCCTTAATTCCTTTGTGATTTACTGTGTACCTTTGTCCAGCTGGAGGAAACTGAAAACTGAAGTCTATTTTTTAAAAGAGTTGACTTTACTACTGCGAATACCCGCAGGAGCAGAAGGACTGAAGACAGTTTGCAAAGATGGAGTATTACCCTGTGACCTCTCCTTGACAGTGATAAAACTGAGGTTTGAATTCAGTACCATCTGGCAGAGCTTGTGACCTGGAGACAAATGGCATCCCCAAGGCTTGTCTGGGTTTCAGCAGCATTGCTTCTTTCAATAAAAGACAACATATCACACCATTAGGTCATAATCCTTCCTAGGGCTTTCCAGTACTGCAAATTCTGCTTTTAAGATCAGAAGGAACCATGCTGATAACAGCACAGAACTGCACCTCTAAGTAACCAAGGATTGATGTTTGAGGGAGAGAGTCATGCAGGAAAAAAGGAGAAGCCATGTAGTATCAGGGACACAGCTTCTTGCAGTCAGAAATGCCTTTGGGAAGGGTCTAGAGGAATCTCAGGAGGAGAAGCATAGAGATTGTTTAGCCTGGAGAAAAGAAAGCTCAGGGGGTACCTCATGGCTCTCTACAACTACCTGAAAGGAGGTTTTAACAAAGTAGGGGCCAGTCTCTTCTCCCAGGTTACAAGTGATAGAATGGAAAGGAAACAGTCTCAGTAGGGGCCAGGGAAGGGTTAGATTGGATATCAGGAGAAATTTTTTCACCAAAAGGGTTATCAAGCATTGAAGCAGGCTGGGAGTAGTTGAGTCACCATTCCTGAAGGAATTTAGAAGATGTGAAGATGTGATTTACATGAAAAGATGAAAAGATTTTCTTTTTCTCAAAGAAAAAGTATTATTTCAGTCTTGGCCTTGAGCACTTCGAGGGATGGGACACGTAGAGAATCATAAGTTAGGCTGGAAAAGATCTCTGAGATCATCGAGTCCAACCTATGACCTAACACCACCATGTTCCAGCAACCTGAAAACCTCATTAACCCTGATCCAAGTACAGGCCCCTCTACAGTGATCACAGCAGATTTCAGGGATGCTGTTCCAGATGGAGTGACACTGCACCAGTTTGGCATAGAGAGCTTTTATTGCTTATGGTGATGAGTGAGGGGGCAAAGACAAGGGCAATCATAGGACATGGGGAAAGATAAATCTGGAAGGATTTGCTGGAATTTACAGGGCCTTGCTGGATGTTTGCTGATAAACACAGCACACTTCACGAGGAAACACTGAAGAGACAAAAGTGTCTGTTAGCACTGCCCTTCCCAATGTGCAGCTCCAGATAAAGCTTTGCAGGGGAGAGAAGTTCTGTCTGTAGCATCCACTGTAACCAGAAGGGTTAACTGTGGTTGGACACAGGAAAAAGCAGCAACATTTTACAGTCAGACCCAATTCCCCATTTTCAGCAGCCTCATTCACAGCCTCCCCATTTTCTCTCTGAATTATCGGAGACATTAATAAGAGGCTTTTCCACACCCCACTTTGTCTGATTATTCTAATTAGAAACACTGAACAAATATATCTGAGAAACAGCCTGGCAGCAGCAAGCAGCCTTGGTTGGTTCACTGCATGCAGGGCATGGAAAATGCTCTGCTCTCCCACGGACAACGGGAAAGCTACAATCAGTGACTCGGCATTAGCCCAGTAACTGCTCTCCAGGGAATCCAAGACAACCCCTCCAAGTATTCCTGCCTATTTCTGGGCACAGAGGGATCAGACAGCAAAAAACGCTCCTTGAAACAATTCCCTACCTCTCTGATAAACACACATCTCCCTTCAACTAACAATTACACAGCCCTGTCAAGCTTTGCCTCATGATCTACAGATCTGGACACATCCAGGCAGCAGCCAATACTGAAATCTGGGGTTTTTTGTGTAACAGCTGTGCTCTGTGCGAGGCAGACATGGAATTTCATTAAGCACAGGGTAATAGCTTGATTCCCTTAGGGACTTGCTGCTGGAAAATAGAACATCTCCTTTCATAAATAGGCAAGGTCACCATGCTTGTTTTGGATTTGATGCTGAGATAATTGAGTATCTGTTCATTATACGTTGAATATTAATGCACTAATGCACCTGCATGTAAAACTAATTTTACTACACCTAAGGAAAGCGGCCTTATATTAAATTTCAATGCCTACTCAGCCACAGAATGCACTGAAAGAATTCTTGTCCAAACTATTTTCTGTATTTTGCTTTCCATGTTGGATTCAGAAGTTGAAAAATTCCAAGTAACCAACTGTTGAAAAGCACAAACTAAGTTATTTTGCCCATTCGCGCTGTATCATCCTTTTGTAACCCACAGCTGCTCTTCTATTTAACAGGAGTCATCTTCCACCAGATTGACGTCCAAACATTGTAAACAACACAGGGCACAAATGTGACACCTCAGTGTTTAAGCCCCTGTAGATATAATGACAAAGGCCACACAAATTTCACACAGATATATGCAAAGAGATCAAAATTCTAGCCAAGTTCTTTCAAAATATTTCTAAGTGCTACCAAAAATCAGGAGTACCCAGAGAACCTTACCTGAAGAGCCTAAACATTATGCAACTAATTCTAACCAATCTGCTTCACTTTGATCTCACTTTATCTCAAATATTCATTTTATCTCTTTGTTTAGAATACTTTGAAGCTGGCAACCTGTATTTCTCTGTTCCGTTGGTTCCTGGAGTATTTCCTTTCTGGATGTGCAAACAAGAAAATCCAGAGGACAATACTAGGTCAAAGCTAAATGCATAAGAAGAAATAGTTACTTGCAAAGTGAATGTGTCATGGGTCAGTAAGAAGATTACATAGGGTAGGATATGAAAGAAGAAATAAAGTATGTTCTCCTAAACCAAGATACAAGTACTATTCTGCATTAAATCAGCAGTTTGTGGGGAAAAGTAATAATTACTCACTAGAGTTTAGAAATTAAAAGGTACATGTAAATAGTACACATAAATAAGAGAAAGGATTTTAATCCAAAGTGCTTACTCCAATATATCTCATCTGAGATTACAATCTGAAATTTCAAATGCGAATGTTGTCTGAAGATTTGGAACGAAGTTTTGCTGCATTTTTATTTGTTATACACCTCAAGGATTTCTCAAACTGGAGGATGCAAACCATAACTGTAAATGAAAGGGCACATTTCTAGATTGTGATCAACTAGGAAAGATCAGGAAAAATGATAAGAATAATGTTTCCTGCCCTCCTCATCTGTCATTAAATTAACATCTAGTGGAATTAACAGTTTCATTTCTAGAAAAAAAAATCTCCAAGGGTGTCAACATTTGTACATGGCAAAAACCTTTGAGGAGTAGGGTTTCTGCCTCAGGCAAGGATTTTTGAGTCATTTTAAAACGATCATCATCAGAAAGACACCTTCTTTCTTGAAAGGACCTGGATGACTTGTCAGAGTTTTTTTTCTTCCCAAGGTTGCAGCAGCCTAACTTAGAGCTCTGTCTTCTCCTTTTGTTCATTTGAAACACGTTGGAGCAGGCTGCCAAAGGTTCAAGGAGAGGTTATCAGGTCCTGTTTGCTGTTGGCATGTCTAAAACTGCTGACACATGCTAGGAAGAAAAATGGGTACATGTAGTACAGCTGCAGCAATAAAACAGCTACCAGGGAACCTCACCCAGAGCTAACAACACCTCCAAGGTGCGCTGCCCAACTGAAGAGATAAGCCAGTAGTATTTATACATAAAATGCAAACAGAGTTTACAGAAGTCTTGATAAATACCTAGGTTTATCACTTCCTCAAGTGATTTAAAACACAAAAGGCAAAACCACACCACATTTGGGATTTTGTTGGTTGGTGACAAAAAACATTATCCACTGTGATGAAAGCTGAGGGTGGACTTGGCAGCGTGAGGTTAACGGTTGGACTCAAAGACCTTCAGGGTCTTCTCCAATCTAAATCATTCTACAACAGACTTGCAGAAAGCAACCAATGTGATTGTTTCCTTTTATATCAGCAATTTTCCTGAATATGAAAACAACCTACCCCATTAAAAAAAACCAAACAAACTAAGTTCTTGGACATACATAACATTTTCCTAGCTTAATGCCTCAAAACATTAAAAGGAAAAAAGCATGTTTTCTGCCAGACCTACTTGCCTCTAAGTCACCTATTTTACCTCTACCTTCTGCAGGAGAAGGATTCTTCCAGTCAAGTCTCGTTCAAACTTTTAGACCAATACTCCATGAAGATATGTTGACATTTCTCAGATTAATTCCAAGTAATTCCTTGCCTGCTAGGGCCAGATCTGTCTCTTCCTCTCATTTCACATCAGCTATGTACAAATTCACACTAGCATTAGGCATGAGCTTGAACTCTGGCATTTATCATAGCTGGAGGAGTCTGAGCAAGTTCACAACCTCACCACTGGCTTAAGATCTGGAGGATCTTGAGACTCTTGAGAGCCTCAGGCCAAGTCAGTGTCTCCTTACAAATGTTTACATTAAATACAGCAGAGGACTTTGACATTCTTCTTGCCACTAGAGATTTCCTCATTGGGATGGCAAACTAAACAGGATCAAGACACATGGGTGGAGGTCATGGAAAAAGGGAATTTAAAAGATTACATTGTTACAGTGTAAAATGCTGTGGCACACTCAAAATCAGACATATACAGGTTTGTTCATGTACAATTCTTTGGGTTGTCTTAGACACAGCAAAAATACACAGCTGTTACAGCAGAAGTCAGCATTCTGTTATTCATGATCTGAGTAAAACAGAAGCCCTTTGCCTCATCCAGCTAAATGGATTTCAGATGAGATTCCAGAATAAACCATATGAACTTACCTTACATTTCAACATGTTGGCCACTCTCTCTTGCATTGACTGTCCAGCCTTTGGCCTGACAAGAATATAAACTGCTTTCACTTCAGGGCTGGAGCGCAGAAGTTTTTCCACCAGTACTTTGCCCATGAAACCTGTAGCTCCTGTGATAAGTACGGTCTTTCCATTGTAATAAGCTGAGACTGAAGACATGATGCTTTCTTGTTCTGTCCCTTCCTGCAGCAGATACCTGAGAAGATGCAGAAATAAAGCTTTAAAGGCTTTTGGGATAACCTTTTTAGTCACCTATGTCAACTCAAATTAGTTCAGTCAATGGTAATTTTAGATTTTTTTTTAAAAAAGTCTTTATTGCAAAAATAAACCACAAAAATCTGAGGAGCTTTAAAAAAAATCAAGCTCAGCCTTATCCTCCACATGACACCACAGCTGCACACAGAGGTCAAACACAGCTCGTGCTGTCCAAAGCTCCCAGCAGGAGATGCTCACTGCAGTGCTGAACAGTGTTTATCTGCTACTGTGAAGTGGCAGACATGAAGATATGCAGCTATCCCTACAAGACAAAGGAGAAAGAGATCTCCTCACAAACACTGCTGTGTTTTCCACTTCAATTCCACTGTGCCTACGGCATTCCTTGTCAGCCATCACTCATCGACATGCTCAGTCTTTTCCTGTTGCCTTGGCTTGGAATAACACCACGAAGAAAACTCTTCTTCATGGAAGATACAGTGCAGGGACAGTGCTCTGCACAACTGCAATACCACGTGCAGGTCACTGCCCTCCATGAGCTGTTATGGCCAGAATTCACCCCAGTTCACTCTAAGGAGTGTATACGTGATAGGCTCCCATTTGGAGACCCACTGACATGGCCCAGGCTCCCACATGACGTGTCCCAGTTAAATATTTTAATTAGATGCAATGGTTTCCAGGCCTGAATGTTCTCAGCCATCCTGATTCAAACTCTTAAGTTGATTAAATGCAAACAAGGCTGGACTGAATCCTCTTAGAAAAGCCCCTCTTCCCCTATTAGCCTATCAAGCCAAACAACCATCATTGAAGTGGGGCAGACCGCAGCAAGCACAAAACACACACAGCAAGGAAAAGGCTCAGGAAAAATACCAGTAATTGTTTTGAAAAAAGTCTACTGAATTCAAAACAAAAAGAAACAATAATAGAATGCTGTCAATCACATATTCAAGCACCAAAACAATGATCTTCAAGTATCCCAGAAAAACTCCCTCTTCCTCCAGCAGAAGCTTCACACGCAAACTAGGGAGTCAAGCCTAACAAAATATTACTTCTCTTTCCCAGTGCTGCCTGGGACCACAGTACTCAGCATCATGAAAATCCCCAAATTTCTTTATCCATGACAAATCATCAGGTGTAGAATCCAGTTTAGAAAGTGGGTCAAGCAGAATAACCTCTCAGGGACACTATTTTACAAACTAATAGCTGTGGGTATTCTGGCTCAGTGAATTTGGTTATTAGCCTACTTTCAGATGTAATCTAGATTATAACTTAGATGAATGCAGAAGGCTCATCTAGGCCTATTAAAAACTTGCTCTTATTAAAGAGCTGGCCACTTGGGAAGTTAAATCAACAGGTTAAAACTATTGGATAATTAACTTATTTATAACAAAATGTCACATCTCGTTCTGGTTCGGAAAAACTGGCTCATACTGGAAGACAGGAACTTGCAGAGCCTGGAAGCATGTGAAAGGTGTGTAAGACCAGAAAAAGGTAGTAGCTTAGCTAGATGGAGACAAAAGACGTCAGAAATTTGGCACAACTCATGCCCTGCAATGTAGAAAAATGAAGGAGAGAAGTCCTTAGTCACTGGAGGCTGTACCAATCCCACTGAACAACAAGAAATAAAAAGATAAAATATAAGGACCACTTCCAGCCACTGAATACTTGCTTTGACTTCATATCCAGAAGATCATAACTGCACAAACAATGGTATATTTATAGAGTAATTTGCACCACAAACTTGGAGACTACCACAGGAGTTACTCTCCTTCCCACACTTCAAGAATAGAGAGCATTTCCAACCTGCATCACTAAGCACTCCTGCTTCGCATCAGGACTTGTAGACTACTGCACAAGCAACTGTGAAAGGCTTCAACGTGTAGACATCAATTTATTATGTTGTTTCATTTGGGTTCCCTGCTTCAGTTATCTAAAAAGGGCTTCATTTGTTTTGGCCAGATGTTCAATGCCTGCTAGAATAGTAAAATAAATAAATCACACTACTTTGAAGTGTCCCTACAATTAACCATGCAGCCATGCTTCATTAAGCATTTCTGACAAGGACTACATGCACGTAACTGACAGCTCTTCTCCATCTAGTCTGAGACCATTTTGAATGTCTGATTCCAAAAAAACCCAAAAATTTAATTTCCCAAGACATTCTGGTATGATTAAAATGGAAGTACCAAACACAGCCATTGAAAAAAAACTTTCAAGGCAATCTGCTGTTGCTCTTGAATATTGGTTTATCCTCCTAGGATTAAACTAAAAGGGAAGAAAAAGCCCATCCTTTCTATTTTCCATAATAAAGCAGTCCAAGTTCAGCAGCCTAGAGTTAGGAGGGCCAATTTCAGAGTTGGATCCAGTTGCTCAGGGTCTCATCCACAATGTGTTTGCCTGTTATGGGAGCAGATTCGTGTCTCTTTGCAGTACATTCATTTTTCTATTTCCTAAGTAAACTTCAGAAGAAATTATAAAAATCTCGTACCCATTCAATGCCATGCTAATTTTCAGGAAAGAAAATCAGTGAATTTGTTTAATGCACACAAACAACGTCATGTTTTGAGATCATGACACAAAGACCAGAATGCTGCAATTTGGAATGTTCAGACAGACCCCTGAATCTCTACTGTTCAAGCAAATTTAAAGAGGCTTTTATTACATTCCAGGTTCAAAGGCAGATTCCAGTTTATATTCAGGATTGCTAAGGTATTTTCCTTTCAACTTGGTCTTGAATTTTTTCATTTTGTACAACTATCTTTGGTTTTTTATATTTTTAAGAGCGTGACTGCTTTTTCTCTGTTTTTATTGATTTTGCTTGGCCTTTGTAAAGAAAGTACTGAAGAACATATGGAGATTTTAAGGAACAGAGGATTTCTGAGGCCAAAGGGTGTGACCCAAGTAACGCCTGCTGACCCAACCCTTTGGAGGTCTACTTCAAACCAAGGAGACCTATATGCATGCCTTTTTGGCTTTTTACACTCAAATTGTTTCCTGCAGAAGGTTATACCTTGGCCTTTCATTTTAAAGAGCACTGACTGTTTTCCAGTCAATTAAACTACAAGGGATTAAGGGCCTGGTAAAACTATTTGAACTACGGTCAGAAGTTGCAGTGAGGTGATCCTTAGTGAAGTAGAGAACGATAAAGACTATTTCAGAGGCTGAGGCTCCTGGCTCTTCCAACTCTGACTGGAAGTGAGAAAGCCACTGAACTGTGGAGAAAATCCCATGCAAGGGCTTCCTGAAGCCCAATTCAAGTGAGTATATACATGCAACTCAGACATTTTAGGCACTGATCGGAGCAGGAAAGGAATCACTGATGCCACCTGAATTACTGAGCGCAGCATCTTTGCAGCAGCACAAATCTCTCTGATGCTGACTCATCTCCAGCCAGAGCATGAAGAAACCACGAGCCAGGAATCCCACTGAGCATCTCAGCAGACACAAGTGCACAAGCTGCTCTGAGGGTACTGCTGCCTCCCACAGTCTCCTCTGGATCAAAGAGAAAGGATGAGCTACAGCGCTGTGTTACAAACAAAGCCATGATCTTGTGCCAAAGGACAAGCAAAGGGAAAGGTGGGAATCCTAATCCTACCAACCTAATACTTCCCTCCTGCAAAAGACAACCCTCATATCCTCAATTGAATAGCACAGAACTTCCCCCTGCCCAGAGCAGGTATGACTGAGCTGATATTTAACAGAACAACTACTCCACTGTCCTCATCTTTCACGTATTTTGGTGATGCCAAATCTGCATCCAGATTGCAATGGTGTAATGCAGAGTCAGCTGCTATCAGAGCCAGAGTGGTGGGAAGGGAAACGTGGACCTGAACCTCACTGAATGCTGCCACTGCCCACAGCAGCCCCATGGCTGCAGGATGTCACAGAGGGACAGCAAAAGGGAGGATGAGCAGTGGAGATGGACTGGAAGAGGTGAATATTTCAGTATAGTTTGGATCACTGCCCTATTTAAACAGGACAGCAGCCATTTCAGAAGCTTATGTGTTGAGATATCTGTCCTTTCAACTCAACTGCATAAAATGAAAATTAAAATAAAATTAGTTTTGCGCAAAAGCAAAGGACCATATGCCTATAAAAGTACATACAGGTTCAAAAATTGTATCTCTGGCATCTCCTTGTACTTAAGATTGGTTTTGATGAGCTTTTTCTTATACAACTTTATGCAGGGATGTAATTTCCATAAACAAGAGGCCTGTTCAGATGAGTCTTTCAGACATCACATTAAATGTAATGAACCAGCTTCAACCAAAATTACACTCAATGAAAAGCAATAGTTTTTGAAACAAAGCTACAGACAGCAGGAGTCCTTTAAGACAAAATAACCCTTGGCCACTTTCTGAAAATAAATTTTTAATCTTGGGTGAAAATATCCAATCATACATACAACAGCTTTCTTTAATCAGGATTCTGGAAGAGTTATAATTAACCTGGAACATGCAGAGAAAGAAAAATTCTTCTGTTGCTTCAGAGAACTTATATAGCTGAGGTTAAAAAAGCAATATAAAGTGGTCACAGACTATTTCTGTCTCATCAATTTACTTCTTCCGTCTATTAATTATTTTATGAGTTTTAAATGGACTGAACACTGGGGATGCCTGAACAATACATCTTCATATAATTATTTTCTCTTTTACATTTTGTCCCAGGATGTATTACAGAGACTCTCCAAAGTAAGCAAGTAATTAAATACCTAAAAGCAATTATTTCTAATAGGTGTTTTTTGCCTGAAAGCATTTATTGCTTTTTTAATCATCAGAAAATAAATACACACCATGCATACTAGAAATAGCTGAAATAGCAACATGTTTTACATCGTACCGACTTAACTCCTGGCTCCTCAGTAACACCAGGAGGTCACTCAGCTCCTTTGATTTAATTTTCTGGGCCAAACTCAAGACCTGGGAAGTTCCACTGCAATGACCAACGTTTCAATGAGCATTGAGGTGAATTAGCTTAGATTTGAGCCTTTTGATTTAACATATTTCCTACATTTTCAGTAATAAGCAACAGTGAATCAGAGCAGAAAACGGCTGTAGTTCAACACTGCACACCATTTCTGACGAAAGCGCTGCTGACACAAACAAGCAGGAAGTACCAGCAAGGAGGCACTGAAGTTACATAATGCATTTCCAAAGGTCTTTAAGCAAAGGAAGATTTGTGTAGCCTATGAAGTCAGGGAGATTTTACTGATGACAGAAAATGAAGCAAAGAGAATGATAAAATGGCTGTTCTACAGAACAACCCCATGGCTTGTTAAACTTCCAGTCATTTAACATCACCTAACAGCAACAACAACGATAAACCTCCTCTCATTTAGCTACAGAACTAAAAGGAAGGTCATAATCCACCCTTTGTACAGGCACTATAGAAGCTAATGCAGCATAAAGAAATAAAATCCTGCGATTCAAAGATGGGCACATTTACAGCCAGACTGAACCCCTGATGATAAGCCTCTTTGCAAAAGAGATTTTGCTCCGAGCAATTTACACCAAATATAAATGTTGTTGTGTTAGAAGCCTGAAGGTTAAATCACTTTTCTCCAGCTAATACATTTCAAATTATTTTTTGTTTGCCAACAGTAGCAATTCAAATCCATAACAACATCCCCAAGTAGCAACACGCAAGGAGAATCTCATTGCTCCCGGTAACCCTTCATGCCTCGAAAAACCACACCAGTTTTGCAATCCATTTTAATTTATAGCTGTTAAATATAAAGAGACAGGGAAGTGTGACAGCGTAATTAAGAGCTGGTGACAACGAGCAGCGGGCACAGCCAGATCCTGCAAACTGCTGAATGCTACATGACAGGAAGACAGACATGGAAACCTCTGGGAATTGTGGCTGCTGGGACAAAGACCTGCCCCCAGGACAGATGTGGGCAAAAACTGGAATTTCCTGACTGCTTAAGCATTACCTACACAGTACAAACTGTTTGACCACCATGAAGAAATAGAGAAAACAGAATGAAACTGAAGGGCCACTTATGCAACACAACACAGGACGAGCATCTTCATTTTTTAGTAAAACCTGTTAGTCTCGCTCAGTCTCACTATGTTTTGTCTCCAAAATTAAGGAAAACAAGCCTGTAAACATTTTGGAGCTGAGACGAGGCAATGGTGTTGAGGACATTATCTACATGTGTCATGTGGGATTTGAAAGAATAAATATTTCTCGGTAGCCCAAATATTAATGTTTTCTGCCTCAACCCTATTTAATTATCTACCCGGTAAGAACAGCAGCTACCAGAGACTTCAAACGTGCAGCTTCTGCAAGCTCCTTTCTGCATCACATAGTCCAGCATATGTATCCACTCCCTTTTTTTTTAAAGCTAGTTGTTGCAATGCCATTGAGCAGGTTACAGGATCAAAGCACAGATCAGGACTAGAAGGGAATTTTTGCTTTGCCTCAGCGTAATTAAATGCAGACATCCTACATCAGAGCTTTCCTGCAGGCAATCCTTCCCCTTATCATTCCCCCAATTCACACTTCACAGCCATTTTCCTCTTGCTGTTTCTCCTAGGAATCTCTACAACCAGCAGGCTCCTCTCCCAAAACCCTACATCAAAACCCCTGCCATACCCACTGCGCACCAATCACTCTGCATCCCTTCACTGCACAAGGGAGGTCTCAGTGAAGTCAAGAGTTAATTCTGTGTGATAACAGGCTTGTCTGGCATATTTATTTTATTTTAGACATCTCAGTTAATAACTTCTTATTAGCATCTAGCAGCCAATGTACTAACGAATATTTTCTGTCCTTTTCCACTACTTGTCCTTGTCCCCCTGTCAAAAATAGTGGCACCAGCTTTTATGACATTTGTGATTTTTTTTCTGCCCCTTAAATGGTTATCAAGCACTGGAACAGGTTTCCCAGGGAAGTGGTGGAGTCACCAACACTGGAGGTATTCAAAGACATGTAGATGTGGCACTTAGGGACGTGGTTAAGTGGTGGACTTGGCAGTGTTAGAAGCATAGAACCACAGAATGGCTTGGGTTGGAAGTGACCTTAAAGATCATCTCATTCCAACCCTCTGCCCTGGGCAGGGACACCTTCCACTACCCCAGGTTGCTCAGAGCCCTGGCACTTGACACTTCCAGGGATGGGGAGCCACAGCTTCTCTGGGCAACCTGTGCCAGGGCCTCACCCCCCTCACAGGGAACTATTTCTTCCTAATATCGCATCTAGACCTACTCTCTGTCAGCCTAAGGCCGTTTCCCCTCGTCACTATCTACCCATGTGAAAAGTCTTTCTCTAGGCTTCTTATAAGCCCCCTTCATGTACTGAAAAGCATCTTTAAGGTCACCCAGAGCCTTCTCTTCCCTAAGCTGAACCATCCCAATTCTCTCAGCTTTTCCTCACAGCAGAGCTGATCCATCTCTCTGATCATCCTGGTGCCTGCTCTGGACTGGCCCCTGTCCTTCCTGTGCTGGGATCCCAGGGCTGGACGCAGCTCTGCAGGGTGGGGAGGGTCTCATCTGAGCAGGGCAGGTGGGCAGAATCCCCCCTCCCCTCCTCTCCCCTGCTGCCCACACTGGGGGCTCAGCCCAGCACAGGGGTGGGGTCACTGCCCCTCACACACTGCAGAGACACCTTGAGCTCCGCAGCCACCAACACCCTCCAGTCTCTCTCCCCAGTGATCTGTGAGGTCTTTTTCAACCTAAATAGTTCTGTGGCTGAGCCAGTTTAAGAATACTCACATACAATTTGAGGGTAACGAGTAGCTGAGGTACTTCAGTGGTTTTTTTTTTTAGGCCCGTTTTTGGAAAAGTCCAACTAGCAGAGTCCTTCCTTGCTCTGAAAGACAGCAGCTGCAGGATTGCTACCTCCTCAGCAATTTCCACATTCCAGTACTCATGGAAAAATATCCCAAAGTAGCCCCAAAAAGGACTGGGTGCCTAAAAACCATCTACATTTCTGTAACAAATGGAAATGAAGTGGTGATTGACAGCAGCAGTGCAAATACTTATGTGATTAGAGTAACTACATTCTTCACAAAGGCACTGTCATGACATAAAGAAAAATGGTCTTCACTCAAGATTTAGAGTCAACAGCAATATTGATCCAAGTAAATCAATATCACTGATCATTATCTAGTAAGTCAATTTATGCCATGGAATGATGGAGAGACTGCCTTCCTTTTTCCTACTGTCACTCCCTCCAGTGCTCCTGTCAGATAAATATCTAAGCACAATGCTCCAAAGTCTTAATGAAACCAAATCAAAACTGCATTTCTATGCTTTCGTAAGAAAACCTAAAAAAACCACAGAAAACAACAAAAGAAAAAACTGAGGACAATGTACAGGAACATGGTCAAAATCTTGGCCCTCCTAATTACCATGCTTTTAAAAACAATTATCTAAGCCATCTAAGCTACCTTTCTATTTTTACAATATTTTCCCCTAGCTATGTCCAGTGGCAGATGTAAATAGAAAATACAAGTAGCTTCGTACTCCTGTGCAGATTTATCACTATAAATGTGTATTTTTGTTTGCAATAAGCATCAAAACAAATGCAAAAGAATTAATAATTGGCTGAATAACACAAGCTGAACGAAAGCAAGACAGCTGTAGGGATTCAAACATACATGTATGTATCTACCATTCCCAATTTCTGATGGCCACAGAGTCTGCCCATTCAGCCTGTCTGGATTCCCTAGAGAATCAAGGCTTTCACTGGAGCCTTTTCTTTAGGAATATGTGCATACTTGTGCAGTACATGCATGGAAAATTGTTTTAGGTTGTAGACAGAAAAATCTGCCAACTGCTTTTTTCCTTGAGCCTCATCCATTTTTGGGCCATCACGACCACGATGGCAGAGGCTTCAGAATACCTCACACTGTGAGCTTTTATAAGCTGTAACAGGGCAAATATTCCCTTTCCTCTATCCCTCCATGACATCTGAACTTGTTCATACCTTCCTTGTAAGACAGAGGAAACCATTTATCAGCTGAGAAGCTCTTGACATGTTGTGAGGGAAATGCCTTGATGAGTTCAGATAATACAGTGTCTGTGGTGACTGCACTAAGAAGTTTAGCAGTCCTGTGACAGCAAGCTGAAATGACATTTCACACTTTAGATCTCAGATCTAACAGAGTGGAAAAAATTACCTGCTGTGTTCAGACACAGATTTAAGGTTAACTAAGTAACGGTAATTATTTGTCTTTCCAATAGGAAGCCAAGCTCAGCAGCCTGAGTAGTTTTATATTGGCATTTCATTAAGAAGTGCAGTCTAGAACCCTACTCTTGTATTGGTTGGAGCTGAAAGACAAAAATGCTTGAAATAATTCCCACCAAGAAGAATCTTAAAAGGATGACCAGAGGAATATGAGAGTCTATACTATTAATTTCATAACAAAGCATATATATAGACACATACTTTCAAACCCAAAGATTTAAGATACACACAGATTGGGTTTTTTTCAATTGAAACCTGAAAGAGAACATTATCAATGGAAAGATCACAGCTTTGCCTTTTCCCTCATTATTGACTCAAACCTCAGGCTAAATACAAACAAAAAAACATTTATTTTTTAATTTTCCCCACATTTCTCTATTTTTCGGGCTTAAAGCATTTGATGGCACCTGGCAAAGTTCTTCTGTCCAGAGCAGGATTGAATACTTCAGGAGCAGGGAAGAAGCATGACCAAAGCCTATATAATTCCAGGAAGTCCACAGGGAATTTTACACCAGTTATTGCACACTGCTGGCTGGCTTATTCCGCAGGAAGCCAGGAAATCAGCACCTGTGACCAGCTCTCCAGGAATTCCCTGCATCCCCTGTTTTGTTAAAGACAATTCTGACTCTACTGGCATCAGAACCACAACAAACTGACATTTTTGCTGTTGGAATCCTTGGCACTGAATAATGAGGCAGCACAAGGTGCAGAGACAATGGCAGCCCCAACAGCAGACGTGAGGCAAGTCCAGCCTGGCTGTTGCCTTGTGGTGAGTCTCACTGTGCAGATGTGATGGACTGACAAACACCTCATCCCCCATTTTTGAAAAAGCAAGGAACCACAGTAGGGAGAATCTAGGAGGCTGCTTCCTATAAGGATCCAGAGTTGGAGCATTGGGAAAGGGCACTGGAGACTCATGATAGCCATTGTGGTATCTGGTATGGGGCTTGTGGGCTTCTGGAGAGAGGGTGAGGAAAAGGCAGCAGCAAAAAAAAAAAAAAATAGACTTTATAAGTATAATGTAGAAAAATGATAAAGTGTACAAGTTCTTAAGATATGAGCTAGAGAGACACAAGGCACTTCCCAGATTCTCCATATTTCTGCCTCCCAAGGCACTACCCAGATTCTCCATATTTCTGCCTCCCATTACACCTGACCACTCTGGGTAAACTTCTCCCACTGCTTTGTCTGACTGTCCCTGTCTGGATCTGCTCCCAACCTCTTTAATCCTTGATTTAGTGCTTCTAGCAAGAGAAACATGGTGTTACAAACAGGGCTGATCCCTGCTCCTCCTCCTGAGGATGTGGGACAGCTCAGGGCCAGAGAATGAAAGCTTAAGAGCTGACATGCCTAGTGAGACTACTGGTTTCACCTCAGCCCCTTTTCAACAGCAAACATTATCCTAAGAGTTTGCAAGTTTTGTTTTTCACTGGGATATCAAGCACAGCATGCAGGCCTTCTGTTCTGGAAACTCTGACAGGGAATACAAAAGCATCCCAACTAAGCCAGAACCTTCACTGGCCATATGAAAGCAAGCCAGGTATGAAGAGAAAGCTCCAAAGTAGCCTGCTAGATTTTCAGAGTAAAGACAGAGTAGAGCACTGTTTGATCAAAATGGAAAACTGAATGAAACCCACTGAGCATGGACAGGGTGAACACGTCTTGGAGATGCTGTGGTTGCAAAATGTACCTTTAAAAAAAAAAAAAAAGGTACGAAAAAGTAAGAGAGCAGCAAAGAGGAGAGTGTAGGACTCCATGATTAGTATCTGAGTCAGTGTGCTTGTGGAGGACTTTCCCATTCAGCTTTTACCAGAAGACACCTCATAGTGAACTGGGAGTGCCAATCCAAGAGATCTCCTCACCATGCCACACCCAGAATTACCCACAGCAGCTTCAAACTTCAGGTAGTTCTGAGATCTCTAAACACACAAAGCCAAACTACTCCTGGGAGATATCCTGGCGATCTGCAACGTGGATGAAGTGGAAAAAGAGCTCTTCCAGAAAACAGTTTCCTCAACACTGAGACCAACAGATGAAAGAAATTAAAAACCACCTTCTAAGGGTCTCTTGACATGCTTTGGAAAATTCATCCATCTCATGGAATTTGCCAACTGGCCTGCTGTGGATAGGTGGCAACAAAGTCTGCTAACATGGGTGCTGATCAAGCAGGACCTAATTCACTAGAAAATGGGAAATGGACTCAGACCCTCTCATTTCTTGGCATCTGACAGCCAGTGCCATAATATTTTATGACAGATTTTAAAGGTGCAGTTTGCAAGAAAGTATCAACAAAATACAGAAACCATGGTGTTATTTGCACTTACAAATGTATTAACACTTCTCTTTTTCTACCCCGATCAGCTCTTCCCTTACTTGAAACTCAGCTACAAATATGCAGAACTCTTTCTACTAAGAGTATTTTCACAAAATCTTTCACCAGTCACACAGCAATGTTTATCCCTCCCTACTGCTGCTAAAAATGCTTTTTTTAATGCAGTACTGTATTTGTGCAATCCTTGTTTTATACACCTCTCTGAAAAACCCCAGAGAAACAATGTAAACATGTATTTTATTATTCTCATTATGAGAAACATGGCCATTTAAGGGGCTGGTAATGAATTAATGATGCAGTGCCAGCCAAACACCTTCTTGGTGTTCTGGAGAGTTGTGTTTAATTTCTTGAGATTGTTTAGGTCACACTACAACACGGATCAGAAGCAACATCCATTTCACACGCCAAAGGGCACAACAGCAAGAAGAACCATATATGCTGTAAGATACATTGATTTCATCCAAGTTGTTGTTACAGTATTACCATTTAATCAACTGCATGTGTTAAAATTAAGAGGTATTTTGTTGCTGTTCTTGTTTTGGTTCTTGGCAAGTTCTGCTTTCCTGACAGATTTTTTTTGCCATGCAGTTACTCCTCTCACTCAAGAGAAAGAAGACGAAACTGTGGATTCAGGAGGGAAATGATAATTATACGTGGAGGAAGCCAAACCAGAAGATCAAAATGATATCTTTCCAAATTAGATTTTCTCACGAATTGCAAAGAAAATAAACCCCTAAAATCTCCTTGGTTTCTGTAGAAGACAGGCAGCACAGCCTGCAGATTTTTCTGCCCTAAGTTCTCCAGGAAACACAAACATTTACTCTTCAGATAAAGGGAAAAGAGCAGGATAAGGAAACTAAAGAGAATTCCCTGGAGTTAGTGAAAGCTGCATTAAGGAACTTTTCCTCTTCACATCAGCAGCTCTGAATAATAAGGCAGCACAGAGCTTTGCAGCACTGGGAGCCTTTGAAACACACTTCTCCAGAAAGGAGAGACAATAAAATGTCAATAGAAAATGCCTCTTGGCTGGCACACACTGGCACAGCGAAAACTTTTCTCCCTTTTGCACATAAAGGGACCAATTCTTTTCTTTCCCTCTTCTCCAATATTTAGAAGACAAGCTGATGAAGGATGACAAGGCACATTTACAGAAGTTCAAAAAAAACCAGCACTGAATAAAACATAAGAGCAGCATCAGAAAAGGATGGTCAGACTGTACCAATGTCATCTAATACATTTTCTGTGCACTGACATTCAAGCAGGGAATGGAAAGAAGAAATTCAGTGACAACTGTGTTCTAAACATCTGAGAAAAGTCTGAATTAAGTTTAAAGTACTTGAATAATCCTGTTGTACTCAGTGCCAGATTCAAGTTAGTGTACAGGTTTGCCTTAATCTTCCTTCTCACACTTAAGAGGCATTCAAAATTTCCATGTTCTTAAGAAAGTAAAGGTTTTTAATTATTGTGAAATACATTTAACAATATCTTAATTATCTGATAAAGAAAAATATCCACAGTTTGCAATGCTAGCTCCCTCACCCCGCAATCTCATCCTAGCATGATCTATAAAAAAATGAATAAATAAAATAATCTTTTTTTTATTTCTAGGAAATCCTACACAGTCCTATTAAAGTTGACTCCATCTATATTTTGAAATAATTTTAAACCTGAAAATGAAGTATGTGTGCTGACTTCACAGGCCTCAGGAAGCCCAATCCCATGGAACAATCCAATGTCAATCCCTGCAGCCTATCTGGTGGTAGTGCCTCTGGAGGGACTAGTATGTACATGCCCTGAAAACTCACAGGACCACACAAAGTTAGTATGTTAGCAGAGCTTCATGGACCACAGAGAGGTACAGAAATAAATATGCCTCCTAATTATTCTCTTTTTTAAGCCTTTTGCATTCTTGCAGGGCCAGGAAACTGCTATGTGCCAAAGTGAAGGCATTTAGAACCCATCTAAAAGGAAGGATTTATCTGTATCATTTGAGAAAAAACAACTTATTACTCCATTTTTCTTAATAACTTTTTATTTTTCCAAGAAATTATGCTCTCTGAATTTTGTATGACCTCATGATCCTGGAGACAAAGCCCACAGTCTAAAGACAGAAATATCAAATGTTACTAGTTCTCAAGCACTGCCAAGCTGCTTTGGAGCTTTTAGCTCCATCACACTAAGCCATGCAAACCAGGCACATTCTATCTTAAACCTCCCTGTTCTATGTATTTTAAACTTTGATATTCACAACAAGCCACATCTCCTTCTCTTAATTAATTTGTGCCAAGCAGAAATACAAAAGATCTGCATCTTAACCAGCTCTCTTAGCTCCCGGCATCTCTGCAATCACAGGATCAATCTATCCTCAGCCCAAACCCTGGAGATGCTGTGAAAAGAAACATCAAGTGTCTTGATACAGCAACTAAACTTTTACAAATCCCTGCTTCTCTGAACATCAGCCAAAAGGCACAAGGTCCTCTTGCTGGTGTCCATATTCTCCAAGCCTCATGACATTTGTTGGCTATCCCTCACCTTGGATTTCTTCCTGCTAAGCTTATGTCCAGATAAGAGTCCTATTAGGAAGGGCTGATGTGAGGTACACACAGATTGCCAGGCTGGAAAGTTGCTGCCAAAATACACAGCTCAACTGGGCAAGGACATGAAAAGTAGCATGTAACTCCACTAGGCTTGCCACAAGAAAGAAAAAAAAGTTTTATTATTAACAGCCAAAACACACACTGACCTTGACAAAGAGTAGTCTTCGAGGCAGGATACTTTGTGCAATAGGGAGACATTTACTAAAATCTGAACACAGATTAGGGTTCCCACTGCACCTCTTAGCAAAGCAGTAGATGTTAGTACATGGTAGCAGCAACAACATTTCTTCTACAGTTTAACAGCACAAACCAACTTCTCTGTTGTCATGAGAGCAAAAAAAAAACCAAAGCAGGAGAGGTGTTTCACTCTGCTCAAACCTTTAGTTCTTGAAATCTCTGTAGCAAAAAATACTATTTTAGGAAAAACATACTTCTCTCCCTCCCTCTCCCAGCAGTATAAAACAGCCTGAAACTCAGCATATTTGGCTTCCTGAAAATTTTTCCTGGCTGAGTACTCACAGCCTACAGAGATGCTCTGTTAAAATTGTTGCCAATTCTCTTTCTTGACCCCTGTCCAGCAGGATGAGAAGAGAAAAAAGGTGGCGGTCAGAGAAACAGTAGAACCCAAGGATGCCTGTTTTATCAGAAGGGTGTTTGAAAACATAGTAAACAGTGCACCAAGGCAGCCTTAATTTGCACTGGAAGCCAGTGTAGGTTTTGGCAGATTGCCACCACATCCATCCAAGCTTTTGCCACCACATCCTTCCTCTTTGATCTTATACTGAATGCATGCCAAGAAACCTGGATTTTAACAACTGAATGGCAGAGATGTCCTGCAAGAGAGACAGTCCTTAATGACCAGAAGGGAAATAAATCATATCTGGGGATGCAGTATGAGCCTTTTGACAGAAGGAAGTTTAAGCACAGATTCAGGAAGGAGATAGTAGGTCGTTTGTGCTGGGAGAAAAAAAAAATCTCATTTAGATGCTACTTAGTTGTGAATTAATTGACCTAGCTGCAATCTCCTAGAAACACAGGACAAAATGGTTGCTGTCAAGACAGACAAACTGAGGGGCTAAAGAAAAAATGCAAGAGAGTGATCCTGTGTACCCCAACTTCAAAGCATGTAAAGAGATCATGTCTAGGGAGACTGGATGATCCATTTCTTACAAATTAAAGTCAGGCATTTTTGTAGATTTTCAACCTCTTCACTAAACTTCAACATTCAAATTCAGGTTAGAAAGTCACAGTGTTTATCAGGACAGAAATAACTTAATGTAAATGTTCCACAGAACAAGTAGATCATCTTAGAAACAGTGACAGAAGATGAAAACTATTATCTATGACCTTTAAGTCAAATGATGAACTCAAGGAACAGTAGAAGAAAGACACCTTTGCATTGTTCAGCTTCCCAGCTGGCTGTGGGATGTCAGCCTTGACAGGTGCCAAAAACTCCATAAAAGGTATTAGCAGCTCTAAGTACCATACCAAACAGCAATGCCCACAGGTGATACTGAAATTCTTAGATCATCTTTACACTACAGAAAAGTTTTCTTATAGCAGGTTGATTCTTCCAGATTTAGCCTGCCTGGAGTTTAACTCCGAGATAAAGCCTGGGTCCATTAATTTACTAAGTGTGCACATTCATAAGCCTTAATTTCAATACTCTTAAGGTCTGACAGCCTTAGACAATCAATACAGTGCATTCACAGGGGAAACTCATCTAAATCCTCTGCTGCTCTCTTTTATGAAACCCAAAATGCACTATGCTTAAACACAGAGGGTTTGGCAGTAGCTTTAAGGTTTTCTAGAAATTCTTATCTTTACCAACTTACCTTTTACTTTTCTTGTCCCTTTACATGAGTAGAAGAGATCCTGTGGGATCATGTTGTGAATTAAACAAATACACTGGACTGGTTTATGATGTGGCTTGAGAAAGAGCTGTGTCAGCACTGCTGAGGGTGTTGTGAAGCAGCAGTGGGATGAGGCAGGGGCAGGAAAGAGCAAGAATTTACTGGTCCTGGATCACTGCCAAAGCTTTCCCACAGTGAAACACTGGCCTCTCAACAGGAACATTTCATCCACCTTTTTTTCAGCAAGTACTCCAGTTTTACTATTTAACAATTGTTACAGTTACAGCAACTTTCCCCAGGATTTGCATGATGCCTCAAATAATTTCAGACTACCTCTCCATCTCCTTGTATATATTTTGCCAATACTCTGCTAATTCTCCTTCAAAGACTTTCTTTTCTTTCCCCTTATTTATAGAATCATAACTTTGTTTAGAATGGAAAAGATCTGTAAGTTCAGCATGCCATTTTGTCTTCCAAACTGGGAAACTTATGATAGAAACAGATGCTCTATGGCCACAAAGCAAGGAGTAAAAGAAACTCCTGACAGCCACCATCAGCCTTAACCCATCCCTTCTATGAGAGTCACACCAAGTAGTGGAGAAGTGAGGACCAAGGATCACTTAAAGGGGAAAATCCCAGCCCAGCATTGAGGAGGAGGTCTAAGATCATTTACAGGGCAAGTATTTAAGAACATGACTCACCTGAAAAAACCAGATGTCACCAAAGTTTATCTGCAAGCAGTTAGTTTGGTCCAGAAAGTCAGCCAACTCTCAGGTAGCATTTATTGCATAGTGTGGGGATCAGCTAGCCTCTCCTGTTTGCCATGAGGGAGGTACTGTGAGGTTTGCAGTAGATGCCATTATGTTATTAGGAAATAAAACAGCTCTAAGGACACAAGCAATAATGGCACATCATGAAACACACAAAAAGAATTGCAACATCTACAGATAAGCTGACACTATAGCCCAGGTGAGCTTTTTGTCTGACAGCTATTTCTAGAAAACATACTCTGCTCTTTCCACAATGGGTTTGGCATTTTTCATTTTCAGCTGAATTGAAAGGTAAGTCACTTTATCACAGAACAACTCCAGCATAGCTCAGGTTTCAGCCTGCGAGAGCAGAACTACTGTGCACACAATATAATCTATAAAGACAATTTGACACTCCTTTCCTAATGCCTAGGAAAAACAGCCCCTTTATTGAAGAGTTTATTGTATCTTTGTTTTCACTGAAATAGCCTAATATGATGCTTTCATGTTCTTCACATATCTGAGCAAACAGATCTCATGCTGTAAGTCTTCCCTGTGCCCTATCTTAAAGCAAAACCATTCAGTTCAGCAAGAAAGCAGAAGAAACACGGGATAAAAATAAAATTTACTTTCTCTCCCCATAGAGAATATACTTAGCTCAGCTGTATCCAACATATTTTCTTGAAAAGCATTGTAAAGCCCAAGTGAAAAGATGTATGTTTCACTCATGCAACCTGCCCTCCCAGTAACAAAGTACAATATTGACACAGTCAAGATATGCAAAAAGAGCTTGCTGCTGTTACTGTAAGGACCTTAAACCACAGTCCTAAGCAAAGGGACTGAGCAGCTTCTACCCTCCTACTGAAACCAGCCTCCCTTGACTCCCAGGGCGTCGCTGTAGGGAGGAAGGTGGAAGATCAGTGATCCCTACCCTGTGTCTCGTTTGCTGGCATCAGCACAGGGAACCTCCTCGCTCCGAGACCCAGGAAAGGGCCCTTGTTTCCAGGAAGGCTTCTGAGATCTGCTGGAATGCTGGACCACCCAAACACAGCCACGGATCCAGGGACCAGCCCCAAGCTGCCTGCACTTCATTATTCCCTACCCACTGTAACTTTCATTTCCCTTCCAGGAGTCACTTTTAGCCCACAGGCTAAAAACTAATCAAGTAACAGTTTGATTATCTTTGTAGCACGACACCTCAAATGAGCTAATTGGGGTTTTTTTCCCTGTTGTGGTGACTCCTAGGGCAGGTGTTTTAGAGACTCAATGAAGAGAGTAATTTGTGTGAGCTCCTACGGATGCCTTTTCTCCAAAAAAAATTACATAAAGAGCATCCCAATTAAAACTTGTTCCACATGAATAGATACCCCTTTCACAGAAGTATTTGTGGCAGAATAACAGCTGATGGCTGTTGTACAGCCAATGGATGAAGCACACCTGCTGATCTGGAGATCTTCATGGCAAAGCTGAATTAAACATGAACTTTATAAAGGGTTGCATAAATGTCCTGCTTGTCTCTCTCATTATAAAACCTACTTGTCATCTCACTAAGCTTCTAGAAACAATGTATTTTACTTTCCCTTTCCTACCTAGAACACCACAAGTGTCATGATTTTCCTTTGAAAGCACACACCACCTTCCTCCATTTCTTACACACAACATGACAATGTTCCTTCCCCCTTTGTCACAACCTACAATCCATTATCACTATCAGCTGCGCCTCTTGACAGGCTGTATCTCCCAACAGAGACACCCTCATACAAAATGCTGGCATGTGCTGACCTGCCATCCAGAGCTCTCTGGATGCAGAGCAGGAGGTACATCAATACCACTTACCAGGGCAAAATGCGTGGTCAGTAACCCCTGCTCACAGTGATCAATGTAGAGGTCTCTGAATTGCCATTCCCTGGACTCATTCCCCCAGTGGTGGGGGAAGACAAAATGTCAAATTGGTCCTTAAAAAAGGATCACACCATCCTTTTGAAATCAAGATTTTTCGTAACCCTCCATTCCATCACAGAAATTAGATTTTTTTTTTTTAATTCCTATCCAACATAAAATGCTGAAGTTAGGAGAATTCCCTGAGGGAAGGAAACACCAAGTTTTAAATCAGCTCTAGTTATTCCTCCTCCTCATTTCTTCTCAATCAGTACTTGCTATGTCTTCTACTATTAAACTGTTTCTCATTTATCTTTCCCAGTCAAATCTTTTTGTTTAAGCTGTTCTTTAAAAACTCTCTCTGATTTGCTGACTGTTATCAGAGTGAGATGAGGCACAGAATTACAGTCCTCCCCCACAGGGAAGCATCACAATGCCTTGGTCTAAACGCATGAAACTATATTGGGCTCATATCTGTATTTCAGCAGCTTGGGGGCTTCTCCAGTCTGTTTACCACGGAGCAGCATCTGCCTTTTTTCTCCCCCCTCCCCACCATCATGCCACAAAGGTGGACTTAATTTAATTCCCTTCTGTGAACTCTTAATTTCTTTGGACTGCCTGTGTGGAAAGTAAAAATTGTCTTAGGTTGGCCATAAAATCCATTCTATCAGAGAGAGGCATCACCAGTTACACGAGTTACAGAAGCTGGAGAATCGTAGGGCAGGACATGCTCCAGGCACTGCACTCTCCTGGCACTGCACAGTCACAGAAGGAAAAGTCAGAACTGCAGAGAGATTAAGGTAAAAGTCTTCACCTTGGAAGTAAAAAAAACCCCAACCAACCAAACCTTCACAAGCTTTTTAAAACCATTCCAGGTTTCCTGCAACTTGAAGGTCAAATGAAACTCTGTATTTGTCAAGCTGCTTTAGATCAACTCCACATGGAAGTCTCTATATTTAAAATACAACATTTTAATGTTTTTATACAGTATGTGAAAGTACTTGAAATAGGTCTTCTTTTTCTAATTAGCACTCTTTCGGGTTTTTTCCTCCATTTTGCCTTCTTCCCTTTCTTTATGCACTGTGGCAAATAACATCCCATACTCCAGTATAATGAAACCTTTGAAAAAATCTGATGAAGTAACAGCTGTTTTTGCCCAGTTTGAGAGGAATAAGTTATTATTTCCAAAAATGACAAACACTGATGAATGGGATGTGAGACAGCCAGAGTTCCATCACTTAATTCTTTTTTTTTGCTGCTAAATTACCTAAGTCCTGATGTCCATTCACAGGTATTTGGATAGAAACTGTAACTTCAGTAGAGGTCATTCTCTTAATTTCTGCTACACAGATGTCTGTGTAGAAAATATAAATTTGTAAGTCTGCACTCTAGATTTCTCAGGTGCCTGTGTCTCATAGAGGAATCTGAAGGAGAAAAGTGTTACCCCTGGTACAGGAAGATGGAGTGTGGCACTGGATGGGAAGCATCCAAGGGGCCTGAATGAATTTGTTGATTGGAAGTAAACCATCTGGTATTTTGGGAATGCCACGGAGAATGAGAATAGACCCATGGACAATAAAAGGCAAATGTTGAGACCATCTTCAGGATGGATAAGGAGAAAGAAACTTCCAGAGGCAGAAGATGAACCATTCTGTATTAGTGTAATTCTGTGTTTCATATTACCCTGATTGTAACCACATTTCATAGCACTTTTCCTTAGAAAAAGACAAGGAAGAAGAAAACAAGCACATAAAAGGGGAAAGGGGAGCTGAAGTTTAGTTTCTTTTCTGGCATTCAGTTTTGCTTGCTGTAAATGGTACGCTGGCCTCTGGCAAAGATCCCAAATACAGGCCTTAAAACCAGCCTTCATTAGCACTAATGAGGATATGAAAAAAAAAAAAAAACAAAACCAAAACTCAATATAAATCATCCTGCAGCTTAGGCAAAAACAAGTTAGATATTATAGACAGATATAAATACAGCTAATTTTCCATGTAGGAAATTTTTCCAAGCTAAATAAGGAACTCTAGAAAGAAATAAAAATACTTAACAAAGCCACTGAGTTTCACAGAGTTATGCAACTTCTCTATAGATTGTTTTTGTTTTTTAGTGTACTAATCAAACACCTAGATTCTGAGTATGACAATTCCTGGGCTTGAGCAATAGGTTACCATGCAGCCCAATAATTATTTTGTCCAGAAAGGCTTTCCTGAGATGTCTTAGCCTCCTGCCTCAACCTGCTCCCCAGGAAACAATTCCTTTTCATTGAGGGAACACTGCCTGTTTAATGACAACCAAAACCAAATATTTTTATCTTTCCCACATTGGGAAAGCCTCCAAATAGCTACTGAATGACTAAAGCCAGGGAGTGTCCGAGGAGGGAGACTGATTCAGAAAAAAAGGCTTTGTCTCTGCTCTCTGGAAGCCACAGCCTGTGAGCTGGCTTGTTCTATTCCTTTTACCCTGGGAGCAGATTTTTACATCTTTCTCAAGTCTTGCTTTATCACAATGAAAACCCCAAATGTAATCCTACTACTCCAATGATATTTCCATGAAGGTTTCTGTGGGAAGCTGGGATGAGCAGTGGCTCTATTCCATGCACAGCCACGTGCTCTTCCTTCTGGCTGCTGCTGTCACTAAAGGTCACTAATGTGAAACGGCCCAAAACACACATAC
>VYXD01011153.1:404511-415930 GCA_013397195.1 Hylia prasina | reverse complement strand
AAAAAAAAAGAGGGAGAGAGAGAGAGAAAAAGACAGCAAAAAAACCAATGGGACACAACTCTGACTCTCCTTGTTGAACACTCCTCTTTCTACCCACTGAAAATGTGAGGAGCAAGAAGTATTTGGCCCTGGACTTCGAGGTCTCTCACATGGAAGAACAGAACGACTACGTAATACTACTTTACTGACACTAGCCCCAAAAAGGGCCAAAAAATGTGAAGGAAAGCGTACAAAAAGTAAGAAAGAAATCAGCACGTAGAGCAGAGAAATAACTAGAGATGAACAAGTGTTTCAGACACCATACAAATAAAAGAATAATGTTTAATTGAAGATACTCCAGTGTGTCAACAAAACAAAAGCAAAAAGGTTTTATTTTTTTCTTGGTCGGGAAGTTGCTTTTTGAGAGGGTGTCTTGAGAAGTTTTTAAGGGAAAATATTTTCCTGACCACCAAAAAATAAATAACTTTTGTCTTTGTTTTGTGAAATATTTTTCACTTGTCTTGATCATTCGCTGTCTTTCCATGATGCTTGTGCTGCTCTGGACTTTTTTCCCCTTTTTCTGCAGGTCTCTTTCCTTCTCCCCTGAGTGCTTTTTCCCTTAACTCTGAAATATTTCACTTTTAAAATAAATATAGAGGAACTGCTACTTCCCTAGAGCATTCCCAGAGGCAGCTGTAAAGGACTTTCAATGTAATGTGCTGCTTCCTGATTCATCTGCCTGACCTGGCCTTTTCTACTCTTCTTCGTTAAATCAAACCAGAAAAGAGCCAACATTTAAAAGCCCTATAAAGTGGGAAGCCTGCATGGCTAAAACTTAGAATTCTTGGATTCTCTGTAAAAGACAGCAGAGAAATGGTACTATAATACAGTTGCCTGAATAGCTATGGTAGATTTGAATTCATTTACTTTAAAATGTACAAAATGCACCTTTGCTGCTAAGAAAGTTATTTCACATCACCCTGCAGCTTTTGATTTTCACCCTCTGATTTTCCCACATAAAAACACAGTTAAGGAATAAGGGAAGGTATGTGCATTTACTTTCAGAATTGTTAAAGGTGCAGGACAGCTGGTAGTATTTATTAAAATATCCACTGTAGTAATCATTTAACTCCACGGTACGGCTTTTGGTTCAAGAATGGCCTTTGGTAGACTAGACCCAACAACAACTGTACTCTATTTCTAGTCATTGCACTCTTTCTGGACAACCTTTCACAAAGTCAAATCCAAAAAAGCTTTATGAATTTTACTAACTTCTTCCACATATTATTCTTTTCTAACATAAGCCATACATAGCAGTTTCTGGCTCACTGCATCATTGTAAAGTAGAGAAATAGTGCTATATTTAATTTAGATTTCTTAATCTAATAAAAGAATAAGGAATTTGATCGAAGGAGACAGAAATCACATAGGGAAAAAATGAGCAGAAAAGATCTGCTCTGGTGGATTTCATTCTTCTTTAGCGTTCATTCAGTGCCTGGAATGTGGCTGGGTTTGGGTGCATTCCCTCTGACATAAAAGGAACACTGTAAAACAAGAAACTTCTAACAAACCACATGCAAAACAATTTTAGTTGCTGCCCACTTATGGGAAAAACCTTGTTCTTAGCTGCTCAAATAGAGAAACTGCAAACAGTTGTTGGAGTTGCTGAAGATGCTGAGCAATTGTTGAGTGAAGTTGTTATGGCAATTGACAAAATCAGACTGCATCCTGCAGGCTGGAGCTGTGGCAGGGAGGTTTAGGCTGGATATCAGGAAAAGGTTCTTCCCCCAGAGGATGTCAGGCACTGAACAGGCTCCCCAGGGTCACGGCCTCAAGGCTGCCAGAGCTCCAGGAGCAACTGGACAGTGCTCTCAGCCACAGGGTGGGATTGCTGAGGTGTCTGTGCAGGGCCAGGAGCTGGAAGAGATGGTCCTCCTGGGTCCCTTCCAACTCTGGATATTCTACAATCCTATGGTTCTAAGGAGGGATTCCAGAGAAAACTGAAGGAGGAACAATCTGGAGTGAGAAGCAGAGGACAAGGCATTATTAACCGAGCAGTTTAACACACCAGCTGTGTCCTCCAGGGAACTGTGAACAGAGTGTGCAGAAGGACACATGGCAAGAAGAGAGGAGAGGGTGAAAGCAGTCCTCGCCGAGGACTGAAAGCAGCCTGTGGGTTAAGGGAGGACAAGTAAAGGCACTGACCTCTGAGGAGTCCTCAGAAAAGAAGAGTGGTTTTCTGTGCACTGATTTTCTAATTGTACCAGAATGACGAGTCAAAGAGCCTGTTCTGCAAAGTTAATATCCTCAAAGGATATCATTAAGCACTCAGCTTCTAAGCGTGTTAGATCTCTTTGGAGGCAGGAAAATGGAGCAGGGTGATAATACGACTCATGACTTTCTACTATTAGGTATGACAATTCTGTAGTTGTAGAGGCTGAGACTTGCATAACATCCTTCTTTCAACTCCAGAACTGAAACAGCCAAAATTGATAGCGCAGCTGCACACAGTGTGAACTGGTCTGTCCATCCTTTCCCCAAAACCACTGTTAGTTTAGGAAAGTAACAACAGAAATCACTGTTGAAATGAAACTTACACTTCATCAAACAGGATTTCCTCACCTGTCCTGGTGAACAAGCCACAGATACAATTATGCTTAAAGCCATCTAAAAAAACCCCTTATCTTCAGCTCTTCCTACCCAAGGAGGCTCTTGGGTAGGAAGAGCTGAAGACAAGAGAGCTGGTACACAAATGGATTTCATCTAACTTAGGAGTGGCAAAAGAAAAATCTGTATGTCTTAAAAATAACATTAAAGCACAGTGACATCAGAGTAGTTTCCTTCAAACCACTGACACAGCATCAAATCTGCTCTTAGGCTGCCTCTCTCTTCAGTGAGGGATGATGGGATGAATTTGCCTGAGTGTTGGGAAGGGAAGCTTGCTGTGCTGTGCATTAAGCACTGATACTGCATTAAGGCCAGGGAGAGGGGCAGGAAGCATGGAAGAGTGAGGAACACAAGATACATAACAGACAAATTAAGTGGTTAACAGCATTCACCTGGAAACTCAGTAAGATTGAAAAGCCTGACGTTCATTGCCAGTGAAGTTGCTCTGGAGGTACCAAACTCCTCCCAGAGCTAAGCTACAGGCAGGCCTAGGAACACTTCTGAGTCAATCAGTCCAACTAAACTAAGCCTAGATTTAAGAGTTCTTCTACCTCACAAGTCAGAAAGGCATCTAGTTAGAAATGGAACTTGCTGGATAACCACTGGCAGAACCTGTACCAGCCTCAGACTGTCTTCACGCGCACTGAGGAACCAGGCTTTTTCTCTGTCACCAAGTATATACTAAATATACTGGTTTTAATCTTTTGGCACTGTTAGGGGAACATTTTTTCTTTAAGGCCAGGTCTGTTTATGGTTTTATATGGGAACAGTTAAGTAGGGAGCTCTTTGAAGACCCTGATACAATATAAATATTTAATCCTTAAGTAAATCCACTGGACCTTGCCCCTCTGCTCTCAAGCTTAGAATCTACCAAAGGCAGCAACGGAAATTACAAAGTTCTGTTGTAATTCCTAAGAAAACAAAGGAACAAACTCTTCCACAGGCCAGGTGTTTAGCAAGCACATTTGAAGACAGTAATACACACTCACATGAGCAGAAGTTACACCAACACAAAGACACCCGTGGGATGCAGGGGATGAAAGCCGGAGTCAGAATTCACTGCAAAGGTTTGGGTGGCAGCAGCACGTTTAAGTCAGTGAGGTACTGCTTTTACAACTACTTTCAGACACACAAAAAAGTCAGCTTTTAAAGAAATACTTCAAACAAAGGTTAAAAATTGACTTACTTCATAACAGTGCAATATTTACCATTTCAATGTCATCTGAGCATATACCATCACTCTTTCATTGAACTTTTCTACTCCAAACATCACTCCAAAGTAAAATACTCATTACTTCATTAAAATAATCTTGCTGTGTCTAGAAAGGGATAGAAATAGGATAAAATCCTATGACAGGCCTGTCGCTTTTAATTATTTCATAGCTGGGTGCTTTTTGTATTTCTGATTGATTGAACTAGAACAACAGTAAAAGTAACTTTATGAAGTTTTCCATTCTCAAAATTATTGATCTCTCTGCCATGAAAGTCAGAGCCATTAAACACAATGATCTTTATGTACTCTCCATTCAGAGAAGCTTTCCAAACTTGTTTGTGCAAAGGAACATCTGTTCAGGCAGGGCAGCTTTCCAAATTTGCTCATCTATCTGGCTGCCCTAACAGCTACATTGCCATCCGTCACCTGCCACCAAAGCTGTAAATGACCAGGAAGTTCATGAGGGAAAACAGTTCTTATCTTACAGTCACTCGTGGACAATTCTCAACTGTAACTGCAAATATTAGCAATGCTTTCTTTCCCAGTCCCCTCCCAAGATTAACAGATGGTAAAAGACACAAAACCTGAAAAGTCCTGGCTCCGATGCAGACACTGGTGAAGGACTGCTCCTTCCAACAGAACCGAGCATTCAGGCCCTATCTCCAAGCCACCTGACCCTCTTGTCACCATCAGAAATGCCTCCTCATTTTTTCACAACAGCCTGGAAAAAAAAAGGCGTGGATTTGCCTGTTTTCAGTTGCAACAGTCATCTAATTGGGAGAGGACTTGAAATCTTTGTTGCCCAAGACATCTCATGTGGCACGTAAGGTTTTACCTCCCTCTCTTGATGAAGTGAAGGAGGTAACACCTTCATCTTCCCCTTGGACTGGGGGCCTTCCCTCCGTGCACGTCTTTGACTCTTCCTGTCAGAGGACACACTTGTTTTGCCGAGCACCAGCTGCGCTCTTCAGAAATCTGATGTCACCAAAAGTGACTGAATTACTGCCATTCTCTGCTGTGAATCTCTGCAGTCCCTCCCACAGAAGGGTAAGGCAAGCCCCATGTCACTGCACAGGAGTGACCATGTTGATCACTGGGTCACTGGCCAGTTTTCAATCTGTTCCCTTGCCTCTCTGACTGGAGGCAACCCTGCCTCCTCTGACTGGATACCTGTAACCTTCCTCCTCTCCCAACTATTTGACCCGCTTCAGCTCAAAAACACGGTGGGATGTGGAGCAGAAGTAGCAGGAAGCACCCAGGAGCCCCGGGTGACTGCAAGGCTAAGAGCGAAAGCACAAAGGCTCTCTGGCAGTGAACAATGAATATTCTAAAATATTTCTAGCTTACAAGAAGAAAGGAAAAACGAGAGATGAAAGCTGACCTTGCTTCTTCAACTGAATCAGCAGATTGCAGCCAGAGAGGAGGGGTATGTTTGTTTTCAAAACAATAAAACACAACAAGCACACATCATTCTACAACTACCATTCTTAATAGCACTCTTCACACAATGCTCTTCTGTCACACACTAAAACCAGATCCTTTGTTTTAACTAATAAAAAACCAAAACACCAGTGTGAGAAAACAACAAACCAACTCGAAAAAACAATCCCTTCTTCCCGCAACAAAACAAAAATGCCCGAAGGCATCCCAACATTGTCAGTGCGCTAAAGACATGATACACTCACCAAAGCCAAACAGAGATGTGTTTACCAAACCTTTTCATTTCTAGCATCCAAACCACCAGCCAAGGGGAGAACATCCTGAAATGACCCTGAAGCAGCAGAGGACTGCAGAGATAAAAAATGCTACCTGTGATCAAGCTGCTTCCAGCACCAGGAGTGCTAAAATCCCCTCCAGACAGCACTGCTCCTCAGTTAATTAACACTGCTCGTGCCAGCTGACACTTTGGATGTCCCTTTGAAGCTCTCAGCTCAGACCTTGCAGACCAAGGTGCAGCACAGACACAACCTCTTAGCCCTCATATTTTAACATCTCCATTTAACAGCAATCTCCTTGCACAAAGGAAAGGGAGCACCTCAGCCAGCAAAAATAACAGGCTTGGAGCAAACTCATCCTGCTGCTTGCCCCAAGCCAAGCAGAGCAGTTGGATTTGAATGCTGGAGCATTTTGGATCTGCGTGAAGAAGAGCCCCAGGTGACAAGCAAACAGATGTGATTTGAAAGGAGGAACACAAATATGAGTATGCGCAACATTTAGGGCTGCAAAAGACGTAGAGCTCTGGGCAGTACCTTCCTATTTTTGACCATTTTACATTCAGGGAAATGGGTCTTTGCAATACAGAGACAATTCCTCTTCCTCACCAGGAAGACTCTTAATTTTTAATAAGTCACACCATATTTCGACTTGATGAAGCTGTTACGGGATGAAGGTTTCAAATCAGAATTCATGCCTCAGCCATTTCCTGTGCCCTCTACCTGCTGACTGTCACCTTGCCCCACTCACCAGCAACACCAAGAAGCAGTTCTGTAAAAACAACTTAAAAAAACACACTAACACACACCAAAAAATCACTCTAAAACTCGTCAGATTCTGCCAGGAACTTGTAAAGCCAACAGGGGGAGACGGGGAAGAGGGGTGGTGGTGGATGGATGTTTCCTCCTCTTTGCATTGTCAGAACAGATTTTGTCAGCAACTGAAAGTTTCAATAACAAATCAAAACAAAAACAATTTTTGCTTTGTCACAACTTAACTTGAATCAATGTTCTGATGAGGAAGTGTGTGACTACAGAAGTAAATTCTGCCTACTGGAAGTCTTTCCACATAGGTACCATGGCAATGAGACAAGAACATAAGATTCTCCCAAGGAGAATGAATGCAGCTTGGTTAGGAGAAATTCAACCAGGAGAAAAGATCAAATCCATAGCATCAATATTATAAGAAATTGCCAAACAACTGAGTTTTACTCAGTGCTGGTACATACAGGGTTTTGACAAACCTGTAATTTCCTTTCTCAAAGTCTGATATTTTCAGATAAATCTATTAGAATTTTGGTGGTTTTCTCATAAGAAAATGAAAGGTAAAAGGCTTGCTTCATTTCTGGAATACGTATTTTGGGGGAGTTTTCCTATGCTAAAGGCTCCATTACAGTTGGCAGCAGTGTGAGCAGTGTTAGTGTGTTAAGCCTAAGATAGTCTACTGTCTTACCAAGGGCACGGTGACAAGAGGCAGTAAAGCTTCTCATTACAGGTCAGCCCTCATCCTGAGCTCTGTCCCCAACTTGATCCATCTGGAGACAGGTATCCTAGCTATTGTGCCTAATCCAGATGGATACGATCTGATTTTGGCTACAGAGACTAAAGTGCTTTGTACCCACTGCAAACTGATACTTCACCACAACTGACTAAGGACCTTCTTCCTAGACTGGTTCCTTTAACAGGACACAGTGCTCTCCTGACAAGAGAGCAGGAGGAATCCCAAGCGAAAGTGAGAGGGAGATGAAATTTTGCAAGAAAAAAGGGTGTAGGAGCAGGAAAGCATCTGTGATGCACTCTGTAATGAACCATCACCGAGGTGCAGGAAGTGAGACATATGCTCCCATTCCCAGCTGGCTGACAAACATGTTTCCAACCCTGAGGCTTAGGGCTGTTTCAAAAGCAGCTGGCTGGCAATATAGGAAGTTCTCCTAAGGTGAGGAGAGTTTTTCCAGGACTGACCAAAGAACAAAACTCATGCTCCTTATTACCTGTTGCCAAGAGCCAGGTCTACAGACTTGAGTTAATGCAAAACCTGGGTGATGTGTTTATTAGAGCAGCCACAGCAGTGTCATGGTCTGCAAGGAAGACAGTTCAACACTTGATGCTCCCACAAGACTTGGCATCTGCAGAAATTGAGAGGCAAACCAGAGAAAATCTTAGTCACCATCTCACTTGCAAAGCCACGACAGACAAGCAACTGAATTGTCATTGCTCTCTCTCTCTCAAATGAAGATATTCTCAGAACTATGTTAATTATATGTCATAGGTTTAGTACTTCAGGGTGATAAGCAGACTTTCAAAAGAACAGGTTTTATTTCAAAATTCAAAAAGTTAAACAGCTTTTCTTTAAGTATTATCACTTTGATTTATCACTTGGGGAAAGATGGGCTGAGAACCCGGACAGTTTAACCAGAACAGCTTTCCTCCTCAAATTCACAGGCCAGTAATTTTTCCTCTCTGATTTTTCAGATAGCATTGAACTCTAATGGCAAATAATCCTTACCCAAGAACTGCACCTTCACCTGTGTAATCTGCCCAGAGACGGTTTGTTTTCTTTCACGTTTCAAAATATTGTAGAAAACCCAACTAATCCTTGCTTAGGAAGGGAAAACAGAAAGAGAACTTGTAGAAGGAGGTTGTTTTTATTCTGCCCAGCTCCTACCTGCACCCGTACACAAAATTCAGGAGCAGAACTGGAGAGGCTGGCCCAGAATGAGGGACAGAAATGTTTCCAGCCATCTGCATCTGAATTGCAAAGTGTTCCCCTCCTCCTCACCAGATGGGTGTGAAAAATAAAAACATGGAGTAATTGCTTGGGTTCTAGCTTCTCCCTCCAAATCCACAAAGGAATGCAGCCTCTTCATTTATCTCCAGGCTTTTCTTACCTGCCAGCGCATGTGTTGTGGTGCAGCAAGGTGGAGGACACTTAACAGATGTGCTCTATTACCTTCAATCTTTGAAAAATGCTATCAAGAACAGGACTCTCCCTTTCTGTATCTCCTGTGTTAATTAAACCTTCCTTTAATCAATGGAAAATTTAGAAACTATATTACTGCTTGTGCTATTTTAGCCTCTTGGAATAACAAGCTTATATTACATATGTGCCTTCAACTCTAGTTTGACTGCAAAGACTCCAAAGATGTAGCAATTTTAATAATTTAAAAAAGCCTCTTGACTCCAAGAATCTTATTAAGTATCATTAATACTATCTCAGTGACATTTCCTGTTGGACATAAACAATCAGAGAAAAGAAGGACAAGACTCCCCTCCACTGGAACAAGATGAAGTATTACAGGTACCTATCTACAGACACCCATTTTGCCTTTTACACTCCAGCCCATGACTGCACACATCACAGAAGAAACTCATTTTTCATGTATCTTTCACTGACAGGGCTGTTGAAAGATGGAACTATCTGCTCCCAATTGTTGTATTATTCAAATTCTCTTAGCCTCCTATGAGAAAAGGCCCGGAGAATTAGGATTGCTCAGCCTGGAGAAGAGAAGGCTTTGGGGTGACCTCACTGGAGCCTTCTGGTACCTGAAAGAGCCAACAGGAAAGATTGAGAGAGACTCTTGACAAGTTCCTGGACGGACAGGACAAGAGGGAATGGCTTCAAAATGTCAGAGAGTAGGTTTAGATTAGGTAGTAAGAAAAAATTCTTCCCCATGAGGGTGGTGAGGCCCTGGAACAGTTTATGAAGAGAAACTGAGGCTGTCCCCTCCCTGAAAATGTTCAAGGCCAGGTTGGTGGGGCTTGGAGAACCTGGTCTAGTGGAAGGTGTCCCTGCCCATGGCAGGGGGTTGGAACAAGATGATCTTAAAGGTCTCTTCCAACCAAAACCATTCTATGATTCTGAGATTCCATATCCAGTATCTGGGAAGCATCTGCTGAGCAAAGCACATGACTGGCTAGAGACCCTCAGAACAATACAACAGCTCTCCCAAGAGTGTTTTCCTCACTTGGCATACAGGACTCCACAACCTAGATTTGTGACAAGAGCAGCATTTCCCCAGGTGGCTGCAAGAAGAAGGGGCTGCTGGAAGCAGGTTCCATGGTCGCATTGCTTCTCCATCACACCTTCGACACAAACCTGGCTGAACCATTCACATTACATGAGCAAAGGACTGATTGTGACACTGCCCTCAAAAGCCCCAGAGAGGCACAGAGTACTCCAGAGCTCACCTGCAGTTCACGTAACTTGTTTGGTCTGCACCTATCTTGCAGACTTTGTTACATCCTCCAGCGTTTCACAGGCACCTCAAATTATGTTAGGAACTTTGCCTTATCATGGGTGTGTGCTGCTGCACCCACAGGATGTGGATAGACAGAAAGGCAATTTCTTTTTTAAGCAATCCCAAGGTGGACTGAATCTGAGCATCAGCATCTTTGTAATGTAGTTTATAGTGCACTGCCCAGAGAAGACATCCTTGTCTTGCTGGTGTGCAAGGATAAACAGTTTCTTTCTGACAGCTACATCCAGATCACTTTCTCTCTTCATGGAAAAGTAGGATGAAAAACCCGTGTGTCACACAAGGATTCTAGTTCCTATTCAAGAGCTGCCTTGGGGCTCTTACCTCAAGGAACAGCTGGAACCTTCGTCCTCTCTAGCAGCCCCCCGTACTGCAGAATTCACTTGGCAACAGGAAGGCACTGTGCCACGGAAAATCCAAGCAACCAGTACAACATCACAGCTGCAGATTACAATTTTGAGGCTGATACAATGGCTGTGATGATAGCAGCTGATAAGGCGCCCGAGTAAGACCATGCATAGCAACCAGTGATTCTTATAGAAGGGTGGAGGATAAGATGAAGTGTTTATCACTTTGTTATTGCTGTTGCATGACATCAGGAGGAAAATAAAGGTGGGAGAATATATTACAGGTATCTGATACAAGATGCATAGCCCTTCCCACTTTACAGCCCCTACAAACTTGATTTTTAATTACAGCCTTACTACGAGATTCATCAGGTTGAAGAGGAAGAAAAAGAGTCAGCAGGCAGAGATTTTTATGCTAACACATATCTACCAATATTTCAAGGAAAAAGGACAAAGAAAACAACAGGAATAAATGTCAACTAAGTGCACACAGTGTTCGTTCTCAGTGAGGACCTTTAATTGTAGCCCCTTCTTGGAACAAAGAAAAACAACTTAGAGCTCTGGCTTCAGCGCTACTAATTTTTTCAGTGATTTAAGAAGTTCCCCTTGGTATTCCTACAGTTTGGTATTCTGTAGGCATTTGGGCTTCAGTGCCTAACAAATGGAGATAAGTGTGAATCAGGTAATTTCCTTTGTGTGATTTAAGACTGCAGTTTCTTTATAGGTACATTTATAGGAGTGAAACTATCCCTTCTGGGGTGAAAAGGTGCAATTCTCAGTCTAAGAAGCCATACAAATCTAAAAAACAAGGAGGCGACATCATGACTGGCAGAAAACAACATGCTTTTTATCAGAGAAATACTCTTTTTCATTCTCTTAATCTATTTCAGGAAGTTTACCCGCTTGGTTCAGAAAGCTACAGAAAACCCCATTTTCCAATTCACATCACTAAACTGCAGCCATAAGCCCAGAACTCATTATTTAAGTCTGCATCAATATAAAGCAACGAAACAGTTCTTGACCAAAAAACCCCAACTGTTTAAAACAGTACTTCGAAGGAAGGAAGCTTTGAAAGTGAAAGTATTCATATCTGGAAGAAAATATACTCCAATTAGGTCTACTTAACACATTATGGCAGGAACAATAATTTATGTATGGCAGTTTTGTAATTAGTTACGTGTACCTATCTGACAAACCCAGTGTGACACAGCATCACGTGAGCTTTTATAATAAGCTACCTGGGGG
>VYXD01011153.1:379103-404504 GCA_013397195.1 Hylia prasina | reverse complement strand
TGAGTTTTTTGAATAAGCTAACTGGGGGGGGGGGAAAGAAACAACCTACCTCAAAATGTCATGCATGTTTTTGTAATCTTCTTTTGCTAATAGGAAAACATGCATGGAAATGAAACATCTATTTTACTATTTGCTATTCAAAAGTTTAAAAAGAGGCACAAGCTAGCAATCTACAGTATATCATCTTATTTTAAGACATTGGAGTGGAGGGGGAAGCAAAGGAAAAACTTTCTGTAGACCTCATTTATGGAAAATGTGGCATTACATAAAAAGTCAATCACAGCAGGGTTCCTTCCATTTCTCAGATACATTGAAATGCTTCTAGGAAACCACATTAAGAGTTATTTTTAAGGAAGATTTATGACTTGTTAAAAACTATTAATTAAGCTTCCCACCCTTCCATGGTATTTCTATGAAACATCCTTAAACAGCACTGAGCAAATGCCTCCAGCTAGCCCTGTCTGGCTGCTTTTAGTTTTCATCCTGCCAGCTACTGTGGAAAAGGAACTTAGTTTATCTCCCAAGTTTAAAAAGCCCTCATTCCTTTTCCCTTCCTGCAGGCGGATAGATGATGGAAACTGTGAAATTCTTACCTTCTCCAGCAAGTGGATTTGATAGGTGCACATACTACATGTGAATGACAATAAAACTCCAGGTAGTAGCATCTGACCTGCAAAATCCGTGGCTTTGAAGCAAGGAGAGCCAGGAAAGGAGCAGCTGCTCAGTTTTCTCTACTGGAAATCACTCTTTGCATAGTTTACAATGAAGATGTTCTCAGCCTGACACTATCAAATTAACAGGCAACAAACACTATTCTTTCCTAACATCTCTCTTCTGGTTCCCTGCCACTGATCCTGACTGTGGCCACAGACACAGAGACTCCTGTGGGGAGGGTCTGTAAATCTGCAGGTAGAAGGGACAGAGAAAGGTATATTGTAATATAGGTAAGGATTTTCCACAAAGAGAGTCTAATTTCCACAATTGTAAAAAAGTTCAGAAACACTGCTTATGCCAATTTCACCAATTTACTGCTCAGGAAGGGAAGGGGTTCATACAGTGCACCACACCAGCTGCTGAGACTGGAAGGCAGGGAGAGGAACATCAGGTCCTGAGCTGAAGATTTTATAAATGCTGGTACCTTCTGCTGTTTTTCATGTCATCCTAGCTTGGGGCAGTATGAAACACTCAGTAAACTGAGTAGGTGACAAGTCTTGGTACTTATCTGAATTTTCCATGTTTTTGCCCTTAGGTTTGATGCTGTAATTCAAGATTGCTCTCATGTTACCGCGCCTACGTACTCTTATCTAAACCCAGCCTCACCCCTTGAAGCTTTCACGTCACCATTTATTAATAAATAAAAAGAAAATACTCTGATTTTTCTATATTGGTAGATATACAGCTTAAAGAAAAATATAAAATCAAACAGAGTTCAAGATGAAAAAAACCCCCAGAAATCCAAACAAACAGCTGTCATTAAACACAATTATCTTTTTAGGCTGAGAGAGACGTCACAATATTCTTGATTTATTAGCACCACTGAGACACAAGATGAAGTTCCTGTGGTGTTGCTGTTGTCACATGGGGTCTACTTCTCTTTGAGCCTGTCATGCTGGCTTGCTGCATACACATTAAGAACTATTGCTTTTTACCAGAAAGGTAAAATACCATGTCTGCTAGAAGCCAAGGCAGTTATTACTGCATAATGGTTGGTAAAAAAAAAAGAGTAAGATATTCTTTCTCTTCCTTTTCCTTTCTGCAGTGAAAATTCTTCAAAAGATGGTAAAAGAAAGCATTCTTGTTCATCTTTTCTTATGCTTACCAATACAAATAAGATAATCCCTTAGTAAGAAAATAAGATGTTTCAGGAAACACGTGACATACAAAAAATATGGAATAAACCCAAATGAAAAAATGTGTATACATCTTTTCTAGTTTATTCACGTTTGACTTTGCAGCAAGTACATTTCCATTCCTTGAGACCTGCCAGAGGGCGGAACATGTGGGACAATAATGGGAGAATTAAAGTTTTATCAGGATTTTTAAAAAGATAGACAAAGTAGTATCGGTGAAAGAAGACTAAAGTAGTAAGACAGCCTGAACACAGAGTCATGATTGCAGTGTACATTTGTGCAGATATATTTATCAGTAATTCAAAAGATCATTAATTTTAACAACTGTTCAACTGAGCCAAAAACTTTTAGAGTTAAAAAAGGGTTAGTGCCCTGAAAGGGATGTAAAAACATCCCACCTTCCATCCTCTTACAGGTGTTAGACAAATTAGGAAAGAAGTGTTTATCTTACATGCAGGGCACATACACATTGTATGGTCATAAACTCACAGAATGGTTTGGGTTGGAAGAGACCTTTAAGCCCATCTTATTCCCATCCCCTGCCATGGGCAGGGACACCTCCCACTATCCCAGGTTGCTCCCAGCCCCATCCAGCCTGGCCTGGAACATTTCCAGGGATAGGGCAGCCACAGCTGCTCTGGGCACCCTGTGCCAGGGCCTCCCCACCCTCACAGGGAAGAATTTCTTCCTGATATCCAATCTAAACCTCCGCTCTGTCAGTGTGAAGCCATTCCTACTTGTCCTGTCACTCCAAGTCCTTGTCAAGAGTCTCTCCCCATCTTTCCTGTGGGCTCCCTTCAGGCACTACAAGGCCACAATGAGGTTATCCCACAGCTTCCCTTCTCCAGACAGAACAATCCCAATTCTCTCAGCCTTTCCTCACAGCAGAGCTGCTCCATCCCTCTGGTCACTGTGGTCCCTCCTCTGGACTCACACCAACAGGTCCATGTCCTTCCTGTGTTGGGGCCCCCAGATTCTCTATTCAAGTCTGCAGCACTACTGTTCTCCTGGAGGTGGATAGTCAGTAATTCCTAAGGACTTTCTTAATTATTTGTAATTACTATTTTTATCAGTACTGGTATTCAAAGATACTACTGTATATTCACAGCAAGACATAAGAAACATCCAGCAGCTCTTGGCTGCAGTGCCCTTCCAGGAAGACTAACACAGTTCCAGGAGCAAAACAACACCCACAACCCTTTTAAATAATTTGAAAAAAGACAACAATAACCAAAAAAATTCTTAAATTATGCCAAAACCTGTAATTTCCGCTTTTGACACCATGCCCTTCCCATGAAAAAAACCACAAATATCTTTAATACATAGGTCAAAGATCCTCAGGAATGACCCTTACAGCTCTCTGCTCCAGAGAGCCTTGAGAGCTGAGGTCACAGCCTCCCAGGAGCAGAGGCTCCCAGCGTTTATCCCTTTCCCTCTCCATGACAAACACCCTATTGTCCTGGGCAAGGCACTGCCCACAGAGCAGCAGTGTTCGGGCGCTGCGGATCCTTCGCAGGCAGGCAGAAATGTGCCAGAGGACAACACTTGCAGAAGTTGTTTCATTGGAATTTTTCCAACTAGATCTGATTATCAGATCCCCTACTGCCATACATGTAAATGGATTGGCTGAAGCTGTAAAACACAGTGCCTGGGTGCCTGGCCAAGCGTCAAAACAGTTTCAAAGGCACAATTTTGAACAGTGACAAGGTGGTTGTTTTGATTCTCCCTGGCACTTACGGGGAGCAAGTCTTGATCAAATGAAATGCATGACAAAAAAATTGTCCAATGTTCATAAATTCAGAAACAGCTCAGAGTTAAACATCAGAAAGACAGCACGAGAAACCAAGTTAATTTATTCTCAAGCCAGCCTGAAAACTGATTTTCCCAAGGAATTTTTCCTTCGGCACAGCTTCACTCAGAATTAGCAAAATACAAACTCCTAACTTCTCCATCTCTATTCTGAGCCTGACTTGTGAAATGAATTTTGAACAGTAGCTTTAAAAAACTTTTGAGATGTCTGAAAGGAAGCCTGTTAGAGAGATGACTATGTTCCATAATGTTATTAGATTTTAGCTGTTCTCATGAATCAAAGAAATTATACCAGGAGTGCTCAGCTCCAAAGCCAGTTAGGAATTATGGAGATGGTGCTGCCCTTTCCAATTTTCAAATGCACATTTATCAGGTCTTGTGGGTCTTTTACAGTCTAGTGAAGCTTTAATTCTAAAAGATACAGACATACAGCTTAGTGGAAGTGGCATCTTCAGTCTCTGTTTTCTTATCTTCTCAAAAACAGCTTTGAGAGTTAAGCACACGGATTTTGCAGAGTGCTGCACTCTCAGCCCCCATTTTTATCAGCTGTTCAGCTCTGAATAGCAGTTCGGTATTCGCCGTGTCAGCAGTACTGCCCTCCAGGAGCTGCATCCCCAGCCAAACCTCAAAAGAAAGAATCACTCCTTGGCATAGGCAGCTCCTCACAAGCTGCTTCACTTCCTGCCAACCACTTTGGGTCAAGGCTCAGCTTCCAGCACCCAGCCACAGAAGATGCTATCGACAGGAGCACAACTGATGCTCTCGACCCACCCAGTTCCTCTCATCTCAGAGCAGTATCTAGAAATAGCTGCAAAGATATGCAGTGGCTTAGTAGAAGAGTCACTTGTGCTCTGAAAGGATTTTTAGGGCAGAACTGGAATGCATCTTCTCACAATGAGAACTTTTGCCTCGGAGGGAAATGCTCAGTGGAAGCTGGTTTCTTTTAACACCATTCCACGATGTGGTCTGTGGCACCTGAAGTTTAGCTGCTCCACAAGCATGGAGCAGAAATTCCTCTTGGTTGTCACGTATTTGTTTGACTCAGATCACACTGAAGCATATTTAGCATGACTGGGATAAAGAGGTTTTATTTTAATGTACTGCTTAGGAAGGGGAAAAAAATCCTATAAACAACCAAAAAGCCAACCACATCCAAAACTAGATTCAATTGCAAATTAGCAAGGACAATTGAGTAACACTTAATGCAGCCAGGAATCATGAGTAGATTCAATGGTTCACCAGAGAGTCCCCAAGATAGATAATTTTGTAATTAATGACACTGTTTTCTGTACTTTAGGGTACAATGTGCATCACCCCTCCTGGAGTGAAACACAGGTTTTGTTTTGTGGTTTTATTTAAGCATACCATTGACCACAAATACAGGAAAAGAAATTATGCATTTATAGGTCTTCCAAATTAATGCTTTTTGAGAAGTCTTTCCAATCTCCCAACTATCAAATCTTTACCCATAAAGTAATTCAAGCATGCTATAGGCTGTACCCTACACAACAACGTGCCATTTCTTAGAGGCAAACCAAACCAGAAAAACCTCATCATCAGGTTATATAACTCTGTTTCCATTGAAAGATCCCCTCAGAAGCACAAGGGTGAGCAGGAGGAAGCTTCTCTCAGGAAAGCTGGTGAAGGCCTTGGAGCATGAAGTGCAAAGGTTTTTCCAAGTGCATCATGAAGTTGTAAGCTCAGCACTAATAAAGCTCACACAAGTAGAAGATGAAAAAATAAGGCAGTTCACATGGAGATAAAGCCCTCGGTGGTCTATGTTTTGAGTAGTACTGAATTCCCACAGCTGCTGCACCAAAGCAATAGCATCCCTTAGCCAGCTTGGACATACCTTCTTTCTCCTAGGAGTGCATGTCCTCTAATTATTTCTGGGCAGACTGCAATAATCTGTAAGATAGGTGATGTTATACACAGCTGCTGTAAATGCTCCTTAACTGTCAGGATGGCTTTTCAGTTCAAGTACTATTTTCTAAACTCATTTCTTTTAAAAGAAACAGTGAATCTTAATTTCTTCATCTAGAATTCATGCAAGAGCATAATTTTTTAAGCTTTCTCTGAGCATAAAGAGGTTTTTTTAAACACATTACAGAAATGCATCTGTTGTTAGGAAACCTCTTCAAAACAATTCCAGAGAAATTTTGTAACACTCATTTTTGGAACATACTCTGCTTGCTTGACTACATTTCATAAATTACAGATGGGTTTAATTTTATTAGCCTCATCTGAAACATCATTGCTAAGAGTTTCATAATGAATGAGCTCGTAAGAGAATTACAAGGACATCATGCATGCCATAACATAGTAAAGAATAAGACAGGCTGACCTCATTAAATTCATGAATTTGGAAAGTGTTCCTGGTCAGGACAGCATCTAAAGCACTTCTTTCATCTGGACACAAATTACAATGTTCTAAAAGGTTACCACTTCAAAGAGATTTAGGACTATATGTACATGTTTAGATAACAGGACTTCAGCTGAATATGAATCACAGAAGACACAAAATATTCAAAAGTCTAAGATGCTTAAAAGCAAAATATTCATAAACAAAACTCTCTTTAACTCTTATGATAATTCACACCTTAAGTGGACTTCTGATGTTTGCACTTCACTATCAGACACAGACTGTAAGTACCTGCACAAGTCTGCATAAAAAGAACAGATGCTCATTGGGTTGTTGTTATGCATGCCACACTTCCTTCCCCTTCCTAATGATGAACACCCATCTGCTTTGACTTAGAAGAAACTTGTCAGACAGCAAAATTAAGACGTTCCAAAATATTTAATTTCACTTGGCCTGTGGCAAATAGTCAAAAGAAAGATTGCAGCACTACATGCAAGTCCAAATTTGCAACTAAAAACCATTACACTCCATGATACTTTTAATGAAAATTAAAATGCAAGTGGATTGTTTCGTAAATCAAAATGCTACGTATTAGACATGGAAGTCCTTGGAACAGAGACAATAAACACTCCCTACTCAAGAGAACAAAAACCAACAAAAAATAAACCCTTAGGAGATGCTTATGTATAGGACTGCTAGATCTTGTTTTAAAGTTCAGCATGACTGAGTTGAAACACAATTCCAGGAGCTGTAACATTAATCAAGATTAAATCACCAGCAGCTAAATGGTGTTTATTAGACAATAAAACTACATAATGCCCACAATCCCACACGCAAAGCCACATAAAGTTAATCTTGTTTGAAATGGTAACTACCCAGACCAAATTTCCTAAAAGGTGTTTAGACATATACTACTAAAACCTGAAGTTTACAGATGATTGCCACATAAGGCTGGGGAAAAACTTGATTTATTTCCCTTTCCACCTTCAGCAACATTAAAAGTCAAGCTCAAAATGAAAACTGAGGGGTTTTAAGACAACTGATAAATTAAAATTCTTGCTCATGCATGAACCAGCTGGTCGTCTTCTCATCCCTTTCTACTTCTAAAACACAAGCCCCCAAAGTCTAGGGAGCAAAAGAGCTCTTGACTGCATATCACCAAAATTTGGTATTCTGGTAAAAGCTCTGAGTGGACTAACCATGGACACAAAGCACATTGTGCCCAAAGGAAACAAGGTGCTTAAATGTCCCTAAACCAAACAAACTGGAAAGATGAAAATGAAAACTACACAGAGTTCAGCCAGACCTTGTCATGATCTTTTAGGGTGAGCTGTGATTGTATTTCGCACCAAGAAGAATAGAGAAGATTAAAACAGTTACATTTTCTGACAAGTTCTGTACCCACAGCACAGCAATTTTTGCACTAAATAAATCCCTATGTGATTTTGGTGGTTTCTTCCTTCAACTTAGTACAAGAAAGAAACACTGCCCTGCTTGTAAGCAAATTGAATTGACAGCTTGTAGAAGAACCAGCAGACATCATCCAACACTTCATACACTGGTTTTAGCTTTAGCTAAAATCTGTCAGACTAAACCGCTATTACAGCATTCCCATCCTTAGCAATACCAAAACAATACTTGCAGTAATATTTTTGTTGAACAGCCAGCTCCTGGACTCCCTGACTACGTGCGAATTTTGCTCCTCTTGCCTCAATTACTGCAGTGAGAAGACTAAAGCTCAGGAATTCAAACAGATTTGCTTATTTTTCCGATAGTTTTCTCATTCAGTGCTTTCTCATGTTTTTTGAGGACATAATTTATGTTTCCTGAATAGCCAAGCTTGGCAAAACTAGTGCCATTTGAGGATAACAGAATCTGAGGAGCATCATCCCTGAAGCTAAATCAAAATGTCTATGAGTCAGGCACAGAGGAAGGGTTCCAAGGTTATGCACTCCCAACTCATCTGCTCAGTTTATAGGCTTGATTAAACAAAACTAAATTTACAGCAGGCAAATTTAAAAAGAAAAGTGACAGTTTACTGCGCAGCTGTATTTACACAGCATTTCATAACACTTTTTAGGAAGAAAATGAAGCATTTTCAACAACTTAAAAAAACCTAGACTAATACAATTGACAAGCTTCATACCTGAATGGAAACCATTTACTTGAGTCATTTATGAACTTCCATTCAGCATGATAATGCATTTCCCTTTCAGTCTGCAGCACGCAGGAACTAATACCCTCTGGCATTTGGAGGATACACTAGGCAGTTTTGAGGCATTAGATCTACCCAAGTAACTACCAGGTAGGACAGTACACTCCCTTTGCTGAGCCTTTGAATTATTCTGGTTCATAAAATCACGCTGAGTGGCTTCACAATTAGGAGATTTAGTAAGATGGTATAACACAGAAAAACCAGAGAAAGCTTTACCTTCAAACTTGGCCAAACTGTGTTTCTGCAGTTTGTTGCACTTGCAGCATGCAGACTGACTCCATCCCATGGCAAGAGGCCACAGAAATGAAGACTGCTGCTCTGGTAATGCCTTGTGGTTTGGGGTTTTGCTGTTGCTTAGCAGTTATGAAAACAATCCACTTGACAAGGTCAGAACTCATGACCAGGAAGTGTGGTGAGCAAAGCAAAACTTCTATATAGAGCCCTATCTTTTGAAGTACCAGCTAAGGCCTTAAAAAGAAAGTTGCTGTAGTCATGATATTAAGGTTACAAATAATGTCTTGTCTAGTAGGAAATAATAACAAACCTTGGCACTTTTTTGTTCCCCTAAGTTATCCCGCACTGATGCACAAAAAAAAAATCTGCTGGTTACTAAGTTCTCTAGTTTACTTAAACGCCTTTTTTAACCATGAAAAAAGTAAACCAGAAACCTTCAGTGACCATAAACCAATGCACATCACTCATTCTGCTGGAATTCCATTGCAGATTGAATCAATAATAATAATACCACCACCAAAATATTAAATTACACTATCCAGGTTATTCCAGCACCAACAGGAAAGACAGACTCCGCACGAGCATAATGGAAAGAAGTGACAGATCACGGTCCTGAGGGCACATATTAAGCTTTAAGGTCATGAAGAAAGTGAGCATTCCGTGCCCAACATCTCACAGGCAGGCTTGGCTGGGAAGCAAAACCTGGCTTGCAGCACAGTCCCATATAACACTGCCCCTCCAACTCTACCAATTCACCATCAGCAGTAGCTTGGAGCCAGAGAGAAACCATGCACAAAGACAGAATTTTAGAGAAGAGAGGCCAATGAACTGAGTCTAACAAGTGAAGCATGAGACTCAACAGGCCTGTGTCAGAAGTGGCTCACAGCCTTTGGGACCCATATTTGCACATAAAAAGTTTTGCTTACAAACGCCATGTTATACTTTGTAATCTCATGCTGCTGTTCATACAAAATTTCCATTAGGAACATTCCAAACTCAGAACAGGCTGTATGCTCGCCATATGTATGAAGTTCATGCTTGCTCCTGGGTTAAGTAGCTTGTAACCAGCTTAACTACAAGATGTAGAGGCACTGGTGTGTTTCCAATAACTCTCAGGTGGCCACATGATGATGACACTAGTCACACATCAACCAGCTTTGTTTTAAACACGTTTAGGCTCAAAAAAAAATCTGTGCAATGTGATGCTCCCTGATGATAAAGCTTTAGCCATATGCTTCACTCCCTCTCCTTCTCTCCAGTGACACAAGTGATTTTACCTCTACGTGTTTTTATGGCATGACAACAATCGCCTCATTCCTTTTGGTTTAGGACACCAAGCACCCAGACAGAGGTATTAGCAGGGCTCTTCTGCAGGGGAAATTTCAGGAGAGGGGGCAACTAAGTTACAGCCTGAGGTAGAGAGGAGTCTGTGCTCAGAACTCACTGAAAAATAAAGAGCAGGGGTGGGATGATATTAACACCATGACTTTGGTACAAGGGGCCCAAAACCACTTCTCAACTAGTCTATGAGAGACAAAGGCCCTTCAGTAAACTGTATTTACATCACACCTCAAGAGCCCTGAATCTCTCAAATAAAATCCAGTTTGAAGTCTAAGCACAAAGCGGAATTTAAAATGAAGAAGCCACTTACTACAAGACAAATAGAACCAAGACATCCAGGTAAAGCTGCAATTTATTTCAAAGCTGCAAACTCAGCTCGGAATTCCCAGCTGGGCTGCTCAGAGAAGAAAGAACAGATCATATCCAAGAAATTAAAACTGATTTATGCTTTTGTTTTCATAACAATGACCCCTCAGCTTCTTGAGCAAAATGCGACTACACGTGACTGATTGCACTCTTACCTTAGCTGCTGTCACACTGTTGTTCTTAAGTTCACGTCATAAATGCTCTTGGATACTCTACGGGGTTTAACCAGAATCAGGTTTGTATATTCTAATTCCTATATGCTTGTGGGTTTATGCATGTAGTCTAACAATGAGAATTGCTGGCTGCAGTCACACCGTTCACTTTCAGGCAGGATACCCAAGAAAACAGGCACTGACCTTCCCATCCTGTCTTCTTAGCTACCCCTTGTGCATACCCTTACTTCTGATTGCTCCTCCTAATTCTGGACTGAAAATAGAAATATGAACACAGACACATTCCTATTACATGAATAATGTGATTTACACAAGAAATGTTTACCAGGAACATTTTCCCTTTGAAAGACATTTTCAAGATGTTCCACATGTAAATAATTTCCTTTTTCCCATATGCCTCCTCTGAGATCTACACAAGGTCATAATTAACCCCCAATATATCCAGTAGAGGCAGAGACATTCCTAACAAGAACCTTCCCAGTAAAACTGCCACAGTGAAAAATGATGCTTAAATTAAGCTATAATAAACATTGAATCCAGAGACTTAAAAACTGTGTTCACATCTAAAAACAACTTACTGAAAAACTGAATTCCTAAAAATAAAATTATTTTGTTGAAATGAAAATTGAGGCTTGGTGGGGGACGAATAGGAAAAGCAGGTATTCATTTCATTTGACATTAGGAGTTTATTGCTAAATACTGATATAATTTACTACTTATAAGATCAATGACAACTTTTATAATTACAGTCATGGCTTGGAGGGAAATGTTGCTATAGCAATACCAACCATAAGGAAATCCACATCCACTCAGAGCAGCATTTCTACATTGTATTATTTTTATAGCAAAGCCCTTTAGCACAGAAGAATGTAGTAAATCAAGAGTAACACCAATTTTAATCACATAGTCTGGAAGTATTTCACAGAAATATCCTGAATGAGGAAATGATGACTGCACATCAAGTAAGATTTTGTTTGGTTTAGTACTTTCATTCAGTTCATGTCAATTAAAGTCAAGAGTTTAAATCCAGGCTTTCCTAAGCCAACTTCTCCTGGATTCAGAACACAAAATATTTAGGGGTTGGCTGGGCGTTTTCCCCATGTTCTCTACATAATCCTGAGCAACCTACATGAGATCTGATCCTCCTTAAACTGGATTGACTTAGGTCTGTAGCGTTTCTTGGCTCAGGAAGTAAGTGAAAGAAATAAAACTGGTTTGGAACTGGAATCAGGCCTGAACTGAATATAGGCACATTTCCGTGTTCCTACTCCTGATGCAGCTGGCATCAGTGTTTATCTGAGAGTCAGGTAAAACATAAAGGATGACCAACATACCATTGCAACACCTTTTCCTGGCCAGCCTCAAGGGAGGGAATTCCCACCCACAGGTTTCTGGCAATGGGACTTGGGCTGTGGGTTTGGGAAATATGGACTTTGGGTGTTTCTTTCTAGCTTGTCAAAGGTTGACCCCATTCTGTCTGTCTCTGCTCCTACCCTGGATTACTGATAACATCATGCTCCTAATTATCTTGGCTTTTAGCTGACTACTTTTTCACCTTGCCATGAGTTGGCCTCTTCAATTAAATCTTGCAGCACTCGCAATCAATCACAGTCAGATTTAAAACTCAGATCAACTCAACTGAAAACAATCAACATTCATTGGTGAAACCAGATCTATTATGGTTCTGACAGTTGATTTTCTCACATCTTTCTCTCTTACTTTTGACAAATTAAGTTTCAAAAACAGATTTCTATATTTCTACAGTTCCTAGAATGCCTACAAAGAGAGAAGTAATGACTACAGTAGATGCAATACTCAATAAATAATTCAAATGAAATAATTCTGATGAAATACAAATTACTTGGCTTCCGATGTTCATGTTAACATTGTGTTTATTCCCAAGGCATGTCAAAAGGGTAATAAATTTTAAAATGGCTAGGCAATATAATCCACATCTCATGCAGAATTAAGGACTCCTAGTACATGGATGGATACATTTCAAGGTGACAGTAAGGAGGAAATCTTTATAGAAGGACTTCCATTGTCCACCATTTCAGATTCATCTTCATGAACACAGGAATGTCACAGCTGTACAAAATTCTTTCTCTGCATTGCTCAGCCCTGATGTCCTGGGCAGAATCACAGAAAAACACAAAAAACCCTGCTGTGATTCTTTCCAGATCAGCAGTTCAATTCTTTGCTTGGAGAAAGACTCTCATCAGCGCTAGATGAGGTCTGCCACAGCTTGGTGCAGCTGAGTCTCAAAATCACCCAAGGAAAGATTCCACCACCTCTCTGGGTGGCATGTTAAAACTTTTGTGCTCCTCAGTGGTGAAAAATATTTTCCTAATGACCAGTCTGAACGTCTCCTAATGGCCAGTCTGAGCTGCAATTTGTGACAGTCGTTCCTTATCCTCATGACCTGCCAACAGTTTGTCTCCACAGTCATGAGAATTTGTCTTCAAGAAGCTACAGGCTTTTATAAGATGCCCCCTTTGCCTCTTTTTTTTTTTGGCCAGACTAAAACAGCCCAAAGACCCTAATCTCTCCTCATTACTTATGGTTCTCATGGCTCAGAATCACCTTAGTAGTCTTCTCTCCATTTTCTAAACATTGTGCTTTTCATTTGAGGAACCCCAGGACTGACTGAAGAAACAGAGTACTCAGCAATTCTGAGAAGGACAATTACTTCCCCTGATCTGCTGGCCATGGAGACCACTAGGTTGTTTGCCTTATTTGCAATGAAAATGCATCACTAACACTTTTCAGACTTGGCAGCAATCATCATATCCCATAGCTTTCCCACAAATGTTCTGTTCAGCCAGCTCCTTCCCAGACTGCATTGCTGCAAGGAGTTGATCTGCACAGGCACAGAACTTCATGTTTATTCTCACTGAACTTCAAGAGCTTTCTGTTAGCCAAATCTCAGGCTTCCCAAGACCCACCTGAATTGAATTTCTGCCACTTGATGCACTGAACCCTCTCTCGTGCCAATTTAAAGTGATCCATAACTCTTCTCTGGGTGCATTCCATCCCACCATCTAAGTAATTAACAGAGAGGTGACATCACTGGCCCAATCCCCCACAGACCACTTGTTATTAGTCTTCAGCGAGACACTGAGCCATGGAAGACTACACTTTGAACTCCAACATTCACGCCAATTTCAATTAATCTAACAATCCATATGCTTCCTCAGTGAGAGATGATAACAAACACTGGGGTCAGAGAGTCACAGGATGGTCTGGGTTGGAAGGCCCTTAATGATCAGCCAGTTCCAACCTCCCAGCCATGGCCAGGGATACCTTCCACTAAACCAGGCTGCTAAAAAGTTCCATCCCTGGGATGAGGCTTCCACAACTCCTCTAGGCAACCTGTGCCAGTGCCTCAGCACCCTCACAGCAAAGAATTTATCCACCAATATGCCCACATCTACATATTCGGTCATTTAATTACAAAAGGCATTCAGGTTCATCAAATATTTCTTGCCTCTGGTACATTTGGGTCAACTACTCTTGATTATCTTCTCATTCTTCTCACATTTGGAAACAAATTCCCTGGAGACATGACACATAAAACTTATAGAGATTGCAGAAAACTGACTAGCCCTGAACTACCTTTCACTTCTTAAAAAGATGGGTGTAATAAATAAAGCCCTCCCCTAGTTTTCAGGAACCTCACTGATATATTTTCATAGAGAACTGCAACTGCAGAATTGCAATTGCATCACCTCTGTCTTTTAGCATCCTAGCATCAACCCCATCCAGTCTGATGGATTTGAACATAGTCAGCTTTTTAAAAATAGTTCTGAGTAGTAAAATATTCTGTTTTCTGTGCTGTGCTGCTTATTTAAATTCTCCTACGCAATCTTTGCTTTTGTACCAAACTGTATTCAGAACAAGAATGCATTAAGCCTCTTGCTTGGTGGGACAAATTGCAAGACAGGCCACCTCTTGCCGGTGCACTCAGTCCCACATGGCTTGGGCTCTGAGGACACAGCATCTATCCCCACCCCAGCCTTATAAAACAGGAAAGGACTCTACCCTCAAGCTCCATGAACAGCTATGTACCAAAATGTGCCTCTCACAATTAGCAAGTGACAGCAAAAAGAAGAGAACCCAAATATTCAGAGCACTGCCCTCAAAATACTGATCAAAGCAGAAGAACAGAGAGCCAAGAAATACCCACAGCACAAAGAAAATCTTCAGCCCTTTCCTTAATAGTATCTCCAAAGTAACTGAAGGAATGAAGAAAAATAACAACTCACCTTTCTGACACATGACCTTGAACCCATTTAACAGGACTAAAATTACTACATTCCACATGGATTCTGCTAGGATGTGGTTCCTCCAGGGGAACAGCAGAGACCCAGTGAGATTCTCCTTCACTGATATTAAAGAATCTCACTGCTGTCTTGACAGATCTGCCAGGTTACCTTCCTGAATGCTCAGTACACGATTGCTATCTACCCTTTCCTCTGACTTTACCAAGGACCTGCAATCCACTGCAGACTTGTTGCTGCTTGTTTCTGAGTTGAGAAACAGGAGGACCCAAATGCTGTCTAATGGCAGCGTTTCCAGAGGTCTTCAGACAAAGCCCACTGTGTGGTTGCCAATTCTCAGCGTTCAGAACAAAAGAAGGGAAATCATTTCTACTGTATGCAGTTTTTGAACACTGCTCTCCACTCCATATGTTCAGACAATGCATACACTCTGTTACAGAATCCCAGGATAGGTCAGGTTGGAAGGGACCACAGTGGTGTCATCTGGTCCCACCTCCCTGTTCCAAAAGGGCCATCCCAGAGCACAGGATTGTGTCCAGCTGGTTCTGGAATATCCTCAGTGAGGAGACTCCACACCCTCTCTGGACAATCTGTTCAGTTCTCAGTCACTGCCCAGGACAGAAGTTCTGCCTCATGTCCAGGTGGAACCTCCTGGGATCAGTCCCTGCCCGTTCCTCTGGTGCCATTGCTGGGCCCCTGGAGCAGAGCCTGGGCCCTGCTCTGAGCCCTCCCTGCACACAGGGACACACAGGGATGAGGGCCCCTCTCAGCTGGGGCTCCTCTCCAGGCTGGACAGCCCCAGCTCCCTCAGCCTTTCCCTGTCAGAGATGCTCCAGGCCCTGAATCATCCCCTCAGCCTCCGCTGGCCCCGCTCCAGGAGCTCCCTGTCCCTCCTGTGCTGAGGATCCCAGGGCTGGACACAGCTCTGCAGATGTGCCTCCCAGGGCTGGGCAGAGTTAATCTCATGTTTTTTGTTAACAGTGAAGAGGGAAACACAAGTGCAAAGCACTGCCTTGCTCCTCTCCATTCAGCCTGTGTCACGCTGGCAGACCTCAGCATCTATTTCAAATCTACCACATTTACCTAATTTTCACCTATAATAGTTTGTCTTCTGTGCATTGCTCTGTTCCCTTTGCTTTCCAGTGCTAATGCCACACTCTTACACAGAAAATGCACCTCTCCAATGCATATGCAAATAAACACAAAGTGTAGACTTAATAGGACCATTAAAATCAACATTTTCTGGCAGAGAACACTCTCAAGAGGATAGAGACCACACAACCTGTGGCCCAGCATATCTTGTTCTTGTAGTATGCAGTTCTAGTGGAGAAATACTAGTAGAACTTCAATGTTTATGCTAAAACATCAGGACATGTGTTCCTCTGCTAACACTACACCAGATATTTATTTGCAATATATTAAAGAAATTACTTTATCAATGAAGAAACATTCAAAACAACAACAACAAAAGTTCTACAGTTGTAGGCTTACAGCTTGTGAACAGGACAATGCAAACAGAAAATTGATATATTCTACCCTAACAGTGCACTCCGATCAAAATTTGCTTTTTAAAGGAATGAAGGTAAATTTCCATAAAGTATGAAAAACATGGCATTTAAAAAAGCTGTGGCAATGAAGTATGACCTTTTCATCACAGAATTAGTTATCCTTACTGTATTTTCCTGGCCTTAATCTTCCTGAACTTTCAAAACAATTATCAGATAGATACAAAATCTCTATTAGTGCAGGTGGAACTTTCTTGTTGGCCAAGATTTTTGCACAGCACTGTACAGAATAAAAACCTATCTACCTATGGGACACTCCAGTGAAAAGTCTGTAAATGATTTAAAGGAAGCTGCTGCTAGCAGTTACGAGCACTTTAGATAAAATGCATCTCAGATAGGATATTTTGGGCACTACACTTTGCATGGAAAGGACATAAGATTGCACACAGCAGGTAGGATTTTTGAAGTCTGAAAAACAGAAAAAAAAATAGAAAAAGTAAATGCAAGGAAGTGGCCATCTTATTTTATAAATGAGTCAGCAGTACTGGGTGATATTTTTACAAAGCTCCATGGAGCAAAGCACCAAATGCTGCCAATGCTACTCTAGAATGATAATACAGACGCCACACTGAAAATTAGATGTTTAGAGTAAAAATCCATATGAGGACTTGCATGCATTTCACAAAACCAAATCCTACTGTTTTTATGAATTCCAACAATCAGATGTAATAAATTCAGCTTACTCTTCCTACCCAGGAGACAAGGTGCAAGTCTCCTGCTCTGGATCTAGGAATGCTATGAGACCTACTTCTAGAATTTCACTTTTTATTTAAGTGCTCACAGTCACAATCACATTAGTCACACTCAGTGTAGGCGTATGTAGAAACTAAAAGAACTACTCTCCTTGAAGGCACCCTATCATTTAATGAAAGACTTACAGTATTGTGACTGTTCTAACATTTTGAACACATGAACCTCAGATCAGAAACAAGTCCCTATGAAGGGCTCCAGATCACCTTACTTCATCTCACAGAAAAAGATTTACCTAGGCTGCCAGGGAAAGGAAATGTTAGTGACAAGCAGAGGAGTTGGGTTTTGATAAATGCAGATTATGTCACCTGAGAAGGCAAAAACTTCTCCAGCTTCAAGGATGCAATCCATGGTCAGCAATACAATCTCTGGCATTGCCTAATATTTTTTTTTTTTTCAACATGCTTATCTAATTTTTAAGGTTAAATACCAACAGCTAGATGTGCCAACCTATAACCTTTAAGACTGGAAGTTTAAAATCATATTGAATGTCAAGAGCAAAGCAATGTGTCCTCCTGTGTATATCAGCATCCTGGGTTGGGGGAATTCCGACCTTCCAGAAAAGATGACAAATGTGTTCAGTATTAATGCAACTTCAGCCTGTTGATGATTCACCAGCAGAGGGGTGACTATTGAAACACAAATTTCATTACTTGAAAACCAATGCTGCAGTAAATGTAGCATTGACAGGCAAAAGTTTCCAAGAGGAGCCTGAGAATTAACACACACACCCCCTGTCCAAGTGGAATAATATGAGCAGCTAATACATCTGTAGGCTGTGATTGACTTGCTGTCAGATCACAGCTTCGTTTTGCATATGGGGCTGGTTCGACAGTATTACTTGTGTTGGCAGAGTCCAGAGATCTCATCTTTAAAATATGGGTGGGTTGTCATCACATCATCTTGGAAGCACACAGTTCCACCTTCTCGATCTGCTTGCTGGGAACTCCTTGTGGAAAAGTTTATGAGCTGTAAGCAATGCCTTTTATCAGTTCTTGAAAAACCCTGAGCCAGCCAAAGCAATAGGCTTTCCCCTCGGTGGAAAATTCAGCATTCCCAATGGCAGGAAAACAATCTCAGCTCTATATGGGCCAATACAAACATCCAGCAGAAAAAGAAAAAAAAAAAAAGATGGGCCAAAACACCTGAGGCCCCATGTACAGAGCATTCCAGTACAAGGAACTGATACTTCTCCACAGATTAGCTGATTTGGACCCTCTGGCTAACAGCAGGATGCCAGATTTGAGACAGGTGCCTGTAAAGCACTGATTTTAGTGTAAATACAGAAAGCTGTAGAACATGGTGGAGATGGGTTCAATTCTACTTCAAGCCAAAGAGATTAATACACAGTCAGGAGTGCCTGACACTACAGAGGAATGAGGGGTCGGGAATAGGCCAAAACAAAGGTGAAAGGATACAGCTCTGGCAGGAAATGAGTCTTTGTGGACACAGCCTGAGCTCTCTCAGCTTAGTGAAGTGACAGCAGAACTAGGCAAAGCAGAAAACCAAAATGCCTGCAAAAGGACACAGAGATTAGGAAATAGGGGAAACGAAAATATTAACTGAGAAAGGAATTGAGAATCCAGCATTTCCTATCAAATCACTATGTTGTTTAGGGTACCCTGAAAACTTAAATTCAAGTATAGGAGAAACCCACTGGCTGCTTTGAGGATGCACAGGACAAGGCAGTAGCCGCTGAACATAAATGTAAGAATAAAGAATAATTACAACCATAGCTAGACACTATTATGGCAAATGTTACTGGTTATCTGCAGAACCACAAAGGTTTTCCACTGAGCTAGCAGGTTTGAGCACTCCATCTAGGTGCAAGGTTTTATGGTTACTTTGCTACACAGCAGAGCATGGCATAAACAGGCTGGTACCCCCTGGGCTTCTCTCTTCTCTGCAAGTGTCATCAACTTCATTTCAGATGCACAGCAAGGCACAAAGAAGTGCAGAGGGGATCACTGACATTTTGTTCCATACTAGGAATGCATTGCTCTGGAGTATCTAATAAAGATAGCAGCAATGAGGACTCAAAGGAGGTCACTGGTAGAAACCAGTGTCATTCAATGTCTGTAACATCTTGACCTGGGATTTCACTTCTTCCTGCAGCAGGGCTCCACAGGGAAGTAGAAGCAGAATCACATCAAAGCAATAATGTACATTACTGGAGAAAGGATCACAGGGCATGTAAAGAGCTAGGCTGAGAAGTTCCAGCTGCAGTCACAGGAATAAAGAAGAATCTACTGCACACACTGCACAGCTATCAGAGCTCTGAGGCTGCATAAACAGATCTTTGATGGCAGAAGCAAGCAGGTTGTTTCTGTGCAGTCTGCAGGGTCAAATGCAGAGCTGCAAGGATGCAGTTACATGAGCTGAGGGTTAACTAAGGGTGCAATTCTGTCTGTCACATTCAATTTAGGAATGTGAATACATTTCACATGAGTTTGGGTGCCTTATTAATGGCCTGGGGACCAACAGCCTCTGCCTCTTCAAAAATTTTTTGTCTAACAAAGGAGTTGGGCCCTTTACAGCAATGACATTTAATACAATAGCCAAAGGAAATCTAGAAGCAGTCCTGGACTGTGATGTTCCCCTTGACTTAAAGCCAGAAGCAATGAATAAGCTGATGTCAGTATATGCAATAGTTTTGCTAAGGGCTCCTTCTGTAACAAAATTTCACCCTCAAAATTGTCCTTAAAATTAGGTTTAAACAGAATCATGCCATGCATTTCAGACCAACAGATAACAAAAATAAAAGAGCTTTGTGAGCGTATACTACATCAGAAAGTGCTTTATGTCAGGAAGGCAAGTCCTTTTATCTCTTTCTCCTCCCACTCTTCCTCACAACAGAGCACTTCTGAAACTCCTCCATTACATACCCATAGCTCATGCATGGGGCTGTAGAAGAAACCTCTTCATTTCTGTACTTACAGAGAAAGATTTTTAATACTAATGCCCAACAAGACCACATGTTAGTGAATAAGCAGTGACAGGTGGTAAAAGCAGATGGTTTTGAAAAGATTTGTGGCAGTCCCTGGCTCCACCATCCTAGAAGCTCCACAGGATACTGGCAGAAGAATTGGTTCCTTTCCTTTTCTTTCCTTACTCCAGAAAAGCAGCAGCTGATCTCACTGGCTGCCACAAAGGCAAGAAGGGACGGGCAAAACTCACTCATGTTCTTCATGCCACCTCCTTACTGCTTTTCCCTCTCTGCAGATGCCCAGCTGAATGCAAGCCATCACTCTAGGCTGAGCACCAGGTGCCCACCTGACATGAGACACAAACCTACCCCCGTGTTTGCTTCTCCCAGGAGGACCAGAGTGGGCAGAGCTCCTGGGTTTGGCAGTCACTCACCACACACCACGACCACTTTGCTTCTGACCACACCAGAGGATGGTACCTAGGAGAGAGCATCATGGCACACTTCAGTGCTGAATCCCAGCACACACATCTGCCCACAGGCCAGAGCACCAGCACCTGTTTCTGAAGGCCCTAGTGATGAAGGAGGCATCTCAGATGCTGCAACCCTGCACAGCCAAACTTTGACAGATGGTGAATAACTTCATGTCAATTAATCACAGAGCCATACTGCAATGGGAGCAAAGCTCACAAAGCACAGCTATTCACATGACATCTCAAAACAGAGAAAGTGGGCAAAAAAACCATTTCATGTGTAAACAACAGCCGTGACAGAAAAATATATTTCCAGTGAGTGTCGTGTGTTTGGCCAAAGCAATGTTGACTGCTACAGATGCAACCTTCTCCAAGTTACTGCTATTTATGCTCCAGGAACAAGGACCCACTGATGACGAAGAGGCAGCACGAGCGTCACGCTGTCGTTTTGGGCACACTGCCTCAGCTGGAGCACAGCACCAGCTCCAGTCAGCTGTAACTCTCCTCTGAGCTATCACTGCACACCTAAAAAGATGACTCAGATAATTTCTTATTCTGCCAATGAATCACTACAGGGTGCCACCTCTGGCTACTATCAGAACCACCTGCAACCAGCTCAGCCATTAACTCCACAGTACACCTATTCCAAAGAACCTTTCACAACACTGCTCTGCTCTGTTAATGCCCACACATTTTGTGAGTGACTTAATAATCTCTCATTCAATGTTTACTAAAGTGCAGGGTAGGAACTACACTCCTGAAAAGGCCTGGTACTTTTCCTACACCGCATCTCCATTTTTTAGATTTTACTAAGAAATAGGAGTGATTGGCTCATTAACAAAGTAACACATTCTTGCTTTACATTTCTTTAAACAATACACCTGCATAGCTTTGTAAGAACCTTTTTCTTGTTCTTATCTATTGCACTGTTTACAAAATTGCAGACAATTAACGTTTTCATAATTTCACCAACGGTTTCAAGGTAGTTTCTGAAGCAATATTCTAGAGAGGGTTTTAACACTACTGTGTATATATATTCACCAGCCTCCAAATAAGAAAAGGCCTTTTTGAAACATTTACAGCAAAAAAAATCCGCCCTCTTTACATTAAATCAGGGAACCTTTCTTTTCTTCAAACGATTAGGTTTATGGCTTCTTTCAAGGAGGTAAACCAGAAAACAAACAAACAAACCAACCAAAAAAAGGAGCTGTCAGTCCAGCCAGTCCCAATTTTATACAGCACTGCAGAAACAGTATTGAAAACTGAGTCTGCTGCAAAAAACACAAGCCACTCAAAACTGGAATCAAAACCTTGTGTCTGTTTCCAGAGAACACCCCATGGTAAAATTGCCTCTTACTTTTGGACACAATAAAACATGGATCTGGGCTTGGACAAAGGCGAGGCTGAAAGATGGCTTTAGAAATTACATTTTAAGCATCCGGGTTTGTGATCAGTCCTGCTATTCTTGAATGCATTCATCAGTCATCAAGTTCTGTATTTTTTCTGTTAACCCCACAAGACAACCACCTGCTACTCAAAGCAGATGTGGAAGATGGATACTGCTATAGAGGGTTAAAAATTAATTGAACTATGAGGAACACCTATTATAACCATATTTTATGGGCACAGCTGTACCACAGTTACATTGTAGAACAAGAACAACTAATTGGGAAGGAGAAAACTTTGGAGCCAAACACAACAGCGTATTTTTGAAGCACAAGATACCTTTTTATGTGAGCATGGGTGGAAGAACAGAGCCCCATGCAATTTCCAGCCACTTGAAACTGCCTGAGCAGAGGTACTCACAAAGAGAAACACATTCAAGCAACTCTTGCAAAACACAGCTAATATAAGCTTAGAATAGAATACAATTATAACTGAATTACAGGTATTTTTGCCAAACCTTCAGTATGCCTCCTGCTTTAACAACAAATGTAGCCACAGATTTGAGAGGAAAAGTGTTTCCAGTTTTCAGTAATTATCAACAGAATGTTAATTACATGCCTACTATTATTATTTCACTATGTAAAGATCTAGTTGGCTGCAGTTTTAATGCTGCATGTCACTCAAAGACAGCTCCATTTTCTCAAGAAAGCCTTAAAGCACTATGAAAAGAATTTTAAAAAAATACAAAAAACACCATAGACAAAATGTCTGCCTCGGCATTAGGAATGGGAAATATAGGCTTACCATTCAAAAACTGAATGGCAAAGAACTGTAATAAAAGAAAAAGCATTTGCTGTAGTTTTATCTTGAAGGACATAAAGTTTCCTTTGACTCAGTTCATCTGACCCTTGAAGGGTATGTCTACACAGGTGACTGGAGACAGGCAGGCACCTCTCCTCCCTCTCCAAATCGGCCAGATCGGAGCCAAATTAAATCTGGAGGTCGTGCAGAACCATCAGCACAGCACCAAGCATGCTCATGAGGGTGAATGTCCCCTGCTGCGAGGAGGAGCAGCTCCTTCCCAAAGCGCAGGATCTCCATCCCTGCCGATCCCGGCGTGTTTTAGTCAGGCGTTGAGTCAGACCCAGGAATTCATCCAACTGCAAACCAGGCCAAGAGCAACAACACGAGCAGATTTGCATTTGGCTAGGAGTAATAGTCCCATCCCAAGCGGGAGGTCGGGAATTCGTAGCCAGAGGTGAGGCAGGCAGGCAAGGCTGACCCCCTGGTCAGGCTGGAGCCCACATTTAGGGAGCAAGGTCTGGGGAGTGCCAGCACAGCTCACATGGGCATGGGTGGAGAGCACCCGAACGAGGACTGCCTTTGGGAAATAGCTGCTGATCCAGGGAAGTGAACATCCCTCAGATTATCCTTATTTTCAACCACATCTGGTGATGCCTGACTCTTTCCATGACCCACTCCTAGTAATTTAGGTAACTTTAATCTCGCTGGACAATATTCGAACTTCCAATTCTTAAGCCTCCTTTGTGGACTCAGGACCCTTAGGGAAACAGAATGCTACCATTTTTCACAGTTATAATGCAAAATAATCCAACTATGGGACAATGCTAACACAATCCCCTGCAGCTATTATTCCCAGTATTTTCTTCCAAATGCAGCAAAACCAAAAAACATAGTAAGATAAGCAACAGTCCCCAGAGAAGTCAGGTACTCATCAGCACAGTTTTCTCCAGCCTACTGAGCTGCCCCACATGATCTGTCCCTCGTATAGGTCAAAATAACTTGCTATTGGGGAAAAAACCTGGCAAACTCTTCAGAACTAGGAGCTTTCTATGTGAAACGTATGGAAGAAAAAAAGTTGTTTTCCAACGATTATCTAATTGTGCAGGCTGCTCCTCTGGAGCAAGGATCTACACTCTGCCACTGGACTTTAAATTATCAGTATCCAGTAGATTTCTGAAGACAATGATTACCTTGTTCGTCTTCTCTACTGCACCATGCAGACAAATGAGTTTCTGTGCCTTTGGTCCTATTGCCAACAGTCCCTGTCACAATCCTTCTGCCCTGTCATCATCCATGTTCTCCCTGCCAGCACTCCCACACCTTCCCAACTCACCCACCTCCCCAAGATTCAGGTTTGTCAGATCTGAACTGACTTTGGAGAAGGTACAAGAAGCTTATTAGTCAAAGCTGCCTCCTGTAAAAGAGCCACCAACTTTGTGTCTCTGTTAATAGGCCATTTGCTATTACTTTTCTAGCAGCTGATCTCTAGATTTTTTTCCCCCCAGACGACATACTATGGGTTCTATTTTCTCAGCCTTTTCTCACATGGTCTTCAGGATGTTTTAAAACTACATTTCCCCACCACTAATTTAAACAAGCCTTGATAGGAATTAGACTTGAATTCTGAATTGGAAGAACTGAAGAATTTTTGCAGCTTTGTTACAATATCAGATGCGTCCTCGAACATACTCTAAATATAGTAGAAGGCTGGCCTAAATCTGCTATTGCTTCATGTTTAATTCAGACACCTTTGAGTGAATGCATCCCCACACCCCTCAGTTTTCTCATCTGCAGCTCTCATCACCTATGTACTGAAATTTATGGTGACTTTAACTTAGACAAACACCACAAAACACAGAGGAAATGTTTTAAAACACTCTACTTATGCAGAAGCAAGTCGTCAGAACAACACGAGATCTAGAGGTTAGAGCACTACATTGCAGCTGGGATTTTACAACTTCACTAAAGCAACTATCAGAGCAATTTTTAAATTACATAGTTCCTTCAAAAAGAAAGAGAGTACCTAACTCAGTAATGAACAGAACTTGCACTTTTCTAGTCAAGAACATTACAGGTAAGCAGGAGGCGATGATGCTTTTGATACAGCAGTGCAAATCAAAACAAACACCAGTAGCGGATCTCTGTACCACCAACTTCTTAAGTGGTGGCTCCCAGAATGCCAGCACACACAGAAAGTTACACTCGAAACTAACAAGCCATAACAACATGAGCTTTGGTATTGAAAGTTTCTGAAAGGCCTTGTGTTTTGTTACGTTTCTGAGATCATCCGACAGTTTACACTTGTTTTAATACAAATTCAAGTAAACCAGGATTAGAGCTGATACGGATTTTGGAACACATCTTTCTGGCCTAATAATTACTGTCAGAGATAGTAAACTCTCAGTCTAAATAAACATGCAAAACTAGCCTTTTGACTGAATTTACAGGGCAATATTTCTGGGTGAACTCTCATTTAGTTTTACGGCTTCCCCCCACAAGATAAAGGTCTGTCATGAGTTGTTTCCCTATGCCCTTAAAAGGCTCTGAGGCAAACACGTAAAAGCAAATTGTTCTGAATAACCACATTAAGGTAAAGGACTGTATAAGACAAGGTCACATGTGTCTAGTTTCCAGAGAACCAAAGATATACTTCACAGCATTCTGAAATTTGCGTTAAATCCTTGTGGTGTCCTGCGGGTGGGGGACAGCAAGGCTATCCAGTCATTTCCCAATCAAGGGGCAGAAAACAGCACCAAGGCTCTGAGTAAGGCACGTTCCTCATATGATTAAAACTCTACTGTTAATACCATACTTCAATTAAAAAAACAAAAAACAAAAAACAAAAAACAAAAAACAAAACAAAAAAA